>OZ023324.1:27740702-27948656 GCA_964007375.1 Ophion obscuratus | reverse complement strand
AAAAACAAATCCTTTGAGATTTTTAAAGAGGAAGGCTTTTAGATACAAAAAAGACAGGGTCGACCGTCTTTCCAAAAAGTACATTTATTCGAAGGCTTGAATTTGGGCATTTTTGAGATGGTGAAAAAATGGAAAAAATCGACTCCTTCGCTAAATAAAAAATATACATGAGAATGTTCTATTTCCTTAAGTTATCTCCCCCCTTAAGAATTGCCTCCTTAATTTGCCTAAAATCACAAGTTAAATCGGCAAGATTTCAAATTTGAGCGTGATTTTCGTAATATGTCGATTATTTGAGAAGATAAAATGAATTCGTCAGTTTTCCGCAAGAGGTTAATTTTTTTGTAGAGCAATAAAAGGAATGTAGAATTTTAGGAATCGATTGTTCGAAACTAGAAAATAAATTGGTTGTTCCTCTGCCAGAGTTTTTTTTTTTTTTTTAATAATCAGGAGAAAAAGAATTTTACGGATTTATTGCATGAAAATTGTGGCCTTTTATGAAAATTCTTCCTTTCAATTTTTTTTTTGCCCAGTTCACAATTGAATCCATCCAACCTCTGAATCCTGCGATGAATTCGGTAAATGGTAATCTGTACCGTTTTACAAAAATTTCCTACATTGTCGGTCTAGATTTCGTCGGGGGTTGAAATGAGAGAAAAAAAAATCCGACGTGTTTTTGACATTTTTTTTATAACCCTGCGGAGCGTTGAAAATTATTCCAGCCGGACGGCAATGCCTGACGTGTGATTACCCCCCCCCCCCCCCCCCCTTGCCGTCGCGTCGCTGCTACGTCCGCCTGCAAGGACTGTATGGACTGTCTCCAAGCCTCGGAAAGCGCTCTAACTCGTCTTTTTTTCTTTTTTAATTTAACGGCTGCACGGCAAACGTCGTGGCGGGTACGTGTTATGACCGATTACGTACACGGTGGACCTGCGCTATTTTACATTGGGAATTTCAGACCAAAAAATTCATCCATCCTCCCATTGGCGATTTTTTTTTATTATTAAAAAAGAACGCGTATGTGAGGATTGATGCATTTAAAAAAATATTTTTTCAAATATATTTAATAGGAATGTTAATTTAATATTCTCATTTCAGAAAATTAAATAATCAAGCTTGTTTCATTTCTCAAAAGAAGAACATTGATAAATCATTTGAAAAAAGTTTTGAAAGTGTTTTTCTAATTTTGTTGTTAGTGAACCGTTATCATTGGAAACACGAAATAACTGGATGAAAAATACTTTTACTACCAGTGGGGAAAAAAAATGGATTAAAAAAAAGTTAAACAAATTTTTACGCGAGCATTTAGTTGGTAATTTATTTTTTTTAAGGCAGATAAAGTTCTTCACCACTAAAACCCTCGCTAACAGTATAGTAACTATTTTTGTTTGTTCGTGATCACTTTTCGTACAATCGTTATTTTATCATTATTTGTAAAAAATAATGTTCATGGCATGAATTTTGTAAGTTACTTTTTAATTGTATTATTCTAGGTGCATGAATAATTCTTTTTTTTTTATATAAAACACACGAAAAAATGTCTTTTCTCAAATCACGAATGTCCAATAACAGTACTAGTTTCATTTTTTTTCATCAATTTTAATGTGTAGAGCAACCTTAAAAATTAAAAGTTAAAAATCAAAGACAAAGTTTCCACACGTATTTTTATTTATTTGAAAAGTATTCACGTTTCGTTTATTTCACTTCATTTGTATTATATATTTTTTTCAGTTTTATAATTACGACTATTATACTTACTTTTTTATTTATTTTTTCAATGTGCAATAACAGTTGGAATTTCGTTTGTCTCTTTACTTTTGATCTGTAGAGCAACATAAAAAATTCAAAATTAAAAGCAAAGTTTACATGCGCATTTTTATCTATTTGAAAAGTATTCACTTTTCGTTTATTTTACTTCATTTGTGTTATATATTTTTTCAGTTTTATAATTATGACTATTATACTTTTTTATTTATTCTTTTGAAAGAAACGCCGGCCCTGGAAATATAAATCTGGCCTTAAGATGGAATGCCCCATACAAATTGGAGGTGTGTGGTGAACAGAAATAACGGGGAAACCTTGCAGGCTCGTTTCTGTCGTGAGTGTTCACGACATTCGAACGCGTTTCTCTACCTTTTACGATTTCACAGCACAATCGTCTCAAGCCACCGTACGTTTAACGACAGCTCGACTAGAACTATTAAATGAAATTATTTTGCCGCCATAATTAAAGACGAAAAGATTTTTAAGAGATAATTCATGTACGTACTTAAATTTACTAATCCGAAATGCTTTACAATGATTTTGTTCTTTCTTTCAGCAATTTTCTTCATCTTTTTGTAGTCTCATATTAAATTTATCTTTGTACAATTTTGTTTGAGCCTTCATTTGTTTAACGATAAGTTAAATGTACATGAAATGTAAATTAAGTGTAAGTTACGTGTAAATTAGGTGTAAGCTAAGTGTAAGTTAAGTGTAAATTAATTTTAAGTTAAGTGTAAGTTAAGTGTAAGTTAAGTGTAAGTTAAGTGTAAGCTAAGTGTAAGCTAAGTGTAAGTTGAGTGTAAGTTAAATGTAAGTTAGGTTTAAGTTAAGTGTAACTTGAGTGTAAGTTAAGTGTAGGTTAAGTGTAGGTTAAGTGTAAGTTAAAGTATAAGTTAAGTTCAAGTTAAATGTAAGTTAAAGGTAAGTTAAAGTGTAAGTTAAATATCTCATTGCGTTACAATAAACTTTTTTAACGATAAGTTAAATGTACATGAAATGTAAGTTACGTGTAAGTTACATTTAAGTTACGTGTAAGTTACGTGTAAATTAGGTGTAAGTTAAGTGTAAGTTACGTGTAAGTTGCATGTAAATTAGGTGTAAATGTGTAAGTTAAGTGTAAGTTAAGTGTAGGTTAAGTTTAAGTTAAGTGTAAGTTAAGTGTCAGTTGAGTGTAAGTTGAGTGTAAGTTGAGTATAAGTTGAGTGTAAATTAAGTGTAAGTTAAGTGTAAGTTAAAGTATAAGTTAAGTGTAAGTTAAGTGCAAGTTAAATGTAAGTTAAAGGCAAGTTGAAGTGTAAGTTAAATATCTCATTGCGTTACAATAAACAAAATTATTTTAAACTCAGATAACATTTTCTTAGCCTCAAAAAAACCTTACAAAGCCGGTTGCAATCAAATGAAACATTTAGTTGAAGTAAATACAGTATTTCATTAAACACAAACAAAATGTTGGAACGAGCAATTTATTTTATTCAATCGAAGCGTTTTTCTCTTTGAATGACATTAATGAATGAATGAAAAAACACGAAAATGTCGCGATATTTGCCCCGCAGTGCAGACGATCACCGATACCATTATCGGCCAATTCAAATTTAAATATAGCGCAATTTTTTGGTAAATTTGACGCGAACAAGCAGTAAATTTTGTATTCAACCGAATTATTTTTCACTACATCCTGCGCATGTACATCGACCTGAGGCTCTAATTCGGGCTGCAAGTAGTTACTGTCGGTGTGTGGTCAGACAACACGCTTCGGCGATCTTTCTTCTCGTTTCGGTGTTTTTTTCAGCGGTTTTTTTTCGTGCCTTTTTTTCAACCACCATCCATTCCGCGAGCTTCCTCATTCGTACGCTTCGTCCGAAAGTCGTAGGTCACTGCGAGACCCAAGAGAGAGGAAGAGCGAGGGGGAGAGACACGAAGAGAGGAACAGAGAAAGAGGGCGAAAATGGAGGAGGACGAGCAAGAGGGCAAGGGAAAGAGAGAGAGGGAAAGAGAGAGAGAGAGAAACGATCGACAAACTCTCAAAGTCCCATGTAACGATAGAGAGTCACGCGCCGGTCAACGGGCAAAACTTTCGCAATATTGGTTCCTCTTCGAGAGTTCGGTGAATGAAGAAGTATCTTCGAGAAGAACAAGCGTCGTCGAGGAGAGACAAAAAAGAGCAAAAAATATTCTCACAGGAGACGGAAAAGTCCTTTGCAAGTTTTTTTTTCTCCTTTAGCTTTTTCGTTTTATTTTCATCACGGATTATTTCCCCCTCGCCGCGAAAGGAGCCCAAACTCACCACCAACGAGAAAAGTTATGGCGAATAAAAATCCAAAGCGAAAACGTATCGTTCCGTTCGCCCGATTTTCATGGTCGACGAATTTTTCGAATGATTTTTCCTTGCTCCTACTTTGAACGGTGTCCGTGTGAAGTCCCGAGCACGGCGAAAGGGTGAGTACGTTGACAAATTGGCAATCAAGTCGAAGGAAAATTTACAAAAGTCTTGGATCGATTCGAACCTGCATGAAATTCTCACTTTTTTTCCTTTGCCTTCGTTGAATCCATTTCGATACGATTAAAGACTATTCGTATCTATGTAACGGATGAAATATTTACAAACAACATACTCCAAATCTCGATTTATTCATATATTAGGTGTACAATTTAATTTGTAGATATATATATATATATATATATATATATATATATATATATATATATATATATGGAATATCAACAAGGGGAAATGGATATTTTTGTGCAAAAAATATAACTAAAATGTTTGGGAAATCCTTATACTATAAAAAAAATTCTTTGTACGTATATACAGGGTGTCCCATTTTAATCTTACACCTGAATTTTCTCGAAAAATATTGCTCGGACGAACTATTGTGTGGAACAAAACTTCTAGGGATTGAAGGGGGACGTTTGAAAAAAATGTATTTGAGGAGCCAAAATTAAAAATGGTGGCGTTACAAAGGCTGACATGTTTTTTTCAAACGGAAACATAACTTTTTTTATTGCCAAAAAATTTGTCAGCTGAAAACTAAAAACTTTTGTTGAAGAAATTTTTTGATAAAGTTCATAGTTTTCAAGTGAGAACATCATTTTCACGCCATCAGCCATGCAACCTCCTACGCTTTGGCTAACGCAAATGCCGGTGGTAGGGACAATTAGACTAAATGTCTCACGGCAAGCCGCTCAATGTTGTATTTTCGAATGTATGACCACTTGAACAAAAAAAGAATCAAATTTTTTTGTTGAAAATTTTGGTTTTTTTTTGTTTTTTTGTTTTCAAATTTGGACGATATTTCATGAGAAAATTTTGGAGGAAAATCGATGAAAAATAGTTTTTTTTTTTTTTTTTTCATTTTAATAGCGTTTGTGCCATTTTCAGGCCCAAAAACGTGTTTCTTTAAATCCTTGACGAACTTTGATCACGATGGGTAGAAAAACACACACACACACACACACACACAAATCCTGGATACATCTGAAATAATTGAAAATGATGTTCTCACTTGAAAACTATGAACTTTATCAAACATTTTTTTCAACAAAAGTTTTTAGTTTTCAGCTGACAAATTTTTTGGCAATAAATAAAGTTATGTTTCCGTTTGAAAAAAATAAGTCAGCCTTTGTAACGCCGCCATTTTTAATTTTGGCTCCTCAAATAAATTTTTTTCAAACGTCCCCCTTCAATCCCTAGAAGTTTTGTTCCACACAATAGTTCGTCCGAGCAATATTTTTCGAGAAAATTCAGGTGTAAGATTAAAATGGGACACCCTGTATAATATGTATATATATATATATATATATATATACACACACATATATATATATTAATTCTGTTTACGTACGAAGAATTTTTTTTATAGATTAGGTTTTCCCAAATATTTTTATACGATTTTTTGCAAATATGTGCACAATTTCAAGTAAACTTGCAAAGCTGAAAGATCTTCCAGCACTCTCTATTGTTGTATATTTTTTTTTATTCACGTCAGAAAAAAACCAACACTTGGCAAAACGACACTAAGCAGGAGAAGAGGTAGAAGAAATAGACGAAAATGAAAAGCTGCAAATGAAGCTCCCATAATACGTATACAATTTTCGTGCGGTGAAACTGACCGTTTAACGATCGCTTTTCCGGGACATCTACAACAGAAGCCATTTCGAGCCTATATATGTATATATATATACATACATACATACATACATACATATATATATATATATATATATACATATACACACACACATACATATATGTGTATATATATATATGTCGTTCAAGCACATAAAGACCATTTATCGCGTACGAAGCAGAATAAAATAGAACTTTCCTGTGATTGTGGGTTCCAACATTTCAAGTCTTTCATCCTTCTCGCTCTCTCTCTTCCCCTCTTTCTCTCTTATTCTCCTTTTCGGTGGCGTATTTTCTTTTCGGTCCCTCGTCCGCAGCTTGAACAAATTGATACTTCTTATAGCAAGCACTACATTGTGAAACGCCGGGTCAGAGGGGTCAGCGATCTCGACCACGTGAGAACACTCTACGTGAAAAAACGTCTGCACGAGTTCGGACAAATTGATTTCTTTCAACGAAGTAAGTGTGATTTCCGTCATCAAAATTGCGATGAAAAATATAAGTAAATATCGTTTAATTGATCGGTGTAAAAATCTGATAGCTCAGTTTGCCAAAGTTCTTTGTTGAGTAAACAAATTGTGTGTATCGATCGAAAGATTCTCATGAGGAGGCAACGAGCTTTTTGTCACCGAAAAGTACGCAGCCTCGATAGTTGACAAAAACGCACATTTTTCATATTTTTTTCTCTAAAATCTAAACTACCTGAAAGTTCAATTCGGAATTTGGACACAAAGGTCATCAGATCTCGAAAGAAAAGATCGAAGAAAAAAAAACAACTTTCTCGACTATTTTGTTGGAGTTAACCGACGAATGAAATTCGTAATTATTAGGAATTACATACATTAGGAATTATTAGGAATTATTTTTTAGCATTGAAAATGCTTTATGAACTGTATATGTTTGTTGAGGATGGTTGGGTATTGGGATCTGAGTTAGCTGGATGTCACACGAAACCAACGCTACCCCCACTCCACTTGCGGCGGAGTGGGGGTGGCGTGGTAGTAGGTGGGGGTGCTGCGACATTCTAAATGTCTGTGATTGGTTGCAAAATGCTCTCTCCCCACCGAATTCATTAGAATTCGCAATATAAATTGTAATATAATTTATAACAAGATTACTTGTTTCTAATTATAATCCAATTGATATTGCAAATATATTAAGAAAATTTTATAACAATTATTATACAAACAAATCCAAAATACGCAATTATATACCTCAATGTATCAATGTTTTTTTGAAAAATAAAAAATATTATTTACATTTATTACCCGAAAAGTCTGATTACACTTTCAATGGTATGAAACAGTCGCACTTTGTGTAATATTAGTGGACTTTTTAAATAAAGCATCTATTTTCACGAAAAAGCAGGGAAAACTTAATCAACATCCCGATACATCGTCAAGTATATATTTGTACATTCGTTTCCACCGTGTCGAACAATAATTGTATGTTTAATTAAACGGAATGTCACTAGTCGCAAAAATGTAAATAAAATGTACATATGTGAGTGTACATTTCTAATATACGTACACGTATGCATACATATATAGATGGAAAGGTACACGGTTATTCAACTTTTATGCGGCGTGTACGCTCCGTATTAGTGAAACTCCTGAGCATGGTTATTTTAATCCACGAAGCGCGAAACTGTATGAGGAGGCAAGCTGGAGCAGAGGCTCGTGGAATTAATTTAGATTTTGTGGAGAACCGAGAGGCGTGAGAGCGAGCGTGCAATTGTGGATGACTGTAGATATATATATATATATATATATATATATATATATATATATATGTGTATGTATGTATGTATGTATGTATGTATGTATGTATGTATGTATGTATGTATGTATGTATGTATGTATGTATGTATGTATGTATGTATGTATGTATGTATGTATGTATGTATGTATGTATGTATGTATGTATGTATGTATGTATGTATGTATGCATGCATGTATGTATGTATGTATGTATGTATGTATGTATGTATGTATGTATGTATGTATGTATGTATATATATATACATGCATACGAATATATATGTAGGTATATATTCTCACACACACATCCAAGTGGTAGAACCCTGTATAGCGGAGACAGATAGCTCGCTGGATAATTCGCAGCCAACACTCGTCGCTTTGCATGTGTGACGTACAGGATATTCCACATAGAACGTCAGGACTTTTATTTCTAGATCTCGATTACCATTTTTTTTACTTAAAAAAAAACGATTTTTTGTTTCGAAAAAAAATCGTTTCTTTCGAAAAAAAAAATATCTTTAGAAAAAAAAGATTTTTTATTTCGGAAAAGAAAAAAATTGTTTCGAAAAAAAAAATTGCATTGAAAAAAAATGTATTAAAAAAAAGATGTGGACGTTTGGGAGATCGTTTGGCTGTGGAGCAAATTACTATGGAAGGTGAGAAAGCGATCAAGTACGTGTCATACCAGCCACGGAAGAAAATGTCCACAGCTCGTTGAGTATAACTATAAATGTAATATTGAATTAAAATGTGATTCTAGTCCCGAAGTTTGCGAATCTCTGTGTGGTAAATTTAAAATATTATTCTGCGCTGGTCGATAATTATCGAATGATTGTTAAAAAAAACTTTGAATGGTGTCGAAAATGCGGTGAGGAAAAGCTTGTCCAAAGAATTAACTTCATTCTTATTTTTCTTTCTTATAATTCTTATTCATCTTTCTAAAATTGAATTTTCCAAATATTTCGAGATCTTTATTTTATTCGTTATTTTCTGGTTCTTACTTTTATTCTTTACTTATTTTACATCTTTTTCTTCCTCATAATACTCAGTTACATTTCCCACTCAGTTCAGTGAAAAATCATTTTCACGATTTTTCAAGTGTTTTAAATGGATTTTTGAAATCCCCTCAGCAACCCCTAAATCCTTGCTTCTCTTGTTTTTCCCCTAAGTCGGGTGAAATGCCCATAAATGTAGTCGGAATCCCTGATCGTGCCCTAGACCTTCTGCTAAGACTGAAGAGCCAAGAAAATCGTGTAGTAATAACGCGAGATTTTTACGAGATCATGCAGCTATATTTATGAACATGTAATTTTCTAAACCAACAACCATAGTTTCTTTCTCTACAATCCCATTACTTTTAATAAAAAATTATATAAATATAATTAATTATATAAACTCCACCAAATATAATATCAATAAATAAAACTTTGGAGTTCTGAAATAAACTTTGGAGTTCTGAAATAAACTTTTTTTTATCTGGTTGCCCCCGCGAGAGTTCTGTTGAATATCTTTACAACTTTTCCTCATCAGACAAATATTTACAAAGGTACACTCGAGTAAATTTTGTGAAGTTGCCCCCCACCCCGCCGACGAAAAAAAAAATTGTTACTGACAACACAACGATGAACGAAAAGTACATAGAACTGCAGAACTATATGAGAGGCAATCGGAACTGATTGTGTGTTCTTCGGCTGAGCAGTAGATTGATGGCGCGATGGAATGCTTCGACTGAAACCAAATATTTTTTTCGGAAAAATGAATTTTTTTTGTAGTTCTGGTTGCCCCCGCAAATGTTCTGAACTCCAGAACTATGTGAGAGACAACCAGAACTCATTTTCTTTTCCATTGTCTGAGCAGAAGATTGACGACGCGATGGAAAGCTTCGAGTGAAACCAATTTTTTTTCGAATCAATGAACTTTTTTGGAGTTCTCGATGGCCCCGCACGAGTTCTTAACTCCAGAACTATGTGAGAGGCAACAAGATCAGATTATCTTTTTTTCATTCGAATGAGCAGTAGATTGATGGCGCGATGGAATGCTGTGATTGAAACCAAACTTTTTGTTTCTAAAAATGAATTTCTTTTTGGAGTTCTGGTTGTCCCCGCAAGAGTTCTGTTAATTATCTTTACAACTTTATCTCATCAGAGAAATATTCACAACGGTACACTCGAGTAAATTTTGTGAAGTTGCCCCCCCCCCCACCCACAATGAAAAAAAAATCGTTACGAACAACCGAACTATCAACCTTACGTAGAACTCCAGACCTATGTGAGAGGCAACCAGAACTGTTTTTTTTCCATCGCTTGAGCAGGACATTGATGACGCCACGGAATGCTTCGAGTGGAACCAATTTTTTTTTTCGGAAAAGTGAAATTTCTTTTGGAGTTCTGGTTGTCCCCGCAAGAGTTCTGTTAAATGTCTTTACAACTTTTCCTCATCAGACAAATATTTACAACGATACACTCGAGTAAATTTTGTCGTCGGCCCCCCCTAACGAAATAAAAATCGTTACTAGCAACAGAACTATCAATAAAAAGTACATAGAACTGCAGAACTATATGAGAGGCATCCAGAACTGATTTTCATTTCTTCGACTGAGCAGTAGATTGATGGCACGGTGGAATGCTTTGAGTGGACCCAAATTTTTCTTTTGGAACAATGAATTTTTTTTGGAGTTCTGGTTGCCCCCGCAAGAGTTCTGTTAAATGTCTTTACAACTTTATCTCATCAGAGAAATATTCACAACGGTACACTCGAGTAAATTTTGTGAAGTTGCCCCCCGCCCCCAACGAAAAAAAAGCATTACAAACAACGGATTTATCAATAAAAAGTACATAGAACTGCAGAACTATATGAGAGGCAACCAGAACTAATTTTCCTTTCTTCGACTGAGCAGTATATTGATGGCGCGATGCTTTGAGTGAAACCCAATTTTTTTTCTCGGAAAAATGATTTTTTTTTGTAGTTCTGGTTGCCCCCACAAGAGTTCTGTTAAATATCTTTACAATCTTTTTTTCATCACGTAAATATTTACAATGGTACACTCGACTAAAATTTGTGAATTTGCCCCCCCCCCCCCCAGCGAAAAAAAATGTATTACTAAAAACAGATCTATTGATAAAAAATACATAGAACTCCAGAACCATGTGAGAGCTAATCCCAACGGACTATTCTCAAATACATCAAACAATACCTAAACTATAATATCCCACACAAAAAGCACTTGGAACTCACGCCTAACCCTTAGCAGATCACACTTGTATAGTTGAGATGCTGATAAACATTTTTAATTATGTGAAAATAGCTGGAAGCTAGAACTATTCTCGAATACATCAAACAATACCAAAACGATAATATCTCACACAAAAAGCACCCAGAAATCCGCCTAGAGAGGTAACAATTAATAAAGACACTTCAATTTGAATGTAACGAGTGAATTTCCATGCAAATTACATCGGAACATTGAAAAAGCTCAAAATTTGACTTTTTGAAAATATTGAATCACAAAAAAATGAATTTCTTTACCTATTAATATTTCTGGAAGGGATAAACGATACAATTTTATTCGACACACCTTAAGGTTAACGTTCCGAATTGTTAACAAATTGTGAATTTTTTTTGTTTGAAAATTTGTATTTTCGAGTGGAATAGACCATAGTCAGAACGTACCTTAAAAAGTAGAAACAGACAGAGGGCGTCAGACAGGGATCGAGCAATGTGGAGCAGCGTTGAGAAAAAGGGGTTGAAAAGCGTCGACAGGGAAGAGGTGGATACCGATCCGCTGCTGGCCTCGCCGCAAGAGTGATATTTCAAAGGGTTGAAAAAAGCCGTCGTCGATACAAGAGCTACGAACCTACCCGGTCATCCTCGTCCACGTAGTCGTTCGTTTTTACCTCCTGCGCTTTGTCTAGGCTCGTTTGCCCCGTCGTTCACTGTGAGATCCACTTTCGACCTGCATCATCCCCCTTTCCCCTTTTGCTCCCTACTGCCGCCTAAATAAGTCAATCATCCCACTTTATCAACTTCGAAAAATCGATTTTTTTTTCTTTTTGATGCATTTCGCAAATAGAACACTTCAAAATATTGCGTTTAAATTTCACAAAGATCGGAGCGGTCTAAGTATTATTTTCCGAGTTTATTCGAGCGCGAATTTTAATCGCGTTTTTCTCAAAATCACTTTTTTTATTGCTTTGCAGAAATCAAAATCGATTTTTTCTCCGGAACTACCGAACCGATCCTTATGAATTTTTAACTGCATATTCGTCACATGTATGGCTATTGCTGGAACAGAACTATTTGAAATTTTTTATTTTAAGCACTTTTTTTCAACCGAAATATCAGTCAAAAAAGTCTTATTTTTGGAGCCTTTTTTCAACAGCTGCCATTTTGTTATTTTTGCATACAAATTAATCATTCTAATTCGGACAGTAGCCGCAACCATACTGAACACAAATCTTTTTGGTTTTTGTGTTTCAAATAAATGTACTCAAAAATGTCATCAGCTGACATGGCTTTTTTAGGATCTATGCGGATCCCGCTACCAAGGATAGATAAGATGTAAAATGAATTGAAAAAATGTTCTTCATATATTTCAAGAGCTATTTTATCAAGCCCAAAAAGATGGACGTCAATGTCTTTCATAGGATCCATACAAAAAAATCCCAAAAACATCTCATTTTTCAGCCGTCTAAAGTGGGATGGTCTCTTAACGAGGGAGCCTGAATTAGAAGATCCAAAAGCGTTTTTTTCGGAAACTCTTTGACCCATGTAGAGGTTGCCATGAGTTGCCCAATGTTACGATCAGGTCAATATTGGGACTATCGTATAAGCCAACAAAAGAGAAATAATATTGGCCCATTACTATTCCGCTCTAAACTGAAAACTGGCACAATATCGGCCCATCCCTAAAGCCCGTCCTGGCCCATCTTTAAAAACTAATAAACAGCCGTGATAGTTAAACTAAATTTGCCAATTTAAAAACTGGGGATACTAAAATACTGACAATTCCATTGGCCCAATATTGTTCCGTTATAAATTGAAAACCGGTACAATATCGGCCCATCGTTCAAAATCAATAAATAGCCGGGATGGTTGAACGATATTTGCCAATTTAAAAACTGGTAATGCTAAAATACAAGAAATTACATTGGCCCATTATTGTCCCGTTATAAATTGAGAACCGGCACAATATCGGCCCATTACTAAAGATTATCCTGGCCCATCTTTCAAAACCAATAAACAGCAGTGATAGTTAAACTAAATTTGCCAATCCTAAAGCTGGCAATCATAAAACACTGACTATTACATTGGCTCATTATTGTCTTGTTCTAAATTGAAAACCGACACAATACTGGCCCATAGTTAAAACCTATCGTGGCCCATCTTTTAAATTCATTAAACAGTCATGATAGATAGACAATATTTGCCAATTTGTCAACTGGTGATGCTGAAGTACTGCCAATTACATTGGCCCATTATTGTTCCGTTATAAATTGAGAACTGGCACGATATCAGCCCATTACTATAACCTATCCGGGCCCATCTTTAAAAACGAATAAACAGCCGTGATAGTTAAACTAAATTTGCCAATTTAAAAACTGGGGATACTAAAATACTGACAATTCCATTGGCCCAATATTGTTCCGTTATAAATTGAAAACCGGCACAATATCGGCCCATCGTTTAAAATCAATAAATAGCCGTGATGGTTGAACGATATTTGCCAATTTAAAAACTGGTAATGCTAAAATACAAGAAATTACATTGGCCCATTATTGTCCCGTTATAAATTGAGAACCGGCACAATATTGGCCCATTACTAAAGATTATCCTGGCCCATCTTTCAAAACCAATAAACAGCAGTGATAGTTAAACTAAATTTGCCAATCCTAAAGCTGGCAATCATAAAACGCTGGCTATTACATTGGCTCATTATTGTCTTGTTCTAAATTGAAAACCGACACAATATCGGCCCATAGTTAAAACCTATCATGGCCCATCTTTTAAATTAACTAAACAGTCATGATAGATAGACAATATGTGCCAATTTTTCAACTGGTGATGCTGAAGTACTGCCAATTACATTGGCCCATTATTGTTCCGTTATAAATTGAGAACTGGCACAATATCAGCCCATTACTATAACCTATCCGGGCCCATCTGTTAAAACCAATAAACAGCCGTGATAGTTCATCGAAATTTGCCAATTTAAAAACTGGCAATGCTAAAATACTGGAAATTACATTTAATTAATCTAAGCCCTTTATTGGCTAAGTGGGTCAGACCATGCCTGCTTTTATTTTATTTAAGCCTTGGGTTATTCATTATCTGTATATTGTGCCAAAATAGGCAAATAACTGGCACGTCATATTTTGTAGTTCATCGTCTATATTTTGTAGTTCAGTTTTTGTAATCGAGTCTTGGCCTATTATTGGCATTTGTAAATAACCAACATAAGTAAGTAAAATATGCCAATTTTGAAACCTGTCATATACGCAAATCACAATTTATTTCAAGGTTATTCCATGAAATATGTATCCATAAGGACCAATCTCAGGCCAATCTTGGCCGGATATAGGTTGAATATTTTTCACGCACCCAAACAAACCCAAACCAACTCACGGCCCAATATTCTAGATAGACTAACTTCTAGATACACCAACTGTGAAGGCCCATCATAGAGCCAGTGGTCAATTTCTACATAGGCCCTTTAAGAGGGCCCACATAGGGCCAAGTGCAATCACCAACATTGGCGCTACAATGAATTAAATCATTAGCCCAATAATTGTTGGCTCTGTTGGCCGATATCGGGCCGTTCTTATAATTTCTACAAAGGCACCTCATTGGTAAATACTCACGGCCCAATATTCTAGAAAGGCTAACTGTGAAGGCCCGTCCCAGGCCCAACGGTCAATCTCTACATGGGTGGGTACCGTATACGCAGATTTTTTTGCGACGCTCCAAGGATCATACAATATCCTTGTATGTTTTGATATTATTAAATAAAAAAAATTGAACATATTTTTGAACGTATATTCTTTTAGATAATTAAAACCCCAATCCGAAATTTCAAATAATTTTCCTTGATAAAATTCACAAAAATGACCTTTTTCCGGTTCCAGGTGTATATCTCCCCTTAATATATTTATATATTTGTTAATCGCAAATGATTAATGTTATTTTTGGTAAAAATCGAAAAATTTTCATGCACAGATTGCTATATCCGTAATTTTTTCAATTTCCCTAAAGTATCCGACCATACGAAAGTTTTATTATCACACTAAAAGTACATTTCTTCGTCGTATCAGACCAACTCAGTTGCCAGACCTCCACCGTTTGGCTATGCACCAACTTCTTCAAGCAATGATTCCATTGTTTACCAATATTCATTGTTTACCAATATTTGGTAAACTTGCTTCCATTGTTTACCAATATTACCAATATTTGGTAATTGCTTCCCTTGTACCAATTACCAATATTACCAATATTTGGTAATTGATTCCATTTACCAATTATATTTTGGTAATATTACCATATTATATTTGGTAATATTGGTTCCATTTACCAATATTACCAATATTTGGTAATTGCTTCCATTGTTTACCAATATTTCGCATTAAAAAAAAGCTCAAAATCGACCTACCCGTTAATCGTGTGTATTTGTATTCCATCAGAAATCCATCACGAATCCGTCGAACGCGAAATTGCCGCCTGTCAATTTTTTGCACTCCGGATGCCATCACCGGCGTTTTCCCATCAAAACGTCATTTACGCCTTAGCAGTGAAAGCCCAATTATGCCGCGTTAAAGCGATCTTAGTGGCTGACGCTGAGGCTGAGGTTGGAAGGCGCGACTGGAGACGAGTGTACGCAAGCCTCTCGAGGATTACGGGCAGGCAATGTCCTGAAACTGCGAGATGGCGGTCCACACACGAGAGGAGCTTTCGCGTGGCTGGAAGACGCCCTACGAGACCGTGAATGCGAAGGAGTTAGTGAAACGAGGACGAGAAGAAATGAGGAAAGAGGTCTAAGACGAGGCGAGGAAAAGGTCGCGGAGGATGGAGAGAGAAGGGACGCCAGACGAGAGAAAAGAAGAGTAGCCGAGGCAGGAGGAGAAGAAAAGGGAGAGGAGACGAAAGCGGAGGTGAGGGAAGGGACTGGTGAGCCATGAGGTAGAGCTTGATCCACGTAAGCCGAGGCTAAGAGGCTATTAGTTAGCTGTGCTGGCTGGGACGTAACCTCTTAAACTAACACGGTACTTACGTCACCAGGTATCCAACAAGACAAAGACGGAGAGATGGAGAGAGAAAAATTAAGGGTGGGGGAGGAAACAGAGAGAGGGTCGAAGGAAGGACAAGCAAGGAAATCCAGTCCTTCCTCAGTTTCTCGAAGCTCACTTGACGTCAGCTTCTCTCTCTCTCTCTCTCTCTCTCTCTCTCTCTCTCTCTCTCTCTCTCTCTCTTTCATTTTTTTTTCGATTTTTTGGACCTGTCACTTAGGATGACCGCCTTAAGGGGTAAGGCCACTGTAAATTTTTTGAAAAATCGATTTTTTTTTATTGGCTTAAAAAATAGTTTAAACCCTCTAGTTTAAAAATAGTTTAAATCCTTTTAACTTCTTTTTTTAATTTTTTCCAATAAAAAACTATTCGCAAAACTTTAAACGCGTTTTTCTCGAAACATGGTTTTTCAAAATGGCACGCAGCATAACTCGAACAATTTTCATTTTTTTTACTTGAAATTTTAACCAGATGTGAACATTTACATTATCTTGAGAATGTCGATCGGAATTTTCAAGAACTTTATTTATTGATTTTTTATTAACAAAAAACTTGCCGTTTTTTTCGTCAAAAATCAATTTTTTTTTTTCAAACGCACGCCAAATCCACAAAAATTGATACTTTTTAAAATCCGATCGACATTCTCTAGCTATAGCCCTCTAGATTGATGGTTTTTTTTTTGTTCTAGATTCAAAAGTGCACCAGTGGTGCTGCGTGCCGCGGAGCCCTGGAAGCAAAACATGTCCCGGGAAGATAGCTGTGGAACCGCCATTTTGTTTTTTTTTTACTGTAAAAAAATTTTATAATAAAGTTTAATGTATGCCCGATAACACCATTAAAAGTTTTTTTTCAAATACCTTCAATTTCGGGAGCAAAAAATTAGTGAAAAAACCTTTTTTTTTGGGCCGTTACAGTGGCCTTACCCCTTAAAAAATAATTCCACCAGCCTTGTGACAAAAAATATTTATTTACGTGTGATTCCTTTTTGTACAAATTATTTACGCTAGGCTTGTAATAAAATTCTCTCTACCCTGTTATCACAAATAGCAACATCCTTAATTCAAGATTAAGGCCTTAGGCCACAGTAACGAGTATAAAATCACATGCGAAATTAACATTTTTTTCCGTACGAAAAAGTGATTCACTCATAAAATTAACATAAAAAGTATGAATATCAAGCTGTTAGAAAATATATATTTTTTTCGATGTACAAAATGGCCGACTACTAACATTTTCATTTGTTATCTTTTTTTTAGGCGTGACATTTAGCATCTACAATTTTTTACCGCAAACAAAAAACAAAAATTCTCGTCAATCTACATTAGAAGACATAGAGAAGTACGTACGGAATTTAAAAAATATTGTTTTTTTTTTCAAAAGTTGTAGGTATTTGAACTTAAGGGGAGATATACACCTAGAAGCCGGAAAGAAGGTCATTTTTGTGAATTTTTTTCAAGGACAACTATTTGAAATTTCGTATTTGGGTTTTAATTATCTAAAAGTATATATATATTTGAAAATATGTTTAATTTTCTTTATTTGAAAATATCAAAAATATACAAGGATATTGTATGATCCTTGGAGCGTCGTAAAAAAATCTGCGTATACGGTGCCCACTGGCGTTTCTTCAAAAATCATCTGAAAAAAAAAACCAAAAAGATTATTAAATTAGATACTATAATCTAGTACTTGCCATAGCCGATTTTGAAAATGTTGATTTATGACAAAATGGCGGACGTTTGAACATAAATAGTGATTTTCGGGCCAAAAATTAGTCATTATTTTGCCTATAAAACAAAAACTAAGTAACGGGAAAAAAAAATCCTATAACAAGTACTGGATAATGGTGTATAGAATAACCACAAAAAAACTCAAGTCAATCGGTTCATTGGTTTTCGAGAAATTTTGGGTACCGATTTGAAAAACGTGGTTTTGAGAAAAACGCGTTTGAAAATTTGGGAATGAATAAATCATGAAATTTGTCAACTTACATGAAATCATCGATACCAGGCCCATAATGTAGGTCTTCTACGGTCGACGGAATGTCCATAGCTTCTAAAATCCCCGATCTCGCCAATCCAGGTGTATATCTCTGTTTAAGGCAGGATTCTACTTTGAAACTTTGAAACTTTGAAATTGGATGAAAACACCCACCTGGAACACGTCGAAGGCATATTATATGGCCCAGGCATCGCTGATTGAGGGTAAGATAATTTTTTCTACGATTTATCACTCACCAAAACTTTAAACGCGTTTTTCTCGAAACGACATTTTCAAGTACCGTGGTCGTGATAACTCAAAAAGTACTGAACCGATCCTTATGAAATTTGGAACACATATTCTATATGTGTGTACCAACCGACCTAACTACAATCAACTTAAAATTTTGATTAGAACTATTTTTTTATTGCAAAAAAAGACCCAAAAAAACGCATTTTTTCGTATTTTAGCCGCCATTTTGTTAATTTTGCACGTATATAAAATATTCTAGTTAGGTCGGTTCCTGAAGACATACTGAACATGAAACTATTTGATTTTTTTTTGTTTCAGACCATCCGTCGGGAAGATTTCACGACCACGGCAACGGTACCTGCTTTTCGAGGCGTTGGCTTTAAACATATTTTACGTGTACAAAAAATGAATAAAATACATTTAAAATTTTTTTTTATGTACTTAAAGAGTGTATT
This sequence comes from Ophion obscuratus, assembly GCA_964007375.1. Taxonomy (NCBI): domain Eukaryota; kingdom Metazoa; phylum Arthropoda; class Insecta; order Hymenoptera; family Ichneumonidae; genus Ophion; species Ophion obscuratus. Next base: position 27,930,040 of record OZ023324.1, on the reverse strand, counting down.
TATTGAACAGTTTAAACCCCATATCGATATCTTTAATAGTATTCTCAGAAAAAATTCACGAAAATAGCGTTTTTTTCATGGCTTCAAAGTAGAATCCTGCCTTAAGAAATGAATTTTCAGTGAAAAGTTTCGTTATAACTGCTCATAAAGTGCTCATAAAATGAAAAGTTTTCGATTAACCAGAAATTCCGTATGTACTACTCTGCGAAATGCAATTAGGAACATACCTTTTAAATTTGAATTAAATCAAGTGAAAATTGTTGAAGTTATTTGTCACGCCAATTGGAAAAAAGCTGTTGCGAGAAGTTTCGAGTCGGCCATTTTGTGCATCGCAAAAAAAAATATATATTTTCTAACAGCTTGATATTCATACAAAATAGATGTCTAATTAATTTTACGAGTGAATCACTTTTTCATACGAAAAAAAATGATTAAATTCGCACATGATTTTATACCCGTTACTGTGGCCCAAGGCCTTAATGATTACCGGCATAAACGAGTTCTCTTTACGAAAGTGACGATAACGACAAGACATTCGGTCTAAGGTCTTCAGAACTGAAGACCGCGATCCCTGAGGATACATTAATTTCTTTACTGTCTTTTATATTCCGATTTATCTTGGTGAGCAAAAATGAAGAGCATCACCGACAGCGACGGGGCTCTGGGTATAATCCTCTCGACTCGTTGCAACTTCTTGAACGTCACGAAGGGAGGATAGGGTTGTGACAGAGAGGGAGAGAATTGTCCATGAGAGGTCGGTTGAGCGTTCACACTCCAGGAGCAGAAATATTCCTCTTGAAATCGATTAGTATTCGTGGCACGTACGTTATTAGCTATTCTCTCAGACTATCCATCCCCCTCCCTCTCAGCACTGGGCTCTCGTTAGTTCCCTCAGTTTCTCTCCATTTCCCTCCTGTCCCTTGTCTTTCTCTTTGCCTTGCGCCATCCTCGTACCGCTAAAATCAGACTCGGTGAGCTGATGCAGTTCCTACGGCCACGTAGAAAGGGCCGAACGACCTTCTAACCCGACCGTAGAGCACTAAAATCTCGTCGAGGCGAGGAGAAGAGCCAAAATGAGGGAGAGGGTGAAAGCGATAGACAGAAGAAGGATCCACCACCTTTCGTTCGAAAACCCATCGAGGATACACCCCGCCTCTCTCTCTTTTCCCTCGTCCTCCCTCTGCACCTCCCCTTAACCCCAAAAACATTCCGTTATACCGTTACCCAGAAAACAAGCGAAACTCCATTAGTTACTCCATAAAATCGGCCAAAAGCTTCGGCGCACAATGACGAAAGCAGCGCTGAAAAACCCCACTCCCGTGTATCCACGTATACGCCGCTCCGATGAACTCGACGTCGGTCTGATCATTTACGGAATTTACTACTTCGCCCTCCCGAGGCTCGCGAACGATTCTATCAATATTCTTTTGGCTGTTTTTTTTTTTTATTGTACCTACTGAAGGAATAGTAAATCTAGTTGAAAAGAAATTAGTTACAGTTAATAAATACACTTTTAAAATATTTATATTTTTTAAAAATGTTTTTATGTAACCCAAACATTTTTTAAACGCGTTTTTCTCAAAACAACATTTTTCGACGGCTCGTTGATAAAATATTCGAAACTACTGGACCAATCCCTATGAAATTTTAACCACATATTCTTTACGACTGTAGCTAGAGTGCGTATGGCGGATTTTTTTTAATTTTGATAATTACTATTTTTGCCAAAAATGGTGGAAAAAAACGTTTTTTTTTTGCTTTTTAGAAAAATTTCCGCCATTTTGTTTTTTTTGCATATATAAAAAATAGTATGATATGCGATATAGCCATTAGCATACTGAATCTGATGCCGATTGATTTTTTTGTGCCGGGCTACAATTATTAGGACATTTTTTTAACTACCATTTTCGTCTCCAAATAGTGCCTTGAAGAAATTTTTTTTTTATGTATTTATTAACTGTCACAACTTTTATATCAATATCTGCAATATAAACCTATCAAAAAAAAATGAAAATAGTCTTTTTAGCGTCTAAAGTGAGAAGACCCTCTTAAGGAACATCACTCCATAAGGTATCCCTCTCCGAAAGCCCAATTTGAGGGGTCAGAATGATGAATTTATTTCTACTAACAAATTCGTTGGAATAAACTATTTTTTCCCAGCATGTTGCACACATGTTTGTGGTTAAGGTGTAATTTTTTTCGGCAGAAATGGCGGGATATCTACCAGGCTCAAATATAATCTGAAACGAAAACAAAAAATGTTTTCTTTCAAATTTAACCAACTGGCTATGGGTTTGTTCCTGGTGATGTTCCTTGTTAACTAGGGTATGTTTTATCACTACTTTTGGCTGTTGCATGGTATTTTTTTTATTCATCTTAAAAACATGGCAGAGGTATGGCACGGTCTTCCAAACTGCATTTTCGAAACTGACGTGACGTATGGCTAAAAAACTAATCGACCGATTCTGATGAAATTTGGTATAAATCTTTCTAACGTTATTGTGTAAAAAATGACCTTAAATGTTCTTGAAAAAAAACCTATTCTTTATTACAGAATGTGTAATAAAGATGTTGTTGTTTTTTTCGGAAAATTTAATATTTTTGTTTCAAAACGAACCATTTCATCGATTTTCAACATTTCTCACTTTTTCTTGGTTCATATTCTGCGTATGAGTGTTAATTAAAGGAAAATCATCGTTAATTTTTTTTCAAATCAATCCCGCCGACACTACATGTCACGCCGTCCGACAACATCCGCCGCAACCCGTTTAGAAGACCTTATCACACCGCCGTCATTTTTAACGATTAGTTAAAAATAAAAATATCACGTAACAGCCTCAAGTACTCATAAAAAATACCCCAAGTCTCAAAAATGGTAAAGAAATCTTTCCTTTAAAAAAATCATGAAAATCAGTATTTTTTCCTTGCCTGAAGGTCTCCTTAATTGGGAGAAAAATTGTTATTGTTATTTTTACATGATTGGAGTACCTACTTTGTTTTATTAAGAAGTTCGTTTATCATTGGACGTTGCTGATAATAAATGGGAATACTTGTTGGGAACTCCACTATTCTACAAAACTCGAGCGTGTCTGACCAATATGTGGCATTACTACTTTTTGTTTGCGAGCTCGACCCTCGCATGATTTTAATAGCGGTTTTGGCGAAAAATTCCTTTCGGACTTCGAATATTGAGTCAGGTACGCTTTATTGGGGAAAAAACTTTTTTACTTGTGTCATTTTTTATTGCATATTTTTAGTTTTCTAAGCGAAGGGGGCATGAATAATAACGGATCAGTGGCAAAAATTCGAACCATTTTTCAAACGCTTGAAAAAAGGGATTCGGCATATCAGTTCCTTCCTTCAAAGTATTATATTTCAAAATTTTGTATACCTCGATATTTATAATATTGTAATTTTTTCGTTTTATTATCTCTACGATTTTCATTGCATTAGTTTATAAATTTTAAATTATGAATTCAATTAATCTTCTACGAAAGGTTTTTCGCATACTTCGAATGAGAAATTTCTCAACAACAAACATTTGTATTTAGATCGTTTAATATCGAATGTGTACACTTAGGCAAGCAAGGAAATTTTGGAAATTTCCTTATTGTAAATTGGAAAAGAAAATTTCGTCTTTAATTTTCTTCTCACTTTTTTTAACTTTTATGACAATTATCATTATTGCTAATAATTATGATAAAAAATACAACATATTGAATAATATAATTTGGCTTGGCTATTTACGCCATGAACGCGTAGGACTCATAAAAAAATCTGTACCTCGATTTAAAATTAAAGTTACAATTACTGGCTAAAGTGTTGGACTATAATCTATTTCAGCCACCAGCCTGAAAAAAAACTAGGGATAAAGCCACGATTGGAATGGCGAAGCTCATGAATTATTTTTCCACGAAATCCGATATTGCAAAATAACCTTATCGAATTTTCGCCAAACGGAATTTTTGGGATGCCTATGGCCATTTTTTAATTAACGAGCCAACGATGAACTGAATCGATAGATTGGTGTACCAGTCTTTTCACGTGAAATGGGTCGCACGTAATCCTCGCAGCTCCAAATTTCAGTGACGACCTTTTTGCTCCTCGAATCACTGAATGATCTCATAGTGTTTGTCAATTTTTTCCCATCCACTTGTGAATATATTTAGATTTTATTGGGAATTTTATTTTTTCAACTTGTGCAAATGTGATCGGCTTATCCATAGTTCACGTGACGTAAAAATGAAAAATGGTTTTAAAAAATCCAAGAAACACACACAGATTTGTGTGTATATATATATATATATATATATATATATATATATATATATATATATATATATATATATATATACATACACATCTGTGTGTGTTTCTTGGATTTTTTAAAACCATTTTTCATATATATATATATATATATATATACAGGGTGGGAATTATAGGAAAGCCATGTATTTTTTAAGGATCTGGCCCGGAAATTTTGAGTCCAAGGGAAATATAATAGTTAATGTTTTTTTTCAGTTCGTCTTAAAAAAAACATATAGCATATTTTTGTGATGAGTGAAATTTGCCGAAAATATTAAACGTCCTGGAGAAAAATGCACGTTCTATTTTGAGTTCACAGATCAAAGATAATTTAATTTCGAATAAGAAACACTCCTAAAAAAGTCCATATTACTTTCAGAAGACTCAACTTGGCTGTTAAAAAAAATGCTTTTCGCAATATCTCTTTCAAGTCAGCCTTTATTCTGATAGGAATTGGAAATAAATAGAAAGAAAAATGCTCTCAACCCCAGGGCGTAAAATAATTCATAAAATAAAGAGCATTTAATAAGAATATAAAATAAAGAGCATTTAAGAAGAATTAATTAAAAAAAAGAACAACTAAAAATATTTCCATGGATGACGATGAGAGTATTATTTGCATTTGCCAGTAGCCAAAATATATGCACATGCAATGAGCAGTGAACAAGAGAAAATGACAAAATCGACGATGTCGAGCAAATTACAATTGGATTGTAATCGTAAGCGAAATGCAGAAATACGATAGGAGGATGATTTGGGATAATTACTGAGCCGCATACGAGCCAATATGGACGAATATCCGTTGTATCGTATTGGACATACGTAACCGTTATATTCGTGATATCGACGGACCATGAAGCATCGCGTATCGTAATTTTCAACCTGACTTAAAAATAATTGCGTGTATACACGAGGACAGCTAATATTCGTGATGAAATGTTTTCACTGATAAGGAATTCGTAATACAATATTTGTGTAGTCATAGTTTCGTGAACCGAATTGTTAATTGGACACAAGGCAGGATTAAATAAAAGGGATGTACGAGGGAAATTCGACGTATAGATACAGGCTATCTTCGCCTGTCGATATTTAGTTTCATCGAAAAATCTTTTTTTCTCAAAATATGCTAAAAAAAGAGTCCTAATAAAATTTTTTGTTTTTTTCCTATATAAAGGCAGGCTACATATACTGTTTTTTTTTTTTTACGAAAGCGTTCCTCGATAAATATTGAAAACACAAAAATGCGAGGATTTTTGAAAATATTGTATCTGAATTATTCAACACACGCTTGCATTTATTTCGAAATAATTTTGCAAACGTTAAAGGAGACTTTGTCCTTGGAGTGCCATATTTCAGGGGTTTACATTTTATTTTTTTCAAGGAAAACGAGTAAAGCTTTTTGAGTGCGGTTTTTTTTTTGCTTTTATTCATGATATACAGAACGTTAAAAAATTTTTTTTTTTTTTAAAAAACCAAAATGGCGTCCGTTGCAGCTCCGCGAAAACAGGTCCTCAAATCGCGGGAGGTAAACGGCTGACATCACTGCCCCTCTTTGTTGATCCGAAACACAAATTCAAAGCATATTATCAATCTGTGACCCTTTGGTCATGGAATGACGGATGGGTTTTTCGTTTAGTACAAATTTCGGAAAATGGCGGCGATTAAAAAAAAATCGAATTTTCGCGTTTTTTTTTCGCACAAAAAAATAAATAATAAATGCAAAAATGTATCTATCGAAAAAACGATCCGTCATTCCGTGAAGACATATTTTCTGAGTATGCTCTCCAAATTTCAGGTCGATATGTTAATTACAGCGGTCAGGAGAGTGTCAGCCATTTTTAAAAACGTGTTTTCGAGAAAAACGCGTTTAAAGTTTTGTAATGTGTTCACACGAATGTGTTTATAATTACCGCTAATCGGCAATGCCTGGTCCATGGAGGCATCCCTCCTCTTCTTCTAGCTGCTCGTGTTGAGCCGCTAACATCTCCCGCTAAATTTCGAGGACAAAGTCTCCGTTGAATGCGAAATAATTTAGTTTCATTGAAAAATCGAACAGTAGCCGGCTGAAAAATGACGAAGCAATTTTCAATCAAATTTATAAGAAACGACACCACCGGGTTAGGCCAGAAAATTGTATGGAGATTTTGAAGTCGATTTTATTTTAAAAAATTGCGAAATTAATAATTAACTTCGTTAACGTTTTATAATTTTTTGCTGAAAATAAATTTAAATAAATAAAATCGAAAAATTGAAGTAAATTTTTCAAGCTTTTTCCAATATGAAGTGACAGCAGGCTACATATATTGTCTTTTTGCCAATGCGTTTCTCGATATAAATATAAAACACAAAAGTACCGAGGATTTTTTTAATATTCATTCTGAATTAAATAAAACACGTTTACATTTATTCCGAAATAATACTGTAAACTTTAATGGCGAAATAATTTTTCAATATTTCAATAAAATCTTTCGTTTTTTTTATGTGCATTAAAAAATGACTTGCTATTTTATTTCGAGTTCAATGTTGGAAATGGAAATAATCTAAAAGAATTGGAAAAAGGCCTTCAGCCCAAATACTACTATGCCGCCATTTTGAATTGACAAAAAAAAGTTCAAATATTATTTATGTACCCTCTTCGGTGCATATTTCCAAAAATCACCAATTGTGCATTTGAGGATTTTTCAAAATACTGATTCTCCAATAAATAACCGAGGGATAGTTTTTAAAAATGCCTCCCAACAAACTGCTGCTATGCTGCCATTTTGTATTGAAAAAAAAAAGTTTTAAAAAACTTACCGAAATCTATTCTGTGGATTTTTCCAAAAACCAATTGGGCATTTCCACCAAAAGCCATCACTATTGAAAATCGACTTTCGACGGGCCCCATAAATGTTGAGGCCTCAACGAGTGATCGGGGCTCATAATCGTAAAGCTCCAAAAAACGTCGATACCTCCAATCACCGGCGTCTTCGGGATACCAGCTTTTTCTCACAGTGGCCGCGAGGCTATCGGGTCCACCGAATGCCGATAGTGGTCGTCGAACGTAGGAGAAAGGTTGGTAAAGAGGGTGCGAATATTCATAAAGCTTTGACAGCATAATAGGTGTCAGTGTCACCAGCGACAGGCCAAAGCTAAAAAGCTCGCTTTAATTCTGTGTGGATAGGGTTGTACGGGACGAAGGGATGGGGCTAAAGGACGATCGGTCGAACATTTCACGCTCGTTAAATCGCTACACGAGCTACCCCCTTCCGTTTTCCACCTATGGGCATACTAACGACGTCGTTTATTCGTAGCCTTGTGGGTAATTTACGGTTGCATACATTTGTACAGGGTGTCTCCAAATGACCTGACGTTTCAATTAATTAATAAAACGTATTATTTATTTCAAAAGTACGAATATGTTTATTTTAACGTATGGTACCAGCATGGAGGCTCCCCCATGGAAATTTATATACGCAAAAATATACTGCTAATTTGTTTTATTAATAATTGTAATATATGTGAAATGTATGCCATATATTGAAAATATATGTTGTATATATGTGCCAAATTCGAATTTTCGTAACGTTTTTATATACGAGATGTACATGCGTGGTATTGCTGTATATCAATGTATCATATATCAATGATATATGTAGCATTTACCCTGCATACTTACCACATATATACTGCATAAATGGTATATATATGCCACATATAGTGTTTATATTAGGAGTACAACTTTGCAGTGACCGTTTTACTTAGAGAGCCACTGCGGCCGAAGTAGTGGCCCTAGCTCAATAAAAAAAGTGGCATTTTAAACTAGAGGCTCTACCGATGTAAACAATTTAAAAAAGCTAACGGATACGTGTATGCATTATAAAGTTATTGGCACTCAAACATGGCAACCTACGAGCCGAATTCTCAGCATTTGCGAGAACTGCTCCAAAGACAACAAAGGAAGGGATTTTTGCACCGGATTGTGACTGGAGATGAAAAGTGGGTTTACTGCGATAATCCTAAACGCCGAAAATCATGGGCCTGGTCATATTCCGTCATCGACGCCCAAACCGAATATTCACGGAACCAAAGTGATGCTGTGTATCTGGTGGGACCAGCTGGGCGTTGTGTACTATGAGCTGCTCAAACCATCCGAAACCATCACAGGGGAACTCTACCGACGTCAGTTGATGCGCTTGAGTAAGGCACTCAAAGAGAAACGGCCACAATTCAACGAAAGACATGACAAGGTGATACTGCAGCATGACAATGCCCGACCCCATGTTGCAAATGTCGTGAAAAAGTACTTGGAAACGCTGAAATGGGAGGTTTTATCCCACCCGCCGTACTCTCCAGACATTGCCCCTTCCGACTATCACTTGTTCCGGTCAATGGCACACGATTTGGCTGACCAGCACTTCGGTACTTACGAAGAAGTCAAAAATTGGGTCGATTCCTGGATTGCCTCCAAGGACCAAGACTTTTATCGACGCGGGATTCGAATGCTACCTGAAAGATGGGCCGAGGTCGTAGCTAGCGACGGGCAGTACTTTGATTAAAAAATATGTAGCCACTTTTTTATAATAAAGCCTTAAACTTTTGAAGAAAACGGTCACTGCAAAATTGTACTCCTAATATGTAATAGTGTACTTTAAGGGGTTACCCCCTTATGATTTATCAAAGGGGGAGCCAATGATTTTTTTTTCGATTATATATAGTAACTGCCATAGAAGTACGTAGGATTTTTTCGATATATTGATTTTTGGCCAAATGGCGCACTTCTAAAGCGGAAAGTGAAAAATTTGCCTCAAAAATCGTCAGATAATTGTTAATAACAAATGAACTATGCAATATAAAAAAAAATATATTCAACATTTCAAGTGAGACGGTTGAAAATTGCCTGAGTTATGTTTCCGGCCAACTTAAGGAGGTTGGAGCGATTCAGTTGAGTCAAATGACGGTTTAATCATTTATTTTCAATGAACTTCAAAAAAATGCATACGAGGTACAGATTTATTCTACATATGCTAATTTTTTAAAATGTATAATGAAAGGGCAAAATTATGCATTTTAACATTTTTATTACGTAAAGTAGAAAAACTTTTGTGTTACTACCAACTTGAAAAAGTTGGTAGTAACGATTATCGATTGATTATTATGAAAAAAAACTACGACAACGAATGTTTTATACAATTCACAATGAAATTTTGAGTAATTCATAATTATGCCTATTCATATTTACGTCACGAGATTATTGGCCCATGGTTTACGATGGGCAAGATGAGGATTTTTTTCTTCTAAATGTTCACAAAGGTTCGGTTTGCGTTAAGGGGTTACCCCCACGAGCGATTTTGAAAAAATCAATTTTTTTTATTGCATTTTTTTTAAGTATAAGTATCTGAGAATATGTCCTGAAAATTTCAAGTCGATCCGAACAAAATTGACTGAGATATGAGCGTTGAAAGAGAAGAATCCGTTGTGTAAACGGCCGGAAATTGAAGCTTTAAACGCGTTTTTCTCAAAATGGCATTTCTGAAGTCGGTGACCAAGATTACTCGAACACTAACGAACCGATCTTCTTGAAATTTTGCAGGCTTATTTAATACATAAAAATGTAGTCTTCAAACGTTCGATTTTTTTTTCTTCGAAAAAAAAAATGGCCGTTTTATAGCCAAAAAATAGCCGTTTTTTTCGTTAAAATCGAACCATTAACTTTGACTGTCCGCCATTTTGTGAAAAATGAATATTTTTTAAAATCCTTCGATTAAAGACTAGTTTATACTTATATTTGAATAAATCCATCCGCATTTTTTTTTCCGATGATCCACTTCGCCGCAATGTTGGTCACCGCAAACCGTGTATATAAAAACATTATTTCATTGACGGCCACTTTGCCACTAAACAATGTAATATTTTTCAATAAAAAAATGACTGAAAGTTCTTCAAGATGTGTTCTTTAAGGGGTAAGGCCACTGTAAATTTTTTGAAAAATCGATTTTTTTTTATTGGCTTAAAAAATAGTTTAAACCCTCTAGAATAAGAAAAAAAAGGTCCTGTGCTTTTCTTTTTTAAATTTTTTCCAATAAAAAACTATTCGCAAAACTTTAAACGCGTTTTTCTCGAAACATGGTTTTTCAAAATGGCACGCAGCATAACTCGAACAATTTTTATTTTTTTTATTTGAAATTTTAACCAGATGTGAACATTTACATTATCTTGAGAATGTCGATCGGAATTTTCAAGAACTTTATTTATTGATTTTTTATTAACAAAAAACTTGCCGTTTTTTTCGTCAAAAATCAATTTTTTTTTTCAAACGCACGCCAAATCCACAAAAATTGATACTTTTTAAAATCCGATCGACATTCTCTAGCTATAGCCCTCTAGATTAATGGTTTTTTTTTGTTTGTTCTAGATTCAAAAGTGCACCAGTGGTGCTGCGTGCCGCGGAGCCCTGGAAGCAAAACATGTCCCGGGAAAATAGCTGTGGAACCGCCATTTTGTTTTTTTTTACTGTAAAAAAATTTTATAATAAAGTTTAATGTATGCCCGATAACACCATTAAAAGTTTTTTTTCAAATACCTTCAATTTCGGGAGCAAAAAATTAGTGAAAAAACCTCTTTTTTTGGGCCGTTACAGTGGCCTTACCCCTTAAGATGGTATACTGATCGATTAAAAAAGTTTTGTAGTTTTCTTTTAAAAAATTCATGAAAAAGGCCTTTTTATTTGCGCTACAAGTGGGGGTAAGGCCTTAATCGACGACGCTCTCGAGAATATTATTATTACTTTTATGGCGTGAAAAAAGTGATTATTATTTACCTATACCTATTTTATTATTACTTTTATGGCGTGAAAAAAGTGAATTTCAGCTTCCCCCGACGAAACATCGTCATTTACAATCCAATTAACAAGAAAATAGGTGGAAAACGTTTCCAAGTAATTTTTCAGAAAATTCACGCCACATTTTATCACATATTTCCACGAACTTCAAAACCCCATAACTTTGGAATTCAGCTTCCCCCTACTGAATATCATCATTTATAACCCAATAAATGAAAAAATAGCAAACAAAAAAATTTACGCTCATTTTTCGGAAAAGTGACCAAAGTAAATAATTACCAAAGATTTTGCATAATTTTCCAACAAACCAATCACAACATCTGACTTTGATAGCCTGCGGTGTAAAAAAAATGTACCACTCATATCGTGTCAATTGCTTTGAAAAGTTGCTTGGTTACAGTCGATTCAAATCATTTGTAGAAATGCCATGCGAAAAACCAAAAGCAGATGATTTTTTTTTTCGAAAAATAACACAAAATCTCAAAAACCGTGGGATTTTTACTAAACTGAAATTCCAGCATATTGGTAGGGCATGATCCGACCTATCGACAGTTGCAGGATTATCCATTCACAACAGAACACCCTGTATACGTACACGCACTTGTGACCTTTTTTTCAGAATAATCGCAATGACAGAACAACGATGACTGCAGAAATTTGTCACACTCTGGTGTACAGTGTCCAGTGCATATAAATGGCCGCTATTCCCACCGTGGTGTGGCGATCTTTTACAATGGTCATTCGCATTATCGCAAAAATCTCGCGTGATCATTGTACCATTATTGCTTCGCTCACTTATCAAATTTCATTTCTACGAGATACTCCATACTCGCCGAACGTGTTTTTCTCCCAATGGGATCCAGCTCAAGAGCATGGCAGCCGCGCACGCAACGACGGGATGTTCGTATTTCCTTCTACTCGTACAGGGTGTCGCGTGTTTGAAAGCTGTAGAACACACGTTAAGGGGGGATTGTCTTTTTTTTTCGCAAAATTTACCGCTTTTTGGGAATTTTTTTGTGAAGAAAGTATACAACGGAAAACTTGTGAAACTTGGCATATAGTTTTATTGATATGTTTACTACATACAAAAAAATTTTTAAACAATTTCATCAAAAAATCCGCCTCCCACCCCCCTCGACGCGCGATGGTCCTTTTTTGATGGTGTGCACGATTACAGCCTTCACGTTCATCCTGCAACAAAAACCCAAAAAGCATTTTACTTTAGACACATATAGCTATCGTTCGATGAAGGGAAAAAAAATTGACGATTTGGTGACGTTTTGAACTTGAAGTATCGATTTTTCGAAAAAAATTGATCGATTTTTTGTTATAAATAAAAAACTATTAAACGTATTGCTTTTTTGCTTCATCAAACGATAAAAGGATGTCAGCTGAGCATTCTGTCCAAATTTGAAGGCAATCGGTTGAATAGTTTTTGAGAAATCGTGCACACCATCAAAAAAGGACCATCGCGCGTCGAGGGGGGTGGGAGGCGGATTTTTTGATGAAATTGTTTAAAAATTTTTTTGTATGTAGTAAACAGATCAATAAAACTATATGCCAAGTTTCACAAGTTTTCCGTTGTATACTTTCTTCACAAAAAAATTCCCAAAAAGCGGTAAATTTTGCGAAAAAAAAAGACAATCCCCCCTTAAGAACGGTGATCGAAAAAGCACGGGGACAAAAGTTGCAGAGCTCAAAAACAATTATAGAGTTTTCTGCTTGCCAAAACAAAGTTCCGAGCTTAAGCCATTCCAGAGGCCGAAAAAATAGGCTTTTGGGGATTTTTTTTCGGAAAAACTACAAAATAATACGAGGTTACAAAAAAAGGTGTTTGTCATACGTATCAGTGACTGTATACAATAATTTTTTCGAAGCGATTAAATTCAAAATGGCGGCTGTGCAGCGTTTATCTCAAAACTGCTTTTTTTTTAAGGAGGTTGGAGCGTTAGCCACAATCCAAGGTTAAATTTAATTTTAAAAAAATACATTTTATTGTTTACACTATACTGAGTCTTTACGAATTTTTTGAACTTTTTTCACCACCAAACATCAGAGATAAAAATAGTTTAAGGGCGGGGTAAAGTATTAAAATTTTTTTTTTTCATTTTTTTTTTTTCATTTTTTAAATGAATGCATAATATATCAAGAATATTGTGTTCAAATTTTTATGCAATCGAGAAGTGTTCTCAAACTTATGTGCAATGAGTGCTAAGCGACCAAACTCTTTTGCGTTTTTCAAACCGTTTTTCTGAGACTTGTCGTATTTGAAGTCCGTGTGCACGATAACTCAAAATCCACTGGACCAATCGTTTTGAAATTTTGCACAGTACTTCTTCACATAATTCACCAGGTATTGTCGAGAGCTTTTTTGTTTTTTTTAACAATTACTAATTTTTCGACAACAAATTAGCCGATTTTTTTAGCGAAAATCGGGTTTTTGGCTCCCAAGTGCTACGAAAAATCGAAAAATCGAAAAAAAAAAAATCCTCCCGTCATTACCTCGAGAAACATCTCCTTTAACAAATGCATTTTGATTTTTTTGTTTCAGATGATTCTGTTGCGAGTTATGGTGCACACCGCAAACCAACTTTTTTTCGAGGCGCCTCCGGGGTTTAATTTTCACTCGCTCAATTTTGAATATTTTGCAATGCAAATTTAGGAGAATGTTGTTCAAATGTTACTTTGTTATATGTAAATTTTTCAATAAACGAACACTATTCGTTACGCCAAAAAAAAATCTTAAAAACATGCCTTTTTTTTCGCCGAATTAACTTTACCCCGCCCTTAAGAAACAACTCGGTTTTTTATTTCAGACCATCCAGGCGGCTTAAATCAAGTAAACCGTTGAGCCCTTTACCTCACAGGTCCTTCACGAGATTTGTTTATAACTTCTTTAATTAATCATATTTTTCATTCAATTTGTTAAACAACTTTGTAAATGTACATGGAATCAAATATCCAAACAATTTTTCGACCATCTTACTTATTCCTTCGAATCTACTAAATGTTTTTTTGGTAATAACCCTTCTTCAGGTCATCATACTAGCTTAACCCCTTAAGAACCAAAATTGGCGTTGAAATACCCTATAAACTTACCGGCACAAAATTAAATACCCGACACCATTTGTGTTCCTGAAAACTACGAAACATTCGTCCGAAACGTTTTTATCCGAAAATGCATCCCCGTGGTGATATTTCGTTGTGCCAATTTAAATGGTGCAATATATATATACAAGCTTATGTAAATGTAAAATGATTGTATGCTGCAACGAGATGTTCGCGAAGATCTCTCAACTGAAACAACGTTCGAGCGTAAGAGGCACTCCTCGCATGTATATGGGTACATGATTAGGAGGAACCGTGACAGCACAAGATATATTACGCTCCGGTTAAGTTTGCAAACGCAATTCGTTGAATTTATCGGCCTTTCTGTTCGGCATCGCATCCGCGAGAGTTCATGAGGGTGTAGTAACGAGTCAGAGCGGAAGAATATTCGAATGAGAAGACCGGGGGAGGCAGGTGGGGCAATATGGACCACCATTGAATTGCGATTTTTTCAAAGCATACGCCGAACTATTTGCATGACGTTGGTCGATAATTCCCTATTTACGAATTGCCTAGACTGGACCAACGAATAATCAGGGCAACAATAATTGCGAGGCTGTAAAATCTGAAATGCGCTGATCAAGTCAATCTGCACTTTCAAAAAGCTATTCTTTCGAAACTATTCGCTATTGATATTTTCTTTTTTTCTGTGCCTTTTCCAAATGCCATATTTTTGCTCACATAATTCTTCTCTGTGTTGCCCTTGGTTGCTCGTACATATCTCAATGGGGGTCCATTTTACCCCACGCGGCTTAATGCTGGCTCTACGTGCGTAAAAATGAGATTACTTATTAAAAAAAAGTGCAAACAAAAAATCGAACAAAAGTGGGGTAAAATGGACCACTGCTTGGTCTCGAAAACGGTATAGTCCACGGTATAACTATCGAATAATTTCTACTTGAACGCGCTTACACTTACACTTACGTACGTAAGTTCGGGTTGCTCATGTGAGGTCCTTGATGGAATGAGGCACGCAAAACCGAACCCCCGAAGGTCGCAACGATCATTTTTTAACAGTGGTCCATTTTGCCCCACCTGACAAATTCCGCCAGATTTTTACGTACATACACCCGGGGGCGAGAGTGCTGCATATCGTACAATGAATACGAGAAAATGGAATGACCGTCCGAGGCTAAACGGAGTACCATCGGTTTTCGTACAATTTCTCAAACCGTCAAAGGCATCACTCAAATTGAGCGATAGAAAAATATTCAAAAATATGCCGATGCAGGATACCTTTAAGGGACTATAGCAGTGTGACACTTTCAAAAAATCGATTTTTTTTGTTGTCTTTTTCGACAGTTTATACTTTCAAGAATATCCTGTAAAAAATTTAAGGCCGTATCTTTAATCATTTTATCTTGCAGAAATCGATAGTTAAATCTTTAAGGGCGTTTTGCTCGAAATGAGATTTTTCAAATTTGCTGACATTGTAACTCAAAGAGCAATTATCCGATTTACTTGAAATGTGAACTGAGCACTCTTGAGTATATTTACTCTACAATGACGTAGGATATTTTTAATTGGACGACAATTGACAATTTGGCATTGAAAAAAACGACCATTTTATAGGCAAGAAAACAGACTTTTTTCATAACTACGCCATTTTGTTAGATTTTGATATTTTTCGAAAATCCTACGTCAGTGTACAGGAAATATCTTCCAGTTCAACGACATTTTTTCCTTTTACGGTTTCAGCTACTCAATCGTCCGGAATCATGTCAGCAATGGAGGAACTTTTTTTTTGCACCTCCGAACGCAGCCCATAAGTCGCTTGGATCTCAATATTTTTCTATGAAAAAATTATGTAATATAGGCCAAATATAGCCAAATATATTCTTAATTTTCCGAAACATTTAATGGAGTATTTTCTTCAAAAAAAATCCCGAAAATAACCCAAACAAACCCACACTGGCATAGCCCCTTAAGTCGAAGCGTCCATTTCGACAAAAAGAAATCTTCGTCTCAACAGAATTGACTAGTACAATTTTCGCTAACCGTCTCTTTTCCTTTCTCGCGACAATTAGCCTGAATCAATTACAACCGTTTCTCGAGTCCTAAAAAACGCCTCGGAGCTATCAAACCAAAATTCACCATCGTGAAAAAATTAAACGCCAGCAAATGCCATTTCGGTAAATCAATTGAAACGCGCGCCGCGTCGCAAACTCCGAAAAAAAAAAATCGCACGTGGTCCATTTTGCCCCACATGGGCCGTTTTCGCTCGTTTTTCGTTCCCGTACGCACCCGGCGCAGCCGGGTACCTCAAAGCCGCGTAAAGAAGCTATATTACATGCACTTATAGCTATAAAACGCGGTGCTGTACAAGCCCGGTACTTGGCCTTGCGTACTGGCGCTCACGCGAAACGAAGAACGACACAGAGGGAGAGAAAGGGCAAAAGCTCGCGATGAAAGAACGCGAGTCGGGATGGAAGTTGCACAAACGGCCCGGGTTTAGCGGGGAGTGGGGGGGGGTGCGATACTGACGTTCCGCCCGATGGGCGCAGGACGAGACGAGAAAGGGGTAAAAAGCTCCCGAAGGCGGCGAAAGACTCCTGGAAGCAGCCCACTAAATATGAATCATAAAAGAAGCATAAAGATAATTGTATGCTAATGGAAGCGGGCGTATGCGCAGCGTCGCGTCCGATCTCTTCCAACCCCTTATTCAACCCAGCGAGAGCTTGAACAAGGCGCAAACCTCCTCTGCGAAGCCCACCCCCGTACGAATGGAGAAACCTCTTCCAGCAGCAGTTTTCCTGTTATATTGCGTATATAATACGAATACATGTACCTCCCTCATAAAGTCAACGTTACATAAATTTCGCGTGTACGTATTACGCGGAACGGAGAGCAATATCGTTCGGTTATACTATCTTTCTTGCACGTGTGTATATAATATTTAATGTCTATTTATCGTGTGTACAGTATAGGCCATTTGGGTATGTGTGCTCTGTCTGTCTTCGAACTGGATATCATATCTCGGCTAATACGTCGTCTTATCCATAAAATACAGGCTTAGGGTGCACAGTACACGGAGATCGGAAGTTCATCCTTGTGCTTGTCGTGACACAGGGTTAACGGCGGGGTAAAGTTAATTCGGCGAAAAAAAAGGCATGTTTTTAAGATTTTTTTTTTTGGTGTAACGAATAGTGTTCGTTTATTGAAAAATTTACATATAATAAAGTAACATTTGAACAACATTCTCCTAAATTTGCATTGCAAAATATTCAAAATTGACCGAGTGAAAATTAAACCCCGGAGGCGCCTCGAAAAAACGTTGGTTTGCGGTGTGCACCATAACTCGCAACAGAATCATTTGAAACAAAAAAATCAAAATGCATTTGTTAAAGGAGATGTTTCTCGAGGTAATGACGGGAGGATTTTTTTTTTCGATTTTTCGATTTTTCGTAGCACTTGGGAGCCAAAAACCCGATTTTCGCTAAAAAAAATCGGCTAATTTGTTGTTGAAAAATTAGTAATTATTAAAAAAAACAAAAAAGCTCTCGACAATACCTGGTGAATTGTGTGAAGAAGTACTGTGCAAAATTTCAAAGCGATTGGTCCAGTAGATTTTGAGTTATCGTGCACACGGACTTCAAATATGACAAGTCTCAGAAAAACGGTTTGAAAAACGCAGATGAGTTTGGTCGGCATGGAGCAATAGACGCTCAAATACTCATAACTTCGTCAATTTTACTCCGATCGACTTGAAATTTTAACACAATATTCTTGATATATTATGCATTCATTTAAAAAATAAAAAAAAAATGAAAAAAAAAAAATGTTAATACTTTACCCCGCCCTTAACGGGGTCATCGCACGTGACAGCTACTTTTTTCGCTTTTTTGGGGAATTTTTTTTTATGAACCATCGAAACACTATCCTTGGATTTTTACCACACATTTATTAATATTTTTACAGTCCCTCGGAATTTTAAGGCGTTACCCCCACTTGTAGCGCAAAAAAATGCGCTTATTAGGGGCCCAAAGTCGTTCAAGGTCATTCAAGGTCATCTATTTAGATTTGTATAATCGATACTGACCTTGAATGACCTTGAACGACTTTGGGCCCCTAATGTTTTTTATACGGCTTGCGGTGCTACACAAGATGGTTGAAAAAAAATGTATTTTTATGAACCATCGAAACATTATCCTTGGATTTTTACCACACATTTATTAATATTTTTACAGTCCCTCGGAATTTTAAGGCGTTACCCCCACTTGTAGCGCAAAAAAAGGCCTTTTTCATGATTTTTTTTAAAGAAAACTACAAAACTTTTTTAATCGATCAGTATACCATCTTAAAGAACACATCTTGAAGAACTTTCAGTAATTTTTTTATTGAAAAATATTACATTGTTTAGTGGCAAAGTGGCCGCCAATGAAATAATGTTTTTATATACACGGTTTGCGGTGACCAACATTGCGGCGAAGTGGACCATCTGAAAAAAAAAATGCCGATGGATTTAGTCAAATATAAGCATAAACTAGTCTTTAATCGAAGGATTTTAAAAAATATTCATTTTTCACAAAATGGCGGACAGTCAAAGTTAATGGTTCGATTTTAACGAAAAAAAAAATATCGAACGATTAAAGACTCCATTTTTATGTAGTAAATAAGCCTGCAAAATGTCAAGAAGATCGGTTCATTGGTGTTCGAGTAATCTTGGTCACCGACTTCAGAAATGCCATTTTGAGAAAAACGCGTTTAAAGTTTCAATTTCCGGTCGTTCGCACAACAGATTCTTCTCTTTCAACGCTCATATCTCAGTCAATTTTGTTCGGATCGACTTGAAATTTTCAGGACATATTCTCAGATGCTTATACTTCAAAAAAATCGATTTTTTCAAAATCGCAAGTGGGGGTAACCCCTTAACGAACCAAAGTTACGAGTTGAATCGACTTTCCAACGTTCGGAAGACACTCAAGTGTAAACCAAGTTAGTTTACTGCTGCCATGATTTTGGAGGTTTCGCTCATGTGGAATAAAAAATCAAACTGCATTGTAATTCGTGCACTGAAAAAAAACCTATTGAATCATAAAAATATATTGGTTGATCCAAATAAATGTGCTGCTGCGGAGTACCACCGATACATGAGATTGTTACAATACTATTGAATACTGAAAAATGTGATGGATTCAAATAACATATTACTTGATTTGGAATACCTCTTCTGTTCTTTGAATATCTACATTATCCTTCGAATAAAATTATATTCTATAGAAATAATTGTATATACAATCCGTAGATGTATTGGATGAAATAATTAAGCGGTTGCTACATTTTTTATTTCGTACAAAAATATAATCAATAGAATTCATCATTTCTTTACTACATCCCCCATGGAAATTTATATACGCAAAGATATACTGCAAATTTATTTTATTAATAATTGTAATATATGTGAAATGTATGCCATATAGTGAAAATATATGTTGCATGTATGTGCCAAATTGTAATTTTCGTAACGTTTTTATATATGAGATGTATATGCGTGGTATTACTGTATATCAATGTATCATATATCAATGATATTTGTAGCATTTACCCTGCATATATACCACATATATTTAACATATATGTTGCATACACACTGCATACATACCACATATATACTGCATAAATGGTACATATATGCCACATATATACAGATATGCTACGCATATCTGTATATAGTGTTTATATGTGTACTTTAACTGTAAGTGAAGTTTTTTTAAGTTAAAGTTTTAAGTTTTATTAAGTTCAACTGTAATAGTGTTTATACACAGCATATATTTCTTGTCAGGAATATGTATCAAAAATATATGCGTCATATATGACGCATAAATTACACATATATGAGTCATATATGACGGATACATTTTTGATATATTTTTCTGACAAAAAATAGATTGAAAATATATCGAAAATATATGCGTCGTATATATCGAATTCGATATATACGACGTATATATTATATATCGAAAGTATAATATATCGAAAATATATATATCGAATATATGCCTCATATGTTCATCATATATAGTGTTTATACGCAGCATATATTTTTTGGTCACAAAAATATATCAAAAATATATGGGTCATATATGCGTCATATATTTGGTGCATATATACTGAACATATACGTATCATTCTATTTTTCGCCACTATATATGCGACCGCTATATATATATATATATGAAGCATATATTTTCTGCATATATTTTACATACATAAATTTCCAGGGGGGGATCGAAACGAATATGCCATGGGACGTAAGTTTTTCAATTTGTTTTAAATCTTAAATAAAAAGTGAATGATCATCCGCGATAATAGTGGAGAGAATATCAGATATCCAATGGAATATCCATGGAGAGAATATCAGATTTTCAACTGATAAGAACAGATCTTTGATCTTAGCCACAGGCCAAGAAGCGGTACTCTTTAGAATTTCTTCGGCGTTTAAGTAGATTTTCGTTTTTCGCTGCGCTTACGAGAAACGAACGCGCGTGCGGCTTCTAGCGGTTACTCCGAGAACTACGGGTTTCCTTACACCTTCAATTTCAGTGGTGCTCAGCCAAGATATGGTTGAATTTTTTCAACCAAATGCGCAAGAAACAAATTTTATTTTTGCATAATTTTTTAACCAATTCAAACATTTGCTTAATATTTTTCAATCAAATAAAATATAAATATTTTAAAGAATAGTGTACTTGGAAAACAATATCAGATATGGTGAAAAAATAAAATAACATATTGACTCAATAGAAATTGTATCTGAATCAAACGAGCGATATTCAATTTTTCTTGTGTACTCGAATCAACAATATTCATGTTATGAATTGAAACGCTTTTTTTGTTCGTTGCAGGAAATGCATTCAAAACTATATAATTTGTTTGCGATAATTTTTTACATACTTTCAATAATATATTGTTCTCGGCTAACAATAAATCTTTTGAATAAAAAAAAACTTTTAATTTTATCATGTTATTAAAGTCAATAGCGTTTTGTTTGGACTAATAAATCCGATTATTTACACCAACAATTTTACAATTGAATCAACGAAATTTCGTTCAATAACACCAATAATGTTGAATCAATGATTTTTTTCTCAGTGTAGACATGAGGCTATTGCCGGAACTAGAGTAAAGTGAAAATATCGAAAATTGAATTTTTGGCACGGTTTCAAAAGTTATGTTCCAAGTATTGCCATTTTTTTTTTTTGAATTTTTTGCAATTTGGGCCCGAAATATTCTTTCGATTTTTTGGACCTGTCACATTTCTTGAAACAAAGTCCTAGTATATATATATATATATATATGTTCAATAACGACACCATGCTGGCGATACTATAATAATAACACATACTAAATCATATATAGACATTGAAAAATGTATCGCTAAACCACATTCCCAAATTTTCGAAAATCCCACCCTAAGAAAACGTCACTGGTATTTTGATTCACCGCGGCTGTATACAAAGTCACGTTTTGTAAGGTTTTTCGCAAATGCCTCGTATTTCGTCTCGTCATTTGGTAATGGTGTTCTTCGGGTGGTACAGTGAGGAGGGTCGAAGAAGCATGATGACGGAAGTAAGAGACGGACTGTATACACCACGAGCAGCCATATAATAAAAGAATATTGTAACGTATACATTTGTACGAGAAATTTTATTTTTATCCGTTTTATTCTCCAAGAAGCAATCTCGACGCGAACCAATCCTCATCGTCGTTCCGATGTCAAGAGTGAGGACAAAAGGATGAAAGACGTAAGCAACGAGAGCGAGAAGGAAGAGGGTGAGCTTTGCGTTTAGTACGTCTGCGCTCTCGACTTCGCCTTTCCCCCTCCCCAACTTCCGATCAAACAATCTATCCACAACGATCACCGAACCGTATTTTATATTTCCAAGTTTGCTAGACCGCGGCAAAACGCACGCGTAGTGGACGTACACACACACACACACACACAAACGCACACGCGCACACACACACACATACATATATATATATATATATAGGGTGTCCCAGAAGGAACGTACGCCCTTCTAGCATCTGGTAGGAAAAAAAATCCTGAGACGAAAAGTCCTCAGTCATTTTTTGACCAGACGCATAGATAATTAATTATGAATTAAAATAAATAGCCAATCAGGTGCGCGCTACAGTGGGAAGGCAACGTAGAGGGGAGGTATAGGGGAATGCGTTGTAATTGCGTGCGCCTGAAAATGTGTGCGGAGGGAAAATTCCGAAAGGATGTGGGCACACACACACGAACACACACACACACACATACACCCACACCCACACACACACATACACCCACACACACGCGCGCACACACACACACACACTTGCACACATGCTTTCGGAATTTTCCCTCCGCACACATTTTCCGGCGCACGCAATTACAACGCATTCCCCCATTCCTCCCCTCTACGCTGCCTTTCCGCTGTATTGCGCACCTGATTGGCTATTTATTTTGATTCATAATTAATTATCTATGCGTCTGATCAAAAAATGACTGAAGACTTTTCGTTTCAGAATTTTTATTCCTACCAGATGCTAGAAAGGCGTACGTTACTTCTGGGACACCCTGTATATGTATATCTCTGATCTCTGCCACCCGAAATAACTCGGTAATTATCAACGTCACAAAAGAATGTTCCAGACAAAAGTTGTACGGGGTGAAGGGGGCCATCAAATGCGACCAATTTTTTTTATTTCGGTGCAGGCGATGACGCACGGTGAAGGTCACCCCCACTTTTTTAAATGGAATGGTACATTTTTTTTCGAACATCTTGTGTAGCACCTCAAGCGGCATAAAAAACATTAGAGGGTTAAAGTCGTTCAAGGTCATTCAAGGTCATCTATTTAGATTTGTATCATCGATACTGACCTTGAATGACCTTGAACGACTTTGGGCCCCTAATGTTTTTTATACGGCTTGCGGTGCTACAAAAAATGGTTGAAAAAAAATGTAGCATTCCGTTTAAAAAAGTGGAGGTGACCTTCACTGTGCGTCAGCGCCTCGGCCGAAGTTTGAAAAAAATGGTCGCATTTGATGGCCCCCTTCACACCGTACAACTTTTGTCAGGAACGTTGTTTCGTGACGTCGATAATTACCGAGTTATTTCGGGTGACAGAGATAAGAGGGACACCTTGTCAATACGGGACATTCACGCCATTTCACCTTGCCTGTGACCCCGATCATTTTTGGATTTCCTGATTTTTTTCGTAAAATTGTACCCCATGAAGGGAATGTCCACGTGAATTTGAAGATTTTTATCTCTTCTCTTTTGAGGAGTTATAATATTTTTTAAATGTCGATTTCGGAAGTTTTGGAAACGTTACAGCGCTGGCAACTCCTGAACTAATTGAGATATCGACAAATGTCACTATGTAATTTTTTTTCAATTTCAAGCATACTTTCTTGCAAAAAATATGAAAAAATTATCAATTATCAAAGTCAACGTTATTTTTGCTTATAAAGTGAAAACTATTTTCTTCAAGATGATTGAAGACTTCGATCACGTTTTAAAAAGTTTCAAGAGGATCAGCCACGAAAGTGCCGATGATAAAAAAATACTCACACTCGTCTAAGACCCCCAATTGCTTCTGAAATCTTCTAAGGTCGTTACGCAAAGAAAGAGACAAAAAACTTATGCGACAGGAGAATTCGAGCAAAATGTAAAAATGTTTTTTCTCGAAAATTCAAAAAGATCGTAGAACATATGTGGGTTCATTCGGATAGGTGCTGATGCGAAGGATCGACGTTTTCTTTAGGACGTCACTTTTCGGGCCACCCTGTATATTTGACAATGTTCTTGGTTTAAGAGCCCCTGCGGGCACTCGAAACTTTTTTAAACGGCCGAGGAAAATTATCTCGGAAGTGTCCATCCACCATCATCGTCCTCTCCCGCTTTTCCTTTCTTTTCGCTCGATTAACCGTTCCGCTGATATACTTTTCCGGTTATTTTTATTCGAAGGGAAATCGCCTTGAGACAGAGAAATCTGCCCATATATATATATATATATATATATATATATATATATATATATATATATATATATATATATGCATAACACTTATAGTGTAACGAGACTGGGCGCGATATCGGTAATTCAGCCGCTCGCCACCAGGTGGCTTCAAGCAGAAATTTGTCGCGCGAGAGTTTTTATCACCTCTATAAATAGCGTGACTCGACAATTCCCGTTTTCTTATTCTAGACAAGAGTACAAGTAAACGTATACGTCGCTATAGTCTTTGAGTTTGAGGTTAGGTATTTAAAAACATGGCGTTTCGATGATTAACCGCGTGTATGAAAAAGGAATAAACGTTTAGTTTAAGGTGAGGTGAACATTTTTTCAATGTTCCGAATATTATGTACGGCAAAAAAATTGCTTTTGTACAATATGTACACGCTCCTTAAGACTCTAACTAGCCTTGAGATTTCAAATTATTTGAGTTTCGTACAAAATCAAAACTTTCTAAAATATTTCGCCAAATTTCGAGATATCTTGGCCGATTTTTCTAAAACTGCATTCAGCCCAACATGAGACTTTTCAACAGATCACAAAATCCATTCGTATATCTGTAAAAAATCAAAATGAAACAGATGAGTCAAAGTTACACTGCAAAGCAATTTCAAAAAATTTGTTCTGCGACCAACGCCAAGTCTTGCGCCTTATTATTTCGAGTCAGACAGTGAAAATAAGTTTTTCGAAAATACCAACTTTTCGGCATCGAACCATTGGCGCCTTGCCAAGACCCTAAAGTACGATATAAAGGTAAAAAAACGGTTTTCCCGAAACTTGAAACTCGTTTCATCCCTTAAGTATTCACGGCCAACCGGCTGTCCTTAAGGCCAAGCTCACGAAAAACTTTTTTCCCAACGCACCACAGGGGACACGGTACCGTTCCAACCTTTGAACTGTCCTGCCTAACATCACCACAAACACTGGAATGGCCCCTCCAGGAGTTCCTTTTGTTCCGGTATCATGGGAAAGCTCATTGAGTGCCAACTTTTTGGCCATTTAAATGAATAAAATACACTTTCTGATCCCCTCAGGTGTGGGGGGACCTGCTCGGAGTGAAAGCAAAGTGTGGGAATGATTCAACACAAGGAAGAATAAACAAGGAAGCATGGATGCCAATGGAGGATTAGGTTGAACTCGAAGGACCAGGACATTCGATCCTTCCTGACTCACGATGCCTAGTGACGCGAGCCTCCATAGACTTTGCGCGGAACTTCAATTTTGGAAAACTTTTCGACTATTCATCCGATAAACCTATGAACCAGTTTGGTGCAATATCCTCTTTTTTGACTCCCCTAACGAGGAAAGGGTGCGAGGTCGATCTCTCCGATTTCGATGAAATTTGGCATGCTTGTAGAGTGGGTAAAAATAGACGACACGTATTTTTTATATCTGCAAAACCCGATTTTTAAGGGTTGACGCGCACCCTCGAAAATAGGGGTGTTTTTCGTCGATAACGTTTTAACGATACGAAATATGAAAAAAAAATTTTAATTGCAACAATGTTTATTTTTTCGTGTATTGGAGATGAGAATGATAACGTTATCGACGAAAAACGAAAAACACCCCTATTTTGGAGGGTGCGTTTCAACCCTTAAAAATCGCGTTCCGCAGATATAAAAAAGTACGTGTCGCCTAACAATAATAACAAATTCATCAATAACAAGTAAACAGTTAATAACAAATGAACTATGCAATATAAAAAAAAATCCTACGTACTTCCATAGACAATGTATTTTTCAAGATATATTCAACATTTCAAGTGAATCGGCTGAAAATTGTCTGAGTTATTTTTCCGGCCAGCTTAAGGGGTTACCCCCACTTGCGATTTTGAAAAAATCGATTTTTTTATTGCATTTTTTTTTTTTTTTTGGAGTATCTGAGAATATGTCCTGAAAATTTCAAGTCGATCCGAACAAAATTGACTGAGATATGAGCGCTGAGAGAAAAGAATCCGCTGTGTAAACGACCGGAAATTGAAACTTTACACGCGTTTTTCTCAAAATGGCATTTCTGAGTCGGTGACCAAGATTAGTCGAACACTAATGAACCGATCTTCTTGAAATTTTGCAGGCTTATTTAATACATAAAAATGTAGTCTTTAATCGTTCGATTTTTTTTTCGAAAAAAAAATGGCCGTTTTATAGCAAAAAAACGGCCGTTTTTTTCGTTAAAATCGAACCATTAACTTTGACTGTCCGCCATTTTGTGAAAAATGAATATTTTTTAAAATCCTTCGATTAAAGACTAGTTTATACTTATATTTGACTAAATCCATCCGCATTTTTTTTTTCAGATGATCCACTTCGCCGCAATGTTGGTCACCGCAAACCGTGTATATAAAAACATTATTTCATTGACGGCCATTTGCCACTAAACAATGTAATATTTTTCAATAAAAAAATTACCGAAAGTTCTTCAAGATGTGTTCTTTAAGATGGTATATTGATCGATTAAAGAAGTTTTGTAGTTTTCTTTTAAAAAATTCATGAAAAAGGCCTTTTTTGCGCTACAAGTGGGGGTAACGCCTTAAAAAATGCAGTTTTGCGAAACTCGCTGCACAGCCGCCATTTTGAAATAAATCGCTTAAAAAAATTATTGTATACAGTCAGTGATATGTATGATAAACACCCTTTTTTGTAATCTCAATTTATTTTGTAGTTTTGCTGGAAAAAATCCCCAAAAAGCCTATTTTTTCGGCCTCTCGAGTGGTCTAAGGCCTTAATTGACGTTTTTTCAACAAAACATCTTGAAGTCACACCAATCTTTCGAACCCCCAGAGTATTGTCGCCCCTCAGTAAACTCAAAGATTTTTCAAACTCATTCGTTCAAAAATCATATTTTTTGGATTTCATTATAACGCTAGTTCATTCGAATTTTCGTTCCTCAGCACTTGTTTATTATTCCCAAATAGCGTTTTTATATTTGTAAAAATATATTTTCTTTCGGCCAAACAAAATCAAGTAAAATAAAAGGAACCGGTTAGCTGGATCACTTTTTCCATAGAAAGTATTATATTTCGTTCAATGGCGACAATACGGTATCAGTAAATTGCTCTTCGTTGTCGATAAAAATACACATGCGCCGTTTGCTCGACCACGCGATTCCCTGGGATATCCTTCGCGCTGTTTTTGTAGTATTTCATTTTTACCATCGCAACCGTTCACGTTCGGCGACCGTTTTAGTTGACATAGACGAGAATGAAAAAAAAACGAACCACACGATAAAGACACGTGCAACAGGATATTATCGATGGTTTAACGAGGAGCAAAGTACTCGGGAATTCTCGCCCGAAAGCGCGAAAGGGCAATTAAAAATTCATCAAACTCCTATCACACAACCCAAAGCCTGCTGCATGTTTTTTTTTCGACACGCGCGTAGAAAAATAGAGTATTGCGAAAGAGAACCCGCCAGCAAAAAAAACCCAAACAAATCGGGAAAAGGTATTTTCTTCATTGTGCAAATAGAGTAGAATTTAGGGTCCAATTAATTGACCGTAATTAATTACGGTGACAAAATTCGGATAAGCCCCCCCCCCTCCCCCGCCGATCGATCAGAGATTTTGCACAAACCTCCCTCTTAATATTTTAAGACAACCCCTGAAGGGATTTTTGGCGACTCGCAATAGTTTTCGAAATATTGAATTTTGAAGTTTTCTTTTAAGGGTAAGGTTCCAACCCCCTCCGATCGCGCCCAAATTTTCTACAAACCTTTCTTTTAATATTTTGAGACAACCCCTAAAGGGATTCGTGGAGACTCGCAATAGTTTTCGAAATATTGAATTCTTAAGTTTTTTTTAACTCTCGCCGACTATATATATATCTGCTACGTCTCCGTTCATCTCTATATATGTTATCGCGCTCTCCGATTTGTCCAAACGAACCCAAACAAACCCAAACCCGAGAATTATTGTGCGTCGCCAAAAATCCTTTTAGGGGTTGTCTTAAAATATTAAGGGGGGATTGTCTTTTTTTTCGCAAAATTTACCGCTTTTTGGGAATTTTTTTGTGAAGAAAGTATACAACGGAAAACTTGTGAAACTTGGCATATAGTTTTATTGATCTGTTTACTACATACAAAAAAATTTTTAAACAATTTCATCAAAAAATCCGCCTCCCACCCCCCTTCATGCGCGATGGTCCTTTTTTGATGGTGTGCACGATTTCTCAAAAACTATTCAACCGATTGCCTTCAAATTTGGACAGAATGCTCAGCTGACATCCTTTTATCGTTTGATGAAGCAAAAAAGCAATACGTTTAATAGTTTTTTTATTTATAACAAAAAATCGATCAATTTTTTTCGAAAAATCGATACTTCAAGTTCAAAACGTCACCAAATCGTCAATTTTTTTTCCCCTTCATCGAACGATAGCTATGTGTGTCTAAAGTAAAATGCTTTTTGGGTTTTTGTTGCAGAATGAACGTGAAGGCTGTAATCGTGCACACCATCAAAAAAGGACCATCGCGCGTCAAGGGGGGTGGGAGGCGGATTTTTTGATGAAATTGTTTAAAAAAATTTTTGTATGTAGTAAACAGATCAATAAAACTATATGCCGAGTTTCACAAGTTTTCCGTTGTATACTTTCTTCACAAAAAAATTCCCAAAAACCGGTAAATTTTGCGAAAAAAAAGACAATCCCCCCTTAAAAGGAAGGTTTGTGCATAATTTCAGCTCGATCAAGGGGGGGGGGCGAAACCTTACCCCAGAATTCGTATCTCACAAGGAAAGGTTACGAAGTCGATCTCTCCGATTTCCATGAAATTTGGCACGCTTGTAGAATGGGTAAAAATAGGTGACACGTATTTTTTTTTTTCATATCTGCGGAACCCGATTTTAAGGGGTGAAACGCACCCTCGAAAATAGGGGTGATTTTCATTTTTTCATCGATAACGTTATCGTTCTCATCTCCAATGTATAGTAAACGAACAGAATAAACATTGTTGCAATCTGATTTTTTTTCATATCTCGTACCGTTAAAACGTACGAGCGGCTTTCTTACAGATTAATAATCTTTTCACAAATTTTGGTTCAGATAACATTCACGGCCACGATCGTGTACACCGCGAGCACTCCTTTTTTCTAAGACATTTTCAAGCTTAGAAAAATGTAAAGAAAAATAAAAATAAACGTTCAAAAATGTATATTCTCGTCTTCACGAGTGCTCAGATTTGACATGAAGAAATCAGACTGATTAGCGTATTTTAACCATGGGAAAAAAATCGCAAGTCAGCTATTTTTCGATCCGTTACGCTGTGATTATCCCTTAAGCGGCTCGTGAATAAAATATTGATGTGTCTTATTGAAATATTGAGTAGTCTTATTAAACTCGATATGATGATTACAATTTGATTAATAACCGGAGCGAATTGAAGCTCTCCAGACAACTATGTGCACGTTAGTATCAATACGCAAATTCGATTAAGTACGAACGTCACGTCTAAGAATATTCCCCGAGTATTTTAGTTCGAATCTTCAGTTTATATATATATATATATTAGACTGATACAAAAAAAAAAAAATTTTTTCTGGATTCTCGTGCTATTGTTGGGCACTGATAAAACAAAATTTCTCTAAAAAGATGGGCGCGGTCACTCAATTTTTAGAGGTGGCTATCTCGACTTTTTTGTATTTGAATTTTTTTTAACAAACGTATTGCATTTAAGCATAGTCATGGCTTCGGATTACGGATAAAAATCACATCCAGCAGCTGTTTCGTAACAAAAATAAACTCTAACAATTTGAAAAGGGTGCAATATTCACAATTCAAATCCAGGTAGATCAATAATGGCGTCTATACTACTCTCGTTATTCATGTAGATTTATTTATCCGCATTAACATTTCGCACTTTTTACGAAAAATTAAATTATAAGCTTTTATTCATAAATCGTATATTTACATTTTCAAAATGCTACGCTTATATTATCTTCAAACTCATTTACATTTCTTCCCAGCCATTCTCAAGTTCGTTAACATTTTGGACAGAACGAAAATGTGCAACGTTGAACAGTTTGTCCAAATCTCTCTTAAATTTACGCTCCTTCGATATTTGTGACGGCAAATTCTTTTTAACTCGATTTTTTAAAAGTTGTTTCCAGACTAGATGGAGTTTTATTGATTTCAAGATTGCGTTATTCAATCGACGCGTTGGAATTTCAGCACATTTCCATTGTTCGAAAATTTCTTTCATCGTTTCGTGTGCACTTCGACGTATGGTCAGTTTTTCTCTGTTATGCTTGTAAAAGAACAAACTCAAAACTTTTCCGATTTTTATCCGTAATCCGAAGCCATGACTATGTTTAAATGCAATACGTTCGTTAAAAAAAATTCAAATACAAAAAAGTCTAGATAGCCACCTCTAAAAATTGAGTGACCGCGCCCATCTTTTTAGAGAAATTTTGTTTTATCAGTGCCCAACAATAGCACCAGAATCCAGAAAATTTTTTTTTTTTGAATCAGTCTAATATATATATATATATATATTGTGTGTGTGTGTGAATTGCTCCACAAGAATAGACCACTGTTTGCGCAGAACCAAATGATTTTGATGGGATTGCAAGACATATCCTCGGGCAGATAGAATGAAAACTTTAGCTGTCAGAGTTGAGACTAGTTCGGGAATAAGTTTAGAATGATCTGATATATACTAGAATGTATAGGCTTCCGACATATATCCGCGACTACGTATGTAAACTGGATTGCGAATTCAGAGCGTATTTAGGTTCAATTACTCGGTTTGATTATGCACGATCTCCATTCGGCTCAAGTATTAAGGCCGGAGCCTGAATAAGAAGATCCGAAAAAACGTTTTTTTTTTTATTGCTCAAATAGATAAATTACAATATCTATCAAATCCAACAATATATTTACAAAGTTACAGAGACCAATTGTAATTATTTTCGAAGATACAAAGCCAAAAGCAGAGCAGCGGTTGATATTTGATATTGATATTTCCTCGTATTGAAAAGTTTGAAGCGCGTTTTCTCCAGCTTTCATTTTCACGATTTTTTTCAAATTGGCAGGCGTGATAGCAAAGTAACTAAATGACTTATTGAATCAAACCAAAGTTTATTGTCGTCAGTATGGAAATACAAGGGGGGGACCCAAAAAAAACAGGAATTTCGTCATAACTCCTTTATTTCTCAATATTTTTACACCAAATTTTGATCACCTTCAAAGTATTCGCCATTGACCACAACGCACTTCTCCAAACGATTCTTCCATTGTTCAAAACAGTTTTTAAATTCACTCATCGGGATGTCCTTTAAGCCTTCCAGCGATTTTTGTTTCACCTCCTCCACAGTGGCAAAACGCTTTCCTTTCATATTCCTTTTGAGTCTGGGGAACAAAAAGAAGTCACAGGGGGCTAGATCCGGTGAGTATGGGGGGTGGACAATCGGTGTCATGGCGTTTTTGGTCAAAAATTGCTTCACGGAAAGGGCAGTGTGGGCCGGCGCGTTGTCATGATGCCCTTCTCATGTGCAAATCTTCGGATAAAATTCTCTGAATTGAACTCCATGACATTCCCGACATCTCACAGAGTTGATCAATGGTTCGGCGACGGTCTTCACGAACGAGGGCATTGATTTTGTCGACGTTTTCATCAGTTCTTGACGGTGAGGGGCGTCCTGAACGAGGTTGGTCTTCAATAGACATTTCTCCATTTTTAAAACGTGAAAACCAATCGTAAACTCTGGTT
The DNA here is from genome assembly GCA_964007375.1 of Ophion obscuratus. NCBI lineage: Eukaryota > Metazoa > Arthropoda > Insecta > Hymenoptera > Ichneumonidae > Ophion > Ophion obscuratus. The sequence continues at coordinate 27,898,101 of OZ023324.1, read as the reverse complement.
TTACTTAAGGAGTAAGGCCACTGTAAATTTTTTGAAAAATCGATTTTTTTTTATTGGCTTAAAAAATAGTTTAAACCCTCTAGTTTAAAAATAGTTTAAATCCTTTTAACTTCTTTTTTTAATTTTTTCCAATAAAAAACTATTCGCAAAACTTTAAACGCGTTTTTCTCGAAACATGGTTTTTCAAAATGGCACGCAGCATAACTCGAACAATTTTCATTTTTTTTACGTGAAATTTTAACCAGATGTGAACATTTACATTATCTTGAGAATGTCGATCGGAATTTTCAAGAACTTTATTTATTGATTTTTTATTAACAAAAAACTTGCCGTTTTTTTCGTCAAAAATCAATTTTTTTTTTCAAACGCACGCCAAATCCACAAAAATTGATACTTTTTAAAATCCGATCGACATTCTCTAGCTATAGCCCTCTAGATTAATGGTTTTTTTTTTGTTCTAGATTCAAAAGTGCACCAGTGGTGCTGCGTGCCGCGGAGCCCTGGAAGCAAAACATGTCCCGGGAAGATAGCTGTGGAACCGCCATTTTGTTTTTTTTTACTGTAAAAAAATTTTATAATAAAGTTTAATGTATGCCCGATAACACCATTAAAAGTTTTTTTTCAAATACCTTCAATTTCGAGAGCAAAAAATTAGTGAAAAAACCTTTTTTTTTGGGCCGTTACAGTGGCCTTACTCCTTAAGGCAGCATCCCCATAAGCAGTCTTAAGCATTACACGCGGCCGATTTCCCCAACAGGAAACAAAATTTCACAGCCGCGCGTTGTTCTCGACAATCTGCAATTACGTTTTCGCCGAAATGTAAACAGTTGTTTTACTAAAAAAAATCTTACAGCCGAACCGATCCACTTACAGCGACACAACTTTGCACACTGACGCAGGTGGCGTGACACTAACGGACATGTGGTCAAAGAATAGGTTCCCCCACTCTCCCTCCCCGCCACAGCGTAATTCCTGGAACTTATGGGCCCCCCCTCGTATCTTCTAACTGAATTAAAAAAGTCGTTGAAAAAGTCTTTTTAAATAATTTTTATAGCACGTTAGTGTTTTTTAAAAACATTTTTTGTCAAATCTGGGGAAAGTTATAATTTCATGACTTTTTCAGCTTATTATTTTTACTTTATAGATTAAACTAGAGTATAATAATTTGACATCGGTAAAAAAAAAATATCATTTATTTTCAACTGCTTTGAAGCTACTAAAAAATCTCACTCTAGAATTTGGATGGAGTTTTGCCAGACCCGTCGCGGACGTACGCGTTTTCTTTTTTCTCGAAACGTCGTTTTTCAAAACGGTGGCAGATTTTTAACGAAGTCTTTTCAAGCTCTTCGTCTCAAATTTTGCCACATCATTCCTCAACATCGTACAGAAGTGTTTATTTTCAATTTCACATTTTTTTTCAACGAAAAACCGTCGTAAAAAGCCCCATTCTGACACTTAATTTACAAATGGCTACCATTTTGTTAGTTTACATCAAAAAAAAATCCTTCGTACGCCTCTACAATTTTTAATACCGATTAATAATCTTGTTGGTTTTTTGCTTTGAGACAATTTTTGGAGTAGGACTTTTTTAGACCCCATTTTGCAGTGACCGAACAAATTATATAAATTAAGTTTATTGGAGCAAATTACCAAAATGAAACAAATTATATAAATTTAATTTATCAAAAACAAATTAACCAAAACATTAACAAATATTTTTATGTATAACATAATTCATTTCAATAAACGAAGAAAAAAATCGGACTGATCATCGAATTTTATTTTTATAAATCCCTATTATGGTCTCTTAAAACGGCAAAAGGAGAAAATTCCTTGGCTAACGTGTAGCCTCAAATTTATTGGCTCCGATACGCAAAATACTCGATTAACTACAATTGTCAAGGGTATTCGGTGAGTTAACTCGAAAAGCCTCGTTCATTTGCATATACACTTGTCTACCAGATGGTGAACAAGGGACAAAGAGCTGTCCCTATCGAGGGAGAATCCAACGTCAATATTTGCTCGCCTCTGGTTACCACTGAGCTCGTTCGATCAAACAAAATGTCATGAATTATCTCTTACCTGGCCTCGCTTCGAAACCACCCTAGTATTTAGCTTAGTCGAATTCAGCCGAGGGTTCGCGTCCGCTCTCGTTACGGATGTTGCGGCTTGCAGGATCATCAGTCGGATGGTATTTGCATTAATTGCGCTTTGCAAATCGAATTCAATTAGTGGTCCAGCAAAAAATACGAAACCTCAGCACTTTTTGGCGTACAATATGAATTTTCGACTAAAGGTATATGGTTGCATACTGAAAGTGACCCCAATAAAATGTTGCCCATCAGACGAATAAGCGTATGTTACACGTGCGGATAGCGGCTCAGTTCACGCCGTATTTCCAGTAGACGTACATATTATTGTGATTCGTGTCAGCTAGTATCCAGACGAATAACATATATACAGGGTGAGGCACATAAAGTGTTACAGACCAATAGCACTCAAACTATTGATCATATCCAAAAATGTTTCAGACAAAAGTTTCAGTGTTCCTGAAGGTCGTCATACTGGACCAGCCTATTTTTTATCGGCGGAGGCGCTAAAGCTACGTCAAGGTCAACTCCACTTTTTTAAATGGGACCATGTATTTTTTTTTGTATGACATTATTACCGATTTTAAGACGAATTCAGCCACCTACAACGCAAGGTCATTCTAGTCACGCAAAGTATGAAAATAGTCGAAGCAATCGAAAAATATCGGAATAATCACTTTCAAAGGATCCACTATCCTTGCTTTGGGTCTACCTACAGAAGATGCTCGAAGTGATGACTTTCGACTTGTAAGCACTTGTTGAGGCGAGAAATCCCTTTAGGAGCGTCAAAAATAGGTGTTTTTCGAGAATTTTTTTAGAGGGGATAAAATAATCTGATAATTTTCAAATTTGGACATGAGTTTATTATAACTGTCAAGTTTGATTTTTTTTGGATGACCAACAAAATGGCGGCGTTATTAAGGGTCTTCGAGCGCCTGTTTTCCGCGACATCGAAAAGTGCTGCAGTTGTCACTCTCTTTCTGTTGAGCTGAGGAAGATTTAATAAGTGTCATTCGTTTACTGACATATTAAGGGGAAGGATATACCTAAAAATGATGAAAAAGTGCAAAATTGAAAATTTAGGAGCCTTTTTACTCCAAAGTTCGAATTTACGACCATTTTTTCGACATATTTGACCCCAAAAGAATTATTTATTTACACGCTACTTTTCAAACTTTAGGTACATCCTTCCGATAATATTACCGAGAGTTACCTCCAAAAATTTCATCCAAATCGGTCGATGACTTTTTAAGCTACAACACGAGAAGTTTTTGAAAAAGTAGTTTCGAGATAATCGCGTTTAAAGTTTCAACATATGCTCTAGACTATATGCGATAAAATCGATTTTTTGAAAATTCTAAAGGGAGTTCTCGCCTTAATTCGCTGATGAAAAGACCGTCTAACTTCAGCCAACATTTGTGGTGTAATTTCGGTACATGCTCGGCATATTCTTTCTTTCGTGTCGTCAGGCGTGGAGGTGCTACCGCCATTACGCGTTCTTTAACAAAACCCCATAAAAAGTAATCTGGTGATGTTAGTTCTGGCGAACGAGGTGGCCAAGCTACAGGGCCGCCTCGTCCTATCCACTCTTCATCAAAAATCACATTCATCACTTGTCTTGAACACAGAGAATAATGGGGTGGTGCACCGTCGTGTCGCATCCACATGTTCATGCTAACACGCAACGGCACGTCTTCCAGTAATTGAGGCAGTACGTTTTGCAGAAAGTTTGCGTAAATTTGCTCAGTCGAGCGATCTTCAAAAAAATATGGCCCAATGACGTGATCGCCGACAATGCCGCACCAACAATTAACGTACCATGGATGTTGAAATGGTACAGTTCTCATACATCGAGGATTCTCATTTCCCCAATAATGCATGTTACGCCTACTCACATTTCCCGTATTTGTGAAGTTAGATTCGTCAGAAAGTAGCACATGACTGAAAAATGAGACATCTGTGCGCATTTTTCTACGAATCCAGTTACAGAAATTGACGCAATTTAGGAAATCATTGCCGTACAAATCCTGATGTAAAGACATAGGATACGGATGGAACTTGTCTTGATGTAAGATTCTTAATACAGATCGCTGACTAATTCCACTCTCTCTTTCCATTGGCCTGCTGCTCACATGTGGATTTAGTGCAGCAAAAGCTAAAATAGCAGCCGCATTATTTTCATTAACAATCAGTCGACGTTTGACTCGTGTTTGTTTCACTGTACCGAAGCGACAGAAACGGTCAGCTAATCGCTTAAAAGCCATGTGCGATTTTTGTTTCCTATCCGGATAACGAGCCGCATACAAATTTTTGGCGTTTCTGTAATGTTTACGGCATTCCCCCAGCACCATCAACATATCAAAAGGTTCTTGAAAATCGTTCATTTTTGCGATCCGATGTACTCACATTAGAAGGTAATAGGTGACTAACCGATATGTCAACAGAAAATGCGTACTTGCTGCCGATGAGAAACATTGGTATCTTAAGAAACGAAAACAGCGATCAAACAAGTGTTTACAAGTCGAGGGTCATCACTTCGAGCATCAAGGTAGACCCAAACCAAGGTTAGTGAATCCTTCGAAAGTGATAATTCCGATTTTTTTCAATTTTTCGACTATTTTCATACTTTGCGTGACTAGAATGACCTTGTGTTGTAGGTCGCTGAATTCGTCTTAAAATCGGTAATAATGTCATCGAAAAAATACATGGTTCCATTTTAGTGGAGTTTACCTTGATGAAGCTTCACCGCCTCCGCCGATAAAAAATCGGATGATCCAGTATGACGGCCTTCTCGAACCCTGAAACTTTTGTCTGAAACATTTTTGGATATGATCAATAGTTCGAGTGCTATTGCTCTGTAACTCTTTATGTGCCTTACCCTGCATAATCGTCCGGATAGAATGTGTTGAATTGTTAAACAAACCATCCGGACGAATAGGTTACATGTATTCGTCCGTATCGAATCTTTATGATTTTGTTTGGATTTGTTTGGGATTGGTCGGATTTGTGTCTTTGTTTGGGGTTGTTTGTTGGGGTGTGTTTGTTTTCTTAGATTTTTTGTTTGTTTGGGAGCGTTTGTTTGGATTTGTTTGTTTAGGTTTGTTCGTTTGGGTTTGATTGTTGCGGACGTTGTACAGCGTGAACTGCATATCTATAATATAAATCTATAAAAAAAAATCATGACAATAGCTCAATAAGGATGGGATCGTAAAAGCCCGCGAGGGCAAAAGGTTGGACATAAAAAAATAGTAAACATTTTATTTAAAAAATCATCAACCACTACTGAATTGCGAAGTTCATCGAACAGCTGGGAATTCAATAGTGGACGTAAATGAACACCCGCGCTAAAATTTCGGGTGCTCCGTACTTTATTCATCATTATTTACAACAATAATCGATCGCCCATGGTGACGAGCAAAAATTGCGAAACAGCAATCACAGATTTTGTCTTTTCATTCTCCTTCTCACTTACGCATTGACGAGTCGCCTCAGCGTTCTTATTTCATTCTTAAAAACCACTCGTGAGTATCGATGCAAGTTTCACGCGAGCAGCACTCGCGGATAATACATTGCTGTTTGTTTGTTCTTTTTTTTTTCAGTAGCCTTTTCCCAAAATCATTCCTTCGAAATTCTTGACTATTTTTCACTAAATACTAGGCGTTTTGTAAATTCGAGTGCCACATATATATATACGTATCATTCCCGAAAACCTTTGTTTCCCTTAAAACGAAAATGGCATGTTTTCTCAATCATTTTCGCAATAATCCGCGGCAAGATTTTCATTTGTCCTTTTGAAGCTTTCACGTGGGCCATACTTCGAAAGGATTTACGACACGCAACAAGGTACACGACGATTTGAACAATATTTTTCACAACAGTGGCAGACTGAGTCGTTTGAGTAAAGCGGAAAAATCCAAAATTATTCGCGACGATAAAAATTGCTAATTTTTGGGATGACTGACGTAACAATTGCCAAGCTTCTAGTTTTGAAAGAAAAAAATTGCAGCGCGTGTAACGTGCAAATCTAAGTGATAATTTATCTTCTGCAAAGCGCTACTTTCCGAAAACAATTTTTTTTTCTAGATGGAACTCCTGTCGTTTTTGTTTGACTTTTTTCGATTTTTTTTTTTTTTTTTTTTTTTTTTGACGTTTATACCGAGGATGATTGTTTTCGGTATCGTGGCGACGTTTGTTCAAAAAAGTTTTCCTCTCAAATGTGATTCGTATTTGCTCCAATCATTTTGTACAGTTTTTCAAATATTTGATTTCACATCAACGTACGTACACATAAATATGAACGCCGCCAACGATATGGCTTTCCAGACGCGGTCAATTTCCGGCGATGATTGGACATCTCCGATGTATCTCGTCATTGCGGCAGGTGTGGGCTCGTATATTTTTATTTTCGACGATATTTGTATTTTTTACGACAGCAGTAGTTAATTTATTAATTTATTTCCGCCCTAGTCCAATCATACGGTCGGAAACGAACCAGCGTATCAATTGAAGAGGTTGAAACTAGTGCGAAACCTTAGCTATAATTTTGGCATCGATTGCGACGAGGGTGGTGTCGTGAGTGTGTGAATCTCGTCGAAGGATTTTTTCGCTGCATTGTGAAGATCGTCCATGCCCCGTTTCGTCTTGCTCGTTATGTCGTCCAATTGACGGCGCGTCTGTGTGAGCAGCTCGTCCGTCGACTTGACGGCCGAACTGGCGAGATCCTTTACCTCGACTCCCATTTTGTCGATCACCCATTCCATTGCTTGTCTGCCCTGTTCATTCGAAGTTTACGTTTCACGAAGGAAACACGTTATTTCGATGTTGTTTGCTATCAGATGTTGTCAAGTTACGCATTTCGTGTGTCCAAACATTGACGAGACTCCGAACTGATGCATTGGCCCAAATTGTATTTAAAGTGTTTGCGAACTGCCATTGTGAATGCCAATGGATAATCAAAATGGCGGCGAATCGAAAGAATTTTAAAGACGGGTAAGTTGTAGCCACCACCTTGGCATCTTTGGCAACAACCATTTTGAGCAATGGCGGATAGCGGTCATTCTAATGGTGGCAACCGGCGCCTCCATTTTGATTCGCCGATTCAAATGAATCAAAATGGCCACGAATTGTGTACATTGAAATTACCGCAAAACCAACATCTACAATATTAATATGTTTACTTATGGCCATTTCGGGAGTTAAGAGATAATCAAAATGCTGCAAATCTCAGAATACTTAGTTACGACCATTTTGACAAAAAGTAGATAATCAAAATGGCGTCAAATAGCGCACGAAGAACAATAATGATAACTTTACCGCCACCTTGATCTTACACGCCTGCCATTTTGATTGCATACGTTAAAAGACTTTGGTAAATCCCTAAAAAAGTTACATCGCAACGTTGGCCTATCCACAATTCGCCATGTTCAACATCAATGCGAATATATAAAATAAAATGGTGGCGATTCTCAAGATGGACGAAAATGAGGACAACCATTACCTTGCCCGCGTTCAGCGATATTTTGGACGTCAGCAAGTCCTCCATATAATGAGTGAGGGGCACACCACGAACCATTACAACCGCTTCCTGCCTCAGGAGAGTCTTGCGATTGTCGTGAGGATCGGGCATGTACCTGAGAGTCTCGTCAACCGCGATGTAGTTGCAGAAGCTCAGCTGAAATGCAAGAAGCAATCCTTTGCAAAACTCCCACAAGTTCATTCATATAATCGTGGTCCGGATCGTATAATTATCGTTTCCGCAAGTTAACCATAATTCCTTCGCCACTAGCGGCAGTAATACGGTTCCAAAACTCGTCGACTACAGGAAATATTTCCTACGTACTTGTATAACTTCGTCTACGCTTATCCACGTATTTCAGTGCAATATAAAGTTGCAACGATAACACTAGCATTTTCTTCGTAAAACGAGTTCTCAATTTTGCCGAAACATTTTAATGCTTCGGCAAAATGGAGAACTCGTTTTTCATTCTACGCCTTCAGTTTTGAGAACGCGTTTTCCTTTTTACGTCTTCCATATTAATGGAGAACGTAAATATAGCAAAGCAAATAGAGCATAAGGCGCTCCGCTCAGACCTTAAGACTTTCTCAGAACCGAACACTCTCTTATTACGTGTTTTTAAAAAAAACATTCAATAATCCATAAGTATTGCCGTTATGTAAAAGTCAGAAATTACGTGAATTCATCTACGGAAAAAGGCATAGAGAGACCTTATTGAAGATCTTCACTGCACTAACAGAAGAAGAAATAATTACCTCAGAATGACAGAAGAATGGAGTGAATGGAGGAAACCGAAATCGCAGAGGGGTCAAAGCAGAAAGAAGTAGTTTAATATTAAGGCGTTTTTTCGTATGACAAAGTGATTCACTCATAAAATTAATTACACATCTATTTAGTATGAATATCAAGCTATTAAAAACTTTTTTTTCGATGTACAAAATTGCCGACTACTCGAAACTTCTCGAAACAGCTTTTTTCCAATTGGCGTGACAAATAACTTCAACAATTTTCACTCGAATTACTTCAAATTTGAAAGTTATGTTCCTAATTGCATTTCGCAGAGAAATACGTACGGAATTTCTGATGAATCGAAAACCTTTCATTTTATGAGCAGTTATTCTCTAGGTATTCTAATGTAGATTGACGAGAATTTCCGTTTTTTGTTCTAAGTAACAAAAATTGTGGATGCTAAATGTCACGCCACGGAGCGCCTAAAAAAAAGATGACAAAAGAAAATATTAGTAGTCGGCCATTTCACACATCGAAAAAACAATATATATTTAGTCTTTAACAGCTTGATATTCATACTAAATAGATATGTAATTAATTTTATGAATGTATCACTTTTGCATACGAAAAAAAAATGTTAAATTCGCACATGATTTCATACCCGTTACTGTGGCCTAAGGCCTTAAGTAAAGATAAGTCAGGTTAAGATTATTTGTAAGAAATGGAAGGCCTTGTAACCCTTAAGAGAACAATAAAGATGTACAATACAATACAATACACTGCACTAACAATTTTCATATAAAAAAAAATCATCGCAAGTTTCATTTCACTTCAGTTTCAATAGTTGACAATTCGACCAAAATCTGGACAAAAAATCGAACATTAAAGCAGTAATAAACATTCATTTCAATTATTGTAAGTAACATTTATCACTGATTATTTCTCAAAAAAATATTTGCTTAAACATTATTATTATGAGATTTGAAATAAATATTCCCAAAAGCCTCGATTTCTGACTTTGCCTTTATTTTTTCATGGAATCGCGATCTTGGAAGACGTGCAAAAAGTATTATTCCTCATTGCGCATTGTCAAAAGGCCGTCTCTGGCTTTGCCATCGTAATTGGTATCTTCAACATATTTCGAATTATCATTCGGAATCCAATAAACCACGGTAAAATGAATTCCAGAATTTCTCAATCCGCGCTTCAACATTCCCGACCATTTTCCATCTAATGACGGTACCTAAATGTGCCGAGATGCCTGTATATACCGAATATGCATACGTGAACACGTTACAATTGGTCTTGGCGCAATGACAGTGAGCTTGGGAGACACCTAGTCAGACGTAGCGACCTGAGAATACACGTTGAAGGATTTCGGATGGTTTATGAGGAGCTTTTGCGAGCGATGAGCACCGAGCGTGTTCATCATAGATTGGGATGGAGGAGAGAGAGAGAGATAGAAACGGGAAAGGCGAGGGGAGAGAGAGGGAGAGAGAAAGAGATGGGGATTCCCTGGTTGAATGCATAATGCGCAGCCAGTGAATACGAAGAGAAGAGAGAAATTGTAGTGTGGGTTTGGGAAATTCCCCTCGCATTATTATGAACGGGACGAGACTCTAAAGAGGGAGAGAGCAAGAGAGAGAGTCTAGAGAACAGTGGTCGCGAGCCTGGAACAATTGAATCGCGGGGGTGCAATACGTTTCGTAGGGAAATTAACGCCCGCGGCATTGTGGGCGGTAGAAATGAAGAGGGGAAGAAGGGTTTTTGGGATGAGACCACTCGAGGGTGCCTAGGGAGTAAGGGGCTGTGAATCTCACCCTCTCTCACCCTCTCTCTCTCTCTCTCCCACCCCTCTCTCTCTCTCTCTTTCATGTATCCTCCACCTTTTCGCCATATTGGCAATCAGTGAAGCCGACTGTGCGTTACATTCGCCAATGTTCGTCTAATACTGGCTCGCCATTGTCGAGGATTCCCCGTGCACCGGGAAAGTCTATTAACGGCCGAGCACGTGATGTATCGAAAGAAAGGTGTAACCGCTCCCACTTCAATCGAGGGCGACTCTTCTCCTAAGTATTCAATTAAGTATTAAACAATTTCGAGGTCGAGATCAAGTTCCTGGGTTCAAAATTACGATTATTTCTTTCCGCCTGAAAGTGGCAAGAAAACTGCTTTTTCGTGAAAATTAATGCTTTATTTAAAAAAATCATTCCTAATGGGTTCAAAAGTTTCGAAGCTATTGTGTGCTCAACGCGTAATCATTATGCAAGTTCAGTCAAAATAATTTTTTTTAAGCTTCTAAACCAACCTCTGCATGTCAGTGTTACCAGATGGTTCTGGCGGCTTCCCACCAGACCATCGCTGGTTCCCCCTAAAGATCTCCTAAACAGCCCCCACCGAGCCACTGGCCTGAACAGTGCTGTAAATGAAGGGTAATTTTCGCGATCGGTCAATGTCGTCAAATAGCTGTTGTGTAAAATGCATTTCCTACTTGTGTATTGAGTATTTTGTTTTGAAACTCGATTGCTGCGATCTGTGCAAATTATAGATGAAGATGGATACTTTTTTTACGGAAATAACTGCTGTAGTTAGGTGAAACGTACGGACCGTAAAAACATTTATCGTGGTATGGTAATCTGTCTTTGAGCCTTGGAGGGGATTTATTTCTTTTTAAATTTGTATATTACAAGAAACCCGCTTTTATATTTGTCTATATATTTGTTTATTATTACAATTTTTTACTTATTGCCGAGTATGTACTTTGAACTATTCTATAGTGTAACTTATACTTATTGACGACGGTCCATTATAAGTCCATTTTACGTATTTTTGCCCCCTGAATACAAATTCAATATTAATTCCCCGAAACCAGTTTATTGTAAAAGTGGGGAAAATTTTGCTAAAGTGATGGTTCCTCGTTGAAACTCTGCCAAAAATAAAAAAAAAAAACCCGTCGCACGATGGACGAAGCGGCATTTTAAAGCAAAAACGATAATGAGAATGAGCACAAAATGGATTTCCCATCGGATTGATACTTATTGCAATGAAGAATTGACTGATGCATGGATAGCTAAATTTCGGCCCTAATTATCAGGAAATATATCAAGGGTTCCAACATCGCTGTCATTTATATTATTATAAATATTCTCAGAACTGAAACGCTTCAACATACGAGCTGTCGGCTCAAAGTCACAGCAATCAACGCTGAGCGTGAGTCGAACATGCATTATAGCCTCGACTATTGCGACCGACATTTTGTTTCGCAGCTTGTATATGTTGGATTTGAATGATTGGTTTCGTTTGTTTGGGCTTACTTGTTTGTTTGTGTTCACTCGGAATTGGTGCACTTGTGTTTCGTTTTGTATACTTGGTTTGAGAAAAAGACACCTCGGAAATGTATAATCTCCTAAAAATACCCTCACGCTTCAGAAAACTCCTAAAAAATCTCCTACAAATGTTGTCCTCCTATTTCTCTCCTAATCCAGGTAAAATACTCCTAGATCTAGGAGAAAGTCTCCTCACCTCGCAACACTGCTGCATGTTGCTTTCGACAGAGCAAAGTCGCCGTAAATCTCAACGAGAATTCTGTGTGCTTCAGGATGTTCTTTTTTTTAATAAAGCAGTGCAGTAAAGATCCCCGCAAATACTCTTTTTTTGCACGAAATCTGACATGTTTAACACTATGAAAGAAAAAGTTGTTTACACTTAGGCGAAATGACATACGCTGAATGTCAAGCTTGCTTATAGTATTTGGGGCACGAGTAAGTTTTAACGGATTTTTTGTGAAAATTGGGACTTTATTGTGCAAAAATGGTAAATTGCTTGTTGAGTTCTGCAAGTTCTTCTTGCTTTTGATACGAGTCTTCGCTCAATAAAGCCTCCTTATTCTCCATCTTCATTTGTGGCCTTCCTTCGCGTTCCTTATCCTCCATGTCAAAGCACCACTTTTGAACCGTCTAAACCAGTACTCACAAGTTGAGATTGATAGAGCATGGTCCCCATAAGCCTTACACAGCAATCGATGACTGTTAGCTGCTTTTTTTTCAAATGGAAGCAGACAAGTAAAGCTTCCCCCAAATTGCGTTTCGTTAGCACAAAAGTCGACATATTTGGAGTTCAAAAAAACTATGTTGGTACGATCGTACGAGGATAAAAGTTCGTCCTGTGCGTTGGGCCACGTACAGAAGTGGGCTACTTACAGCGTGCACATACGCTTAAAATTTTTGGCTCGGATAGTGAATGCTGAGCGAGAGTCACCTCGCGCGTGCACAAGGCCTATAAGTATCAGCTGTCACATGGGATGACCCCCGTTAAGGCTTTAAGCCACTTTAGAGCCCAAAAAAGAACAAACTGTGTCATTTCTTTAGCGAAATCATAAAAAAAATCGAAATTACAAAATAGGGGTTTTATTATACACGTAATTGACTATAGAAAATTATTTTTTCACAGCGATACATGTCAAAATGGCGAATGTGCAGCATTTTTCCGATGATGCCTTCATTTCTGGAAGGTCAACGGTCGGACCAACAGCTCCTATAATTTTTGGGCTATGGTGAGACACTTAAGAGGGAATGACACCTTATCGCGGTCGGTATGGTAGAACAATTATAGATTCCCAAAAATCTCTGAAACGGCTGTTCAGATCCCGTCGAAACTGTGCCAAACGACGTCAAATACATAGACGAACAGCTGTCAACCCCTCAAATTTTCTGAATTTGAGAAAAAAAATGTAGATTGGCTTATCATAAGCCAATTTAGTTTTTGTTCTCAAATTCAGAAAACTTGAAGGGCAGACAGGTATTCGTCTATCTATTTGACGTCGTTTGGCAAAGTTTCGACGGGATCTGAAGAGCCGTTTCAGAGATTTTTGGGAATCTATAATTGTTCTACCATACCGACCGCGATGTGTCATTCCCTCTTAAGTATTTCGATTATATATAAGAATAGCTACAGAAGTACGTAGGTTTTCTTTGATAGGTTGTTGTTTGTCAAAATAGCGCATTTATAAAACAAAAAGTATAATATGCCAAGAGAAAATCGTCAGAAAATTGTTTATAAAAAAGGAACTACGCAATATAATTGAAAAATCCTACGTGGTGCCTTAGAAAATGTAATTCTAAATATACAGTTAAAATTTCAAGCGAATCGGTTGAAATTTGTTTAAATTATGAGTCCAGCCGACTTGAAAAATGTAGTTTTGAGATAAACGCATTTAAAGTTAGTAGAAAGTCACGACATGAATAATGTTTCAATACCTTAAATCTTCAACAATCTTCGAAAATCGACTACGTAAATATTTTACACACCCTAAAGCTTTTGGAATATAATTTTATAGGAACTAAGGTACCCTTAAAAAAAATCGATTTTTGAATAATCCAAGAGTGGCCTAAGGCCTTAATGGCCTAATAAAAGCTGCGAAAGTGTCAGGTGGATTCTTACAGTTCCTTTCTAGCAGATTCTACCATCCGAACAGCTGGACTATTTGCTATGATTCCGAACCGTTTGGCTCGATAAATTGAAAACGTTGTGTGGCTAAAGCATACAGTGGATCCAATAGGAAGTCTTTTACATCTCCCTGTCGCGGCTCCAAACACTACGAATGATTTTGGACTCGAGCACACTTTATCTCCATCTACCCCTGCATCAACTTCGAAAACGTCCTCAAGGATGATTGTCCCGTTATTCCCAAGTCACAATGGACCACCGGCAGAGTCTCGAAGTGATTGAAATGTGCGATCTGACGATAGTACAAGTTCGTTCTAAAAGACTTTCCTTTGCAGAAAATCCTTTGCAGTTCTTGGTGTATGCGTTAGATTTATTTTTTGCCGGGAATGAAAATGACGTCGATCCTATCGTAGTTCGATAGTCCTCGTGGGAGTCTCGTGAAGCATCGTTATCTGCACCCTTACCCTCTTATACCCGATAATTATCGTTTCTCTGTCTCCCTACATCCGGCTTCCTCGACTACGGCCAATGCTTCCTCCTGCATTCTCATGATCTTCGCCACTTGATATTCCGGTCGGATCAGCTACCTTGGCAGGACTGGTGAATTTTATCTACCCCTAACCCGACAACGATCTCACCCTCTCTCCCTGATCTCCGCTCTATACCGATTCGTTCGCAACACCCATGAAAAGTCCCAAGGACTTTGCAGGGTGGTAGAAGCGGGCCAGAGCAAACTCAGCGCACACCAGCTTTAATTGGCACGACGGCTCGGTCAATTGTCATTCTCGTAACGAGAGGTGGAAGAGAAGGAGAGGGGAAGAGAGAGCACAAGAGAGGACCGACTGGAAGAGAGCCACAACAAGCTTCCAGAACCCCCAGATATCGCAGCTATCACCGTCCACCATGGTGTCCGCATTTTCAGGCATTTTCAGATATATTTTTATCAAGGATCTTCACCACGCTGCCTTTTTTTCAAGCGGTCAGACAGCGGGACTAAATTCATCGTTAAGAAACACAATTATCTGCTATCACCCATAATGCCAACGTTAAGGGGTCTTCGCACTTCAGACGCTAAAAAATCGCTATTTTCATGAATTTTTTTGATAGGTTTATATTATGGATATTGATATAAAAGTTGTTACACTTAATAAATGCACTTTCGAAATACATTACATTTGTTTGATATTTATGTACTTAAATCACTATTTATGGACGAAAATCGTAGTTAAAAAAAAGTCCTAAAAAATTGTAGGTCTGGGCTGTGATGAAATCTCGGAGATGGACCATCCGAAACAAAAAAATCAAACGGTTTTAGATTCAGTATGTTTAAGGGGCTATACCAATCTGACACTTTAAAAATCGTTTTTTTTTTTTGCCTTTTTCGACAGTTTATACTTTCAAGAACATCATTATCATTTATATCAATATCATTTTATCTTGCAAAAATCGATAGTTAAATCTTTACACGCGTTTTTCTCGAAATGAGATTTTTCAAATTTGCTGACATTGCAACTCAAAGAGCAATTATCCGATTGACTTGAAATTTGAACTGAGTACTCTTAAATATATTTGCTCTGCAATAACGCAGAATATTTTTAATTGGATGAGAATTGACGATCTGGCATTGAAAAAAACAACCATTTTATAGGCAAGAAAACAAACATTTTTTCATAACTACGCCATTTTGTTAATGTTGATATTTTCGAAAATCCTACGTCATTGTACAGGAAATACCTTCCAGTTTAACGAAATTTTTTCCTTTTTCGGTTTCAGCTACTCAATCGGCCGGAATAATGTCAGCAGTGGAGAAACTTTTTTTGCGCCTCCAAAGGCAGCGCACAAGTCGCTTGGATCTCAATATTTTTCTATAAAAAAATTATTTAATATAGTTCAAATATAGCCAAATATATTCTTAATTTTCCCAAACATTTAATTGAGTACTTTTCTTCCAAAAAATTCCCAAAAATCACCCAAATTTTCAGCGTCCACACTGGTATAGCCCCTTAATGGCTATAGCGCATATCATACGATGTTTTTTATATATGCAAAAAAACATAATGGCGGACATTTTCCGGAAAAAAATGGGGTCAAACGACCCAGTGTGCAGCCGAAGGCTTAAAAATCCAATTGCCAATGGCGTTCAAACCAATCGAACTGAAACAAATCTAATCTCAAAGCTCGCAAAGGGACTTTTGTATGAACAAAATTCTTTGAAGCACCCAACAATTGTATGAAGTACAGCAAATCATTTCGTTGCAGCTCCGAAATTGTTCGGCCGCAATTCTTGGAATACGAGATATGCGCTTCGCGAAATTTCGACCATCGAGGGCTTCGAGGATGCCCTACGCTCAATTACGAGGCGCTAGGATTCAAGCAACATCAGCTTATGCATATATCAAGCAACACCAGCTTATACATATGTGCGTGCGTGTATATATATGCACGCACACACATACACGCGCGCACGCGCATGTGTGTGTGTGTGAGAGAGAGGACCCGAAAGCAACATCAGGACCAAATGCCCGTCGTTCCAGCGAGTAATTACTCTTCTGCCAATTAACTCCAGTACTGGACACGCCGTTCAATTATCTCGAACGATACAACCTTTTAGTCACACACACATACACACATGTATCGACTAGAAGAGCACAAAAGGGCGAAATACACGACGATTTACATATTAAATTGTCTCAGCTAATCTCTTTTGCTTGCTAACAGTTAGGCTTGACAAATGTAAATGTACATCAACCCCTTTAGAAACATATATATATATACTGTATATCGTATATGCGTATAAGTGTACACAGAGTGTCGAGTTTTAATTGCACATCATAAATAAATGGCAAAAATGAAGTTGGATCAAAAAACCACTTCGGAAAAAAATTCACGGTTTCGAGGAGAACACACAGGGGAAAAGTACATTTCGACCACGTTGGTGGTAATGGTGGCTACCAGTAAATCTCAAGATTTTTAGAAAGGTCCATGAAAATGTTTCAAATTAATTATTTATTTTTGGCACTTGGAAAATACTTCTTTCTAAATATGCTTGCTATGCTTTATAAGCTACGCTTATAAAATATGCTTTATAATTATGTATATTTATTCACATGAGGTTTTAAAAACATTCTTCTATAATCATGGTTGTTAGGCATTATCGACTCAGAAATGCCCTGAACATTTCAGGTTTTCCATACAGATTTTGCAAATATCTCAGAGAGGGTAGGGTCAAATGAAGAATTTCTTTTAAGAACAAATATATGAAAATGTTAAATCTTAAAATAAAATAAAAAAACAACTGAAATTTGAAAAAATAATTAAAACACTGCAAAGTAAAAAAAATACAACAAAAGCAAATAAAGAACGTGTTCTTTATTATAAACCGAAATATTTATGTCGGTGCCATTAAGTAAAAAATAAATATAAACACCTATCTACAATAATAATTGGGTGGTTGTGTACCGACAGATCGAATGCAAATGTATAAAGCTTCAGAGCAAATAAGTGTTTAGTTTTTACAATTTTCAATTTTTGTCACTGACATCACTTTTTTGTATATAATGAAGAATAATATAAATATTAAAAATAGACGAAAATATTAATTTTTATACTTTTTAGTTTTTTTTTTCTTCAAATCTGTTTCATTCTTCGTAATTGTTGCAAAAATTAAATTCAGTAAATATTCCAGAAAGAAAATAATTCCCTGAGTTTTTCCAGTTTTCCACATGCGCAACAGGCAGGATAATGTTGAGTACACAATGGGATGTACTATGAGGATGAAATATCAATGGATGAAGATGAAACCTGCCATGAATTTTTGTGCATACGTCCTCATGCGCGAAAATAATTGAACTTCCAAATAATTGAAAAAGTCTGCTATCCGAAGATAACGTCAATTACGGTGCAATTCGAGACTGAATGTCCACGTTCGTAATCAATCCTAATTCGTTTTAAATGTATTGATCTTTTCGCGAAAGCACGGTAGAAAACCGAACACGAGCGGGGGAGCGCAATCGTTCGTGTTAACGGCGGATATTAATTACCTTAAGTCAATCTACCAAGAGTTGGAAGCACGTTTCAGGTACTGGTAAAATGTCAATGCGATACACCTCCAATGAAAACCGACAGACACCAAGAGGCAAAAGCTTCAGGTAATCCAAAGCTCGCAATTATTTCCCCTTGAGTCTTTAAAAGGCTTTTCTGACCCGTTGGTTTTATTTAGATCTTTCGGACTATTTTACAAACACGGGGGAAGACAAGCGCATGGATACCGGTTTTTCGATATTGATCTAAAAACCGGTGTATCTATCATCACACCAAATCACACCAATATCACACCATTATCACCCCGATATCACACCATTATCACACCAATATCACACCATTATCACACCAATATCACACCATCATCACACCAATATCACACCAAAAATCCCATATTGGACTCGAATAATACCGAAATTTCGACATCAGAGTTGAAAACATCAAAATATCATTATAATATTTATTATTGCCATTTAAGGTAGAACGAGCGCGCTCTTGATTTCTATAGATTTTGTTCAAGTTTTAACCAGGCATTGTTCATATCATTATGCATGTTTAAGTGAAATTTGAGAACAGTCGAATATTTAGATTGGGAGATAATGGGTTTTAAAATTGCAACATTTAACATTGCAGGATCTGCATTGAAATTTAGACAGAATATCTTTCCGTAAAAATATTTGTCCCCTATAATAAGCAGACATATGGCAACACGGCATCGTTTCACGGATCCAATGACGTACGTTTGCGCGGCATGTTCAAAATAATACTGCAACACAAATTTTTATTTGGAAGTAATTTTTAATCGAACCAAGTTTTCAATTAGTGATGAATCAACCAACACTTTTATTTGTTAATAAAGATAACACAGACAATATAAAATATTTATATTTCCAACGCAAATATTTTTTTATGATAAAAGTTTTTAACTTTAGGAACACGATAATTATTTCTTTTCTCCAAATATTGAACAATACTGTTCTGCAGTGTTGCCATATGTCTTCTTGTTATAGGAAGCAAACATTTTATACGGAGAATTCTTCTGTCTTTACGGAACGTTTTTAGCAAAACTGAATAGTAAAGACAATCCAAACTCTTTTCACTCTTTGCCTAGTTAGTTTGCCATCTAAGCATATTTTTTTTTTCCAAACTTATAAGCACAATAGAATAGTACGATGAATTATGTGACCTGACTTTAGGTCAATGCAGACTCTGCAGTGTTAAAAGTTGCAATTTTAAAACCCACTATCTCCCAATCTAAATAATCGACTGTTCTGAAATTTCACTCAAAAATGCATAATGATATGAACAATGTCTGGTTAAAATTTGAACAAAATCTATAGAAATCAAGCGCGCGCTCGTTCTACCTTAAGTTATTTTTACTTGTTTTTTTTTTTGCTACGTTCAACAGCCTCAAAATATTATTACCTACATTAAATCTTTCCAGAGTGTCAATTTATTTATCCACAAGCGTGGAATCAAACGGGGCCTTTTCTTCCGCGACTTACCCCTGCAATAAGGTACGGCCGTCTCTGAAAGACGAAAATTCCGACGCCCTCTGTTTTTTGCGGTCATTATTTACCAAAAAACGTAGGATTTTTTTTACCTGGCAGCATATTTTGAGAGAAACCTAACGGTGAACTGAAAAAAAATAGGCAACGAGAACGTTCTGTTAACATTTCACGTACTTCGACCAAGTGACGTGAACTATCGTTAATTTTTGGCATTGTTAATTTTGAGAAGGAATTTTTAAAAAAACATAGCCAACCAGTATTTACTGTGTCGCCGCGACCAGTAAATTCCAATTAAAAAATCACGATTCTATCAACCTGGAATTAAAAAAAAGCTGATTGCAATTTTTTTTACGCGAAGTAGGAAAAATCAATCTCCACTGTTTGCCAGTCTGCAGTTCGGGAACCCTTGTGTACAATAGTTAATTGAATTTTTTCGATAACGACGTGGGGTTCAATTTTTTTTTTCTCGTCACGCCTCTCCTCCTGATAAGCTTCTATTACTTTCGCTTTGTTATTTGCTTGCTCTCATTATCCCAGGTGCAATGTCTATTTTAATTGGGAATCTCTAGCCTCATTAGCAACGTATTGCTGCAAAAATATTCCTTCCCCTATTAGTACAAACGAGAGCGGAAAACAATGATGTTGAAGCTTACATTGTTGGAATGCAACGGAAATTCATTCCTCTTGATCGATCAAATTTTTCTTCGGCCGTTTCAGACTATGAAAATTACTCGAACTTTTTTTACGTATCCTTGTTAGAGAATTTTTGCCTTAATGGGGTAAAAAAGGCATTGGATAATCATAACAATATAGAAGTGAAAAATAAAGAAACAAAAAACGTTGCCTTCTACCGATGGAAACTGCAACATCGTGGAAAACAATGTGGTACTAAATCAAGATTTTCGGACTTCAGATCTTGCTGGAAAAGAGTACGGCACGTTATTGAACACGCCTAAATATTTTCTCAATACTTTCTACTACTTACGTGGTAAAAAAAACAGGAATTTGACAGCCACGATTACATTTTTATTAATTTCTTCAAAAAATTTCGCAGCCTGATGATTAAATCATTATTATACTGTTATCAATCGATTTGGATTGTTATTAGATGCACCTGCTACAACATAATTGAATTATAACATTAATTTTGTGCTAGGTGAATTTTAATTATTCAATTTTATAATTGAATAGGGGTAAAATTAATTTCGAATGCTTGTTATTTTTTTTATAATTTCTTTAAAAGTTTGACTGTGACGATATACATTTGGATTAATATTTAAATATTGAAGATAGACATAAATGACGTATTCCGTTCGAAAATCGTCAAAAAGAAAACCGTCCTTGGTTACGCGCACATAATGGAATAATTAATTCGAATATTTAATCATATTCTATGCAAGTATAAAAAATACAACGATTTTGACTTTCGTATTTATTTCGACTGTAATTCGAAGAAATGTCATTTATGCATAGTGAAAATTGTTATACAGGCCGATTGTTTAAGGTCCCAAATTTTCAAAATAATCGAACATGTACCATAAACATGTTAGAAAATGTTATAAAATCCGAAACGATTTAATCATCTTCCAAGCACCGATCAACACTTTTTTTCTCGAAAAAAACCTGCAAATCGGATTACATTCCTCTACAGTAAGTAATCCTACAACCTGATGTATTCGTTTCACTTGAAGCGTCCCTTACGTCCAGGTGGGCGGGACAATTTTTTCTTTTGTTTGTTTTCTCACTTTTGTTTGTCATCACTGTCCATCTGTGTGTGAGTCTGCTTCCCGATGGCGGGGCGTTAATTGAAATATTTCTCACTATCGTGTTCAGACCCTGCGCGTACTTCGCTAGGGAGAGCTTTGAAACGATTCTCACTGTTTGACCAGTCTCAACGAGAATACCTAACCAATCTATTCCGCGTTTGCCAAGCCCGCTAAATAATCACAGACCACGATGGGTATATTCTAATTGCGAAAGAGTACACCGAGGGAAACGAGTTGTTCGAATCAATTAACTGCGGCACAATCGACGTATCTTTGTTTGCAGCACCTTTCAATTCCCTTCTGCCAAAATATTTGTTGGTCTTGAGGTGACCGTTCGTTGGCAACGAAAGTTTTGACGAAACTCTAATGAGTTTTTGGCAGTATGCCAACCTCTTGCGAATAAAATGGCATGTGAAAATATATTATAATTGGGTAATTTCAAACTCATAACATTGTTGAACAATATTTCTAAGCCGGAAAATCATATCAAGTGTCTCAAAATGACCTGACGTTTCAAATTGCGCGCCATTTTTTTTATGGCGAACATAGTGTATCTTTGACAACTGGCATCAGGAAGTAGGGTTAAGGTGCCCAATTATTGGCAATTCAAGCCCAATTAGTGGCACTTTGAAGGCCCAATATCTCAGACGAAAAAAAAAATATTGAAAATCGATGTTTTTTTTTTTTTTGTTAACTTCAAGGTTTTGCATATCCCTTAAAGCCTTAGCCCTCTCTAGAGGCCGAAAAAAACTACAAAATAAATCGAGATTACAAAAAAGTGTGTTTATCATACATATCAGTGACTGTATACAATAATTTTTTGCAAGCAATTACGTTCAAAATTGCGGCTGTGCAGCGTTCATCACAAAACTGCATTTTTTGAGTTGGCCGGAAACATAACTCAGACAATTTTCAACCGATTTACTTGAATTGTTGAATATATCTTGAAAAATACATTGTCTATGGAAGTACGTAGGATTTTTTTCATATTGTATAGTTAATTCGTTATTAACAATTATCTCACGATTTTTCAAGCAAATTTTTCAGTTACCATTTTAGAGGTGCGCCATTTGGCCAAAAATCAATATACCGAGAAAAAATCCTACGTACTTCTGTAGCAGTTATTATATATAATCGAAAAAAAATCATTGACTGATTATAATTTAAAAAATACAAGAGCTGTTTGTCCGGCCGTGGACCCTGGAAAAACGGAGACGCATGGCAAAAACGCTGCACAGCCGCCCTTTTAGAATTAATCGCTTCAAAAAAAGTATCGTATACAGTCACTGATATGTATGATAAACACCCTTTTTTGTGATCCCAATTTATTTTGTAGTTTTTTCTGGAAACAAAATCCACAAAAAGCCTATTTTTTCGGCCTCCAGAGTGGCCTAAGGTCTTAATGAAATTAGTCCGCAATTATGCCAAACTTTTATTTATGCCAAAATTATTTCGAATAATTCGATAGAAAAGGCTTTTTTTAAAATAAATTCCTCACAGTTTCGTCAGTCGACGTCAAACGATTCGAATCAGCGTGTAAATCTGAATGCGAGTATCATTGAGGAAATGGCGAGGGAGGCTGGATTGGTGGGGCTTAATGTGCGCGAGAACAATGTCAGAGAACCGCCGGCTATAATAGAGAGGGGGGGGGGGACTTTAGAGACTTCGATCACACAGTATTAGTGTCAGCACACAGATACACATACCAATCCACACACTCGGATCAGCTTTTACCAACCACAAAGAGGGCCAAGTTTTCGGGGCTTAAGCATCGAGGCGGCTTTAGGCCTGCAGACGGTCTCCCCTCTCCCTTCCTCTCTTCACTTCCGGTCGGGCTGGCTTATCTGCTGCAATTGAGGAAAGGGAGAAAGGCCGCTCGGTGAATCTTGCTTCGGGGTTAATTGGAGTAGTGCAGTGTGCAGCGTGAGGATCGACGCATCGTGGCGCAAAACTGGCTATATACAATTATTCCCGTATTATTAGGCTCGCGATAGAGATTTTTTTTCCGCTTCGAAATTCACGATATCGCGAACTTATAGCACGGCTACTAATGCTGATAGGAAGTATGGAAGAAAAGAAGAAAAAGAAACTCGGCTCGTAAGCAACGTAATACTGAAGTACTCTAAAATCAGGAGAAATAAAAAAACGCGTTTTGTTTGATCAAATTTGTCTCGGGACACGTTGACTTTGATTTGACAGATGTATTTTGCATTACTGATGAACATCATAATCGAAATCTCGTAAATTAAAAGTATGGAAGCTCGGCGGCCAGAAGATTGGTTGAGTGATTTTATTATATACCTTGCTCGTTAATCCATGATAAAACTGAACAGTACGAAAAAAATATACTATATGCATGTATATATATTTTTAAAACCCTAGCGAAATGACAGAACATCAAATCTATAGACATCGAGATGTTAAGCAATTTGTCCACTCAACAGTAGTAAATAAGGCAGTAACCGAGGTATGAGAATATAAAAGGAAACCTAACAACTTAACTGAAGAAGAAGTAATGCAATATTCACTCAAAGAAAAGAAGACAGAAGCCACATAAAGCGAAGTACGAAAAGCTATAGGAATCAAAGAAATAATAGTGCTGGTGAAAAACAATCACTGGAGAACAAACAAAATAACAGTAAAATTATGCAAGTGATAATCGAGGATAACTATAGAGATTGCTTAGCGACTGATATGCGCACGGCCAATGACCATCAACGGTACAACAAAAACAAAAACCGACTATACACAACCCAAAGACGAATCATAACGAAATAAAAGAAGATTAAATCTATATAAATCAAAAGACCAAGCACTACGAAAAAGCAAGAAAGGGATAAGGAGTGAGAGCAATAAAAGAAAAAGGTATTCGTTGTTTTTAACGAAGGCGAAGTGGAAAAGGCTAGGGTTTGCTGGCAAGTACTTTTTACGAGGCAAATCCTTCGTGCCACAGCTCGGTGAGCTTTCTGCGAGAGTGCTGTTGCGCTGCTACTTGGGGCTTCAGAGTATGACGGAAAGTGAAGTCCCGAGTAATTAGCATCGCCGCATAATTGAGAGGACTTTGCGGATTCGTGCCGAGCAACGACGCGAGAGAGCATTGTTCCTCTCACCGCGTGCACCTTTCCGTCATTTCCCGGTATATTTGCGAACGCCGGTGAGCGAATGAGTATGTGTGCACGGAGTCAAAAGGGTGGGAATGTGAAGGGATCGAAGAGAACGGGAGGAAGAGGGAAAACATTAGGGATGTATGAGGTATTCCACAGCAGGTAGCGTGACACTTTGACTCCTAGATATTCCAGTTGAACTTTCCGAAAGAGGACTGTATCCTCTGGCAAGCCGGAGGTGACGAACTATTCAATCTATTCTCTTTGAAATTACTCAACTCTCTAAATTTCTAAATTAGCAGCTTGGAAGATTGGAACGCCATCGGATGACAATAAATACATAGCTTTGCCAAAACACCAACGATCGCTACCTCGAGTGTTCGCTCAAAGTTGCAACCCTCGGCACCAATTAAAATGCCAGTTTGGGATTAAAGCTGCAAGCCACAGATATCCATACCACCGTGTCATGCCGTGCCAAGCAAACCAAAACAAACTCGTGCCGGCTTGATTCTAGAGAGGCAGCTAACCTTGCCAGGCTGGCTTCTCCAATGATCGTTACCGCGACGCAAGACCGACCGTCATCAATCGGAATACAGACACGACCAATACAAAACTCACTGTCCTTTGAGACTCTGCCATGCCAGGTCACCTTCACAATTGTACTCGCAAGTCTATTCAATGTAGGGCCGATCTGTATTTATAGAATATCACGCTGAGTAGTTCTGAGTAGAACTACTCACCCACTCGCCTCTTTCTTTGGCTAACCACAATAAGTCAATGGTCCTCAATGTTGAACGACCCTATCAAGAATCCTACATTAGGCCACCCTGTACCACTAAGCAGGAACTGCATATTTGTGAGCAACATTTCAGCTCGCAAAACGGACCTGACAAATGTTCTTTGCATTTTAATTGGCAGCCGACACGAACCGCGCTAAAGGTAGAATATACAAACGATTGTGATTACTTTCCAATGAGAGTGGTTATTGAGATAGGCCACTAAACCCCTGAACCAAGTAGATTATTCGATGTGATCGAAACAAACGTCAAACATCAGGAGGCTTGGTTTATCGGTTGAATTAAGACAAATCAAATTTTCGTCTATCTTAATTCGAAAACGATTAATCACCAAACTTACCAATCTAAGCAAAAATTGATCATCACATTTCAAAGATGTGGCCATTTGGACCATCAGCGCCGTAATTTATTCGACGGGAGATGTATAGAGTTATTGAGGATGAACTGGAATCCATCTAGGGATATGGTTACCAGTTAGCAACAACCCATTTAGCCGAGTATCGACTTTGAGAAAACTTAGGCATTGGAAGAACGAGGTGGTTTCTATCACCTAATAAGCTACTAAGAATCCCGAAAAAAATTGACTAACTATTAGGACTCGAAATCAATTCGTAGCGTTTTTTTAATAAAAAATTTATTTTATTTTAAATGAAAATAAAAAAAATACATTAATGAAAGTATTTCCCCTCGCTGTCTACTACTTTTGGGCATCTTTCGGGCAGGGTACGAATACCGTGTCGGAAGAACGCCTCGTCTTTACATGCAATCCACGAATCGACCCATCGTTGACAATCTTCGTAAGAAGTGAATTTCTGCTGAGACAGGCTATGAGCCATCGAACGAAACAAGTGTTAATCAGAAGGAGTGATATCTGGAGAATACGGCAGGTGGGGTAAGACTTCCCATTTAAATGTTTCCAGCTATGTTTGTACCGGTTTTGCGACGTGTGGACGAGCATTGTCGTGCAGCAAAATGACTTTGTCGTGTCTTTCGGAGTATTCCGCCCGTTCTTCTTTCCATGCACGGCTCAAGCGCATCAATTGCAGTCGGTAGGGATCCCCAGTTATGGTTTCATTCGGTTTCAGCATTTCATAATAAATCACACCCCTCTGATCCCACCAAATACAGAACAGGAGCTCAGACCCATGGATATTTGGCTTTGCCGCTGATGCTGATGGTTGGCTGGGCTTAACCCATGACTTCCTACGCTTCGGATTGTCGTAATGGATCCATTTTTCATCACCAATGACAATTCAATACAAAAAGTCGGGAAAAAGCGAGACGTAAAACTCCCCGCAAAAACACTTCATTCGGCACAAATGTTGACATATTCAATAAATTATAAAGTGTTGTTATTTACGATTCAAAAAGAGGTTATGTACAGCAAATGGCATTCAATGATAGCTGTTTCACGATGAATACATTACTGTCGGTAACAACGAAATACTGTACTACCTACGCCATCTCTTGTAAAACGCTACGAATTAATTCCAACACCTAATATATATAACAAATGGGTAGAGAATGTAATCTTCAGAAATAATTAAATAAAACGTCCAGCCTCGGCTCTTCCAGATCCTACCATTTTGTAGTATCCACCAATGGGTAATGGAACGGATTTTAACCGATGGAAAGTCTTGAATTGATAACGAACTCCGAGCATACAGAAAACTCCAACCGCAATAATCCACTGGCCGTTAAGCATTAGCACCTGCGAAATTACCTACGTCTACAACCAGGCCACAGTTCTCCAATCTCTCTCTGGGTATCGGCATCGAACTCATCAGTAGTTCGGATTCCCGATTCGCTTCATTCAATTATTATCGTACCGGCTGTAATGGAAATTCACAATTTCTTATAGGATAGCTCGATATCCCACGTAGCCTCTACCTAGAATGGTTTGCATCGGTAAGGTGGGCAGGGAACAACGGTGAATGCTGCAACGCTGCCTGCATCACTAGTAGACTTCGTTGAGCACTACGGCGCAATGCACTCGCTATTAGGATTTCTCTCTCACTCCCTGGACTCCCATTCGGGCTCTCACTAATCCTCACTCGACATACTTCCACCCTATTCGTGGTATCCCAACGCGGGATGTGCACCCCAGAAATGCCGAAACCCCGCTCTCCCTCTCTGTTACTCTCTATACGTGGTGTTGTGTTCCAGGGAGATTCCGTGCTCAGTCTATCTCTACCTCTCCATCCCTATCGTATATACCTGGCGGAAGAGCCCTTTTGGCTTCCGCATCCCGCTAAGCTATCGGCTCAGCGAACCAACGATCGAATTAGTGAGGTTTATATAACGGTTTCCGGTCCTTTTGTGGGATTTGAGAAAAAAATAAAATAAAATCTATTTTCCACTGTCGGAGGTATCAACAATGCCTTAAAAAATGCTGTCATTTTCCATGTGTTTTTGGTTTCTCTGCGTCGACGGTTAGTTTATTAATAATCGAGTTTTCTGCCGCACACACTCTGTCGGCCGGCGCATTTTTATTCTGTCATGTCCGAGCTTTAATTTTCCGTTTTTTCCGTTGTTGTTATAGGTGGAAATGGTGGACATTTATTTGATTTTTATTAAGAGCAAACGTCACTGTACTGAATATTTATTTGTAGCTTTCGGAAAAATGGCAACTGGTTGATTACATTTGACAATATCAATAAAGGTACGTCTACCACGTGATGAGGGCGACTACAGTACAGGAATGTGAACTTTTCAGTAACAATACTAGAAAAAGCGTCCGTCAAACTGTTATATTTACTAATGTTCCATTTCACTATATTTTATATAGTAATAGTAAAGACTGTGGACTCATTTTGGACGTGGAGACGAGTCGTCGTGGTTTTTTGTATACACTATTTCTAACCAAACGGATACATACGGTTCTATTGGGATGTTGAATCAGTTCTCGCTGTTTTTTCGGGAAGTCAATGCTTTATTAAAAAAAAAATATTCCTCATATTTTCAAACGTTTCAAAACTGTTGTAAGATCAACTCCTAGAAGTTCTGCAAGTTCAGCTAACGTCTGACATGAATCTTCATGAAGCAATGCCGCCAATTCAACACATCAAAATCATTATTTTTGAAGCCTCTAAACTAATATCTGCATGTTGTTTCCGGCAGAGTATGGCCACCATAAGTCTCACCAAGAATAGTGTGTGCTTCAACAGCAGATTTTTTTAAAATAAAGTAATGCAGTAAAATTCCCCGTAAATACTCTTTTTGACACAAATTCCAGATGTTTAACGCTATGAAAAGAAAAGTTGTTTACACTTCGGCCAAATGACATACACTTGAATTTCAAACTTGCTCATAGTACTTCTTTATAGATGCGTTACCATCTTAAACTACACGCACGCAGTTTTGGTAACGCCATCTGTTGGAAAACAGCAAGAACTTATTCACTTTCCTAATACAACCCGACTATTTATTTCGCTTTTCAAGTCAATGCTGTTTAATATGTCGACAGTATTATTTTACCTATAAAAATTCAGAAGTGCGTCAATTTCCGAAATTCTAAAACCAACAAATTCTCATTCCTTATTTGCAACGGAAATAGATTGTTCTTCCGGTTTTGCCATTTTGTGTTCTGACATACTCATGTGATCTTTTACTGTAACCTATAACAAAAAGACGTTCTGCGAGTATATATTTACCTAACCTTAATAAATTGCAATTAAAAACCTGAGCTATTGGATTTTCCTCACAATTTTAGACTACAAAACAGACTACGAAATGCGGACTCCAGTTTTCTAGTCTCCATGCTTCGAATCTAATGATGATTAGCAGGATTGTCAAGATCTAAATAACACTCTGATTACAATTTACAGCCGCCTTCCAATTTCAATTTATATATATTTTCGAAATTACCTTTTCCAGGCAATAGCAACGTTCGTTTCTCTCTCTCTCGATCTCAAAACCCCTTGTGGCGAGTGAGATGGCGTGAAAATTTTATTGCCAACAAAACTGTGCGCTCACGGTTCGGCGCGTACACAAACTCCAAAATATACGTATATGTGATATCTGCAGGAGTCGTAGACTGCCGCTGTAGTTGCGCCGAGCAGCGGAAGGAGGGTTGCAAGAGGAATAACCATTTTTCATTAAGCCAGTGTGCCATGGAACTCGGCAAACTCGGCCACGAACAGAATAACCCCCTCTCTTTGCACATGTGTGTATGTACGAATACCTAAGCATGGATGTGCGTGTGTGTATGTGTATCTGTTTATATAACAGCCCCGCTTGGCACTCGAGTCCATATTTCAATCGACTCGAAAAGGTATCCGGTTTCCCGGCAACGATCACCCAACGTATACGGACGCTACAGCTCCCAATAAATCTGTATAAACATATATACATGAAGTATTTCATTTCGGACAACCAGCTCCAAAGTTAGACACCATTCGAATGAAAGAACGGTCGTAGCAGATTCATTGTTCTAAGCTACAAGCTCTTCACCCTTTCGCGTGCTCTCCATTTCCCCACAAAAGGAATGTAAATGCGAACCGTCCATTTTTGCAGTTGTCAGTGATCTGTGCAGATTTTCGGTTTGCTGTTCTCTGGACAGTGATCTTCGCCTTCTCTGTCCAGCTCATTCCAGTAGACAGTGTGATATGATGCATTCCTGATTCCACTATAGGCTACGCGTCCATATTCAGCCCAAAATCTCACCCAATGACGAAAATCGATGCCTCTTTGTTCTCCACTCTCACGAGTAGGTAGTCATCTATCCATTACCCCAACTTTGCATCGTTTTTTACCTTCGGTCTTTTGGAATTGCAGATTCTCTTTCCCAATCTTATATACTCGTGGATATAGGAGAGATACATTCTCAAATTCAAAAAAAGCCGAAGTGTGGTAGTTCCAAATATATTTACTGGATGTAAAGTCAGTATGTCACACCTCACGACAGCCGCAATATATGAGATTGAAGTTTGCATCATTGGAATGCAACGAAAATGATTCTTTTCTTTTAATCAAATTTCTTTTGGCATTTCTTGGTGACGAAAATCCTTCAACAATTCTTTTAACTGCTTATTTAAAAATGTATGATCCAAAACAGCAGAAAATATTTTGTCGAATGACGAATTCCAACTATGCAAACTTCAACACCATTGCAATTTTTAGCCTCTCAACCGCTTACAGCGTTTCCAATCCGTTCGATAAGGGCATAAGGAGAAACCGAACGACCAATAAGCAAAATTTCGGCACGTAATAATCAATCACACTACAATCATGTAGTTAGTGATTGAGAGATTTTCAAAAATCTTAATTTTATAGACAAATCGGCCATAGAAAAAGTGCATGCACTTTCTATCGTTGAGGTAGCATTTCTGTGAGACTTCCATACATTCTCAATACCTTTATCACCTTGATAATATTTTCTGATCGAATGATGGCTCCCTTAGAATTCGACACTAAGCAAACTGCACTTTTCTTAATCCTCCCCAAAGATCTACTCGATTTGACAGGTTTTAAGTTGGGTCGGTATTACGCCCACCAGTTTTGAGCAGCATCAAGGTATTAATAATAGCCCTTCTACAGTTCTCTATCAGTGCTTGTTAATATTTGCTGAGAAAGTGATGGTTTCGTCAGCAATCGACAGTAAGCTGAGTGCACTTTCCTTTATTCGATGCACAAAGCTACTGCTGAGTCGGTATTAAACCCAACCACCAGATTTAACAGGCAGTAAAGTTTTGGTAATTTCCCTTCTGTACGATTCATATTAAATGCCAGTTCGTCCTAGTCTCAGGTCAATATGAACCTCTCTTTCCATGTCCCCTTCCACGCCCTCCTTTCCTTTCATGATTGAGGGAAAGGAAGGTTTTAGTACCTCACTGAGCATGTTTAGCTCAGCCCAGAAACTCAGCTCATTATTGCAGAAACGTGAGATTTGGATTTCAATATTGACGCTTTGACCTATCACAATCGCCACATCCCCTACACTTCACAGGAGAAACAGCTGAATAAGATATAGAATCTGAACCACCCAGTAATCTGGATCACCAAGACGACTCATCACATTGCCTATAGTCGTTTATTGAACATCCTAAATGATACCGTCAAGCCATCCTATATCATTAATCAAGAAAGAGTTCTATATTTGTACGCTGGTAAGCTTCATCTTGTCGACGCACCGAAGCATTTCGATGAGTCGAGGTAAACTACCCTTTGCAGACGCCACAAACCGATTTAGCCAAGTATCCGAATTCGATGAAGTCCAAAGCAAAAAACGACAAACATTTATGTTTTTGTTCTCTATCGATTGGCGATACGCGTAATCCTTTCGACGTTTTTCCCTTCTTCCCATGCATTGAAATGGAACGGTTCTAAAAACAGCCACACGGGACGAATATTGCAGTCACGGGGCGGTGGACCCAGCGTCCATCGGGCAATGAGCCGAAGCGGTGATTCGAGTCCATCACCTCTCTTTTTTTTCCCCTTGCAACGCGGAGCGATTATCCGTGACGCGAACGCTTTTAGGGATTCCGTTCCCATCAGGCGTTACACTCGCCCGGTGCAATTAGCACGCGGACAGTCCTCGCTATAGCCCACTCTCAGGCAATTCGGGTGGGTCTCCATCAAACGATCGTAGGGTAGTTTTACATTGACCGAGCTTAAGTCGCGGGCGCGCGCCCTCGCCAGGTTTCACATTCGCAATGTTATACAACTGCACTCGGTAGCTGCAGGAAAACCATAAAAGCGACACAGCACCTACGCAGGGCTCATGACTCGGAAGGATTTGTGTGGTAGGCACGAGCTGCGCGTCGGTACGTGGTAGAGGGAAAAAAAGAGAGGTAGTGCACACAACGGAGAGTTGAAGTGCGCGTATGGGGGCCACGGGTGAATTGCTAAAAGATATTTTCCCCTCGGGATTCACCCGAGAGGATTCCGGATATGTAACAGGGTCCCCATCCCCTGAGCCTCACCATGTGTGCGATCACATACACACACAGACCGCTACGTAGGTATGTCAAATAACACGGCAAAGCCTGTGATATCCATCGCAGGAACACTGTAAACGAATACATTTCACGCGGGATATACGCCCGTACATACGCCGGCGATACAACCGGTAAACACGAGTGCTCTCTACCGTCGACCCGTGAACCCCCGACGCAAGCCTTTCCATCGTCGCGATCCCTGGGGAATCGTTCAATTTTAGATTAAGCTGGAATAGAATGAGATAGGAGCAAGGCAGAGGAAGAGAGAGAGAAAGGGGAGAGTAGGACGAGTCCCGCCTGGGCAAAGATAGGGATGAAGAACGTTTCCCCACCACTAGGAATAACCCACCCGGAATATTATGCACCGTTCCGATGAATAATGGTGATAAGGCACCGGCAATGAACGAAAGTGAATGAAAGTGAAAGAAACGTTGAGGGTCTTACTGTCGTATGACTGAAAACTTGATGTAAGAAAGCTATTTATGCTATGTACTTACACTTTTACGAATCTTATCAGCGGAAATTTATGGTCAATTCGCAGTAAATATTAGGATGTTCGACAAGTTCTCGCCGTTTTTTCGTAAAAATGAATGCTTCATTTTTGAAAAATCACTCCTAATGCTTTCTAACGTTTCGAAACTGTTGTGTGATCAACTCCTAATGATTCCTCAAGTTCAGCTAGCATCTGACATGAGTCTTCAAGAAGCAATGCCTACAATTCAACACACCAAAATCATTATTTTTAAAGCGTCTATACCAATTTCTGCCTATTGTTTTCGACAAAGCATGGTCGCCGTAAGTGTGAATACGAATTCTGTGTGCTTCAGTTGCAGATTTTTTTTAAAAATGAAGTAATGCAGTAAAATTTTCCGCGAATACTCTTTTTTGGCACTGCTAGAACAACTTGTTTTTAACACTGAAAAAAAAGGCGTTTACACTTCGACGAAATGACATACACTGAATTTCAAGCTTGCTTGTAGTACTTTTTTATGGATGCGTTACCATCTTGAACTACACGCACGCAGGTCTGGTAACGTCATCTGTTGAAAAACGGCGAAAACTTATTCAACGTCCTAATATATAATTAATTGGGTATTACACCCTCTGTTAAAAGTGTCTCAACTTTATACTTTGGTGGTAATAAGCTAGAATTTTTATTTCTATTTTATGAAATCGATAAGTGCCATATAAATACGTTTAAATTTTACATTTCCAATTTGCGCGCCAAAACGCTAGCCGCCATGCTTTTTGGTGTGTTGATTCTAAATGTAAGAATACTAGTGTAAAAACACCGGGAAAGTTGTGGATTAAAATGCCGATTGATATAAATATGAGGAAGACTTGGTTAAAACTTACGAGAAGAGATCCAAAGTCATAGTCCAAAAAAAAACTCGTTTGTTCTTTTATGAAGTACAGATAACTAATTGAAAATTTGCAATTAACTATGACAAAACAGACTACATAATGTCGGTGCTTTCGTTCACAGGTTAGAGAGTCATACGTCTACCGCTTTCTTTGTTTACTACATCGATGATCTACTACCGTCGGAATCTATTATGGCGGCTACCATTTCGCATGTTCGTTGAACAGATAGAAAAAGTCTTTTTTTTAAACAAATAATACAATTTATTCTGTGTTTTTATCAATTAAAACCAACATTATTCCATGACTTATTGCGAAAACTACCTTATTTATACATTTTTAGTATTTTTCTCACAGATTGTAAAATACCCTATTAGCAAAAAGTCGTTCAGCATTGTGCGAAAGGATTGCTGTTTTCGCAATAACAAGCATAAATTCTAGGTTTTTCTTGACAATGACTGCACAAAACTAATTTACAATCACGGGGTCTATTCTATACAACTTTAACCATGAGTCATAAAAATTGCATTCGATTTTATTGAAAACCGCAGCCGGTACAGGATTCATGTGAAGCACCTCTGCACGGATCGACGGGTAATATTCTCACGACCACACAGATAGTCCGAATGTAAAAAATCTAAAATTTTCTTGTAAATAAAGAAAATACCTAAAACCCAGCATAGAGGTTTTCAATTTTTTCGAAAATAGTATAAATGCGCGCAATTCTAAATCAAACATCGTTTTCGCCTTAAAATAAAGAATGATAAAAGATTGTTATTGACAAACGGGGCCACATATCCTAAAAATCTTATGCTAGGTCGGAGAAAATCTATTAAGATACATTTACACCAAATTTCACGTCAATTGGGCCACTCGTTCCGGCTGCACAAGTTACCGTACTTGAAAAATGTAATTTCGAGAAAAACGCAAAACAGAACTACGACATTCACCGTGTGGTAGCGCACTCTTTCTATAAGGGACTGTAACGTGGCCAATTTTAGGAACTTTGACATAGGCGTTAGCGCAAATGGTTCTTAAAACATCAAACTTTAAGAACATTATATCTATAAATCGCTTGGTGTAATTGGGCGTTAGTTGAAAAGGACAAGCGCCAACCTGACAATACTATTCTTGCATCACATTCATTTTTGGAGGCGGTTGATAATTCCAAGGAAACCTCAGATTGCCCCAATCTGACCCGCTCTTTCAGACCCAAGAGAAACTTTGAATAAATCTTCTTCGTGCCGGTAATGCATCATCCATTGGATACGGCTCTTTTCCTATTCCTGCTCTGTACCTTCGTCCCTTCTTAGGTCTCACCTCGGAAGAACCGCACGCGATCGCAAAAGCCCAGCGGAAAGGTGCTGTGATCGTTCATGCTCCGTGGCGCTTGTATCATAACGATGTGTAAGCACACCGAATGCCAATGTGGAGTAATGGAACGTGAGAGATATTGGGAGAATGGAAAGAAATGAGGCGACCGAAAAGAGCATCGGTCATGACTTGCACGAGTAATAAGTTTTCGCTCGAAACTCGAGTATATTCGCCAACACTGTGCCATTTATATACGGGATGATGAAAATCTATTTGGGACGGATATACCGCAAGAAAACGATCGTGACTCAAATTCTAAGTGGTGACTTTTCTGTCGTATTTCAGTGGCCAACTACAGCCATGCACGTGAGGGGAAGCAAACATTTTTAACGCGAAGGCTGCATACAGTATCGATGGCAATATAAAAAAATGCATATATAGATTATCGATTAGTTAAATTTGCTTGTGAGAAAACGTGCGAAAGACATCTGTTGGAAGTTATATGAAGATCCCAAATAGCTTTGAGGCGTTACATCTAAGTAGAACAATATTTAATACCGTTTTGTTTAATTTGCGTAAATTATGTATAAACATCACAAGAATGATATACAAAACGAATTATACGCGAAGAAAAACTTAACAAAAATGTTTAGAGCTTAATTTCCGAGGCGCCTCTGAGCGCTTCGTACCTTACGAAACAGCCTAGATGGTGAAGGTAGCCATTTGGAGGCGTTAAAGTAGTAGTCTCGCGAAGGCGTTTTTCTATACTTTTTCTATACAATTTTTTATTTATTTTGAGGACACATTCAGGTCTCTAGTAAGTGATTACGTGAAAAATCTCAAAAAGATTCACTATTTCGTATTCGAGATATTGGCAATCGAAGATGGCACAGTTTTACATGTGTCCTAACGGAGGTAGTGGTTAATTTCACATTTCACGCCATAACTTCGAAACTTTTCTACAGACTTTTAAAATTTAATTCTAAATTACAGAGGAACATATGACGAAGTAGGAACAAAAAATCAAAAATTTTGACCGTCTAGTTTCAGCGATATGGGGATTTAAATTGTGCAATGTCTAGCGACGCTATAGCCATGAAGCAACTGAAGCAGCTAGAGCCGGCGAACTGGCCGCGCTGTAAACGTTCGGTGCGTTTATCGTTGGAAAATGTATCGAGAGACGTGGCCGATTTTGATATATTACTCTTGTTTATATATATGTATATTTCTAGATCAAAATTAATAAATTAATAAAATTTTCGTTATTCATAACCTCTACATTCTCTTTTGTTTGGAAAAACAAAAAAACGCCCTCTTTAGACCTTTTAATTCAGGCTCCCGCCTTAAGGAGCTATAGCAGTGTGACACTTTCAAAAAATCGATTTTTTGTCTTTTTCGACAGTTTATACTTTCAAGAATATCCTGTGAAAATTTCAAGGCCGTATCTCTAATCATTTAGTCTTGCAAAAATCGATAGTTAAATATTTAAACGCGTTTTTCTCGAAATGAGATTTTTCAAATTTGCTGACATTGTAACTCAAAGATGAATTATCCGATTGACTTGAAGTTTGAACTGAATACTCTTGAATATATTTACTCTACAATGACGTGGGATATCTTGGATTGGGTGAAAATTAAGGATTTGGCATTGAAAAAAACGATCATTTTATAGGCAAGAAAACAGACGTTTTTCACAACTACGCCATTTTGTTAGATTTTGATATTCCTCGAAAATCCTACCTCATTGTACAGGAAATACCTTCCAGTTTAACGACATTTTTTCCTTATTCGGTTTCAGCTACTCAATCGGCCGGAATCATGTCAGCAGTGGAGGAACTTTTATTTTTGCTCCTCCGAATGCAGCGCATAAGTCGCTTGGATCTAAATATTTCTCGATAAAAAAATTATGTAACATAGGTCAAATATAGCCAAATATATTCTTAATTTTCCGAAACATTTAATTGCGTACTTTTCTTCCAAAAAAATCCTGAAAATCACCCAAATTTTCAACGTTCACACATAGCCCCTTAACGCAATTTTATTACGTCCAAGATTCGAACGAACGTTCAAACGTTCGTTTTTATAAAGAAATTGAGGCCGCTTTTTCAGAGAAAAAAATAGGCAGAGCGCCTAAAACCGCTCCTAATGTAGCTACGACGGAAGTGTTATTTAATTTGTTCCATGAAAAAATGATGATAGCTTTTTGAGTATTCTAAAAAAAAACCCCAAAGTCTCATTTTTCAGTGAGCCACATAGATGTGACGCCTTGAGAAGTGATAACAGAGCCCAATTGGAGATCTGTTATATAGGACCTGTCCTGTTTTCGTCGGTCTGCCAAAGCGCGCATCGTTTATGTGCGTAGGATCAATAGAGACGATCCACGCCAGCTAGAATCGCAAGCCACATTGGCCGTTTGCTAAAGTTAATCAAGCGTAGTTGCCGAGTCCATTAGTAAATCAGAGGGCTCGAGAAGGTTGATGTGCAAGAGAACAACACGAGGCAAACGGCAGGCGATGATTTTCAAAGGAATCGGAAGTGATTGTATCCCATGTACATCAGTACATGGGATCTAAGGTACTAAAGCTGGCCTGTAGCATTCCCAAACAAGAGAAGTCCATAAGCTAGAAAAGCTCGAAAGAATAAATAAAATCTGTTACGTCTTAAATTTAATTTTAAATTGAACTATTTTTATTGATAAAATTATAATAGTACATGTATATCGACATCTGGCAATGGATTCCATTGAAAGGATCTTATTTACGGGGCCACTCTAGAATTTTCGACGAATCGATTTTTTTTTCGCCAAGCAGAAAAGAAATGCAAGAGCAGGACGATAATCTGGAAAGCCAATTGTATGGTGCAGGCATCGCAGATTAAAGGTATAGCAAAATTATTCAAGGTTTTCTACTACTCAAAACTTCGAACGCGTTCATCTCAAAACTGCATTTTTTAAGTTGGCCGGAAACATAACTCAGACAACTTTCAGCCGATTCACTTGAAATGTTGAATATATCTTGAAAAATACATTGTCTATGGACGTACATAGGATTTTTTTTATACTGCACAGTTCATTTGTTGTTAACAATTATTTGACGATTTTTTAGGCTAATTTTTCACTTTTCACTTTAGGAGTGCGCCATTTGGCGAAAAATCAATATATCGAAAAAATCCAACGTACTTCTATAGCAGTTATTATATATAATCGAAAAAAATTCATTGGCTCATTATAATTCCAAAATTACCTGGAAAAACGGAGACGTCATCGCAAAAACTCTACACAGCCGCCATTTTGAGATTAATCGCTTCAAAAAAATGATTGTATACATACAGTCACTGATATGTATGATAAACACACTTTTTGTAATCTCGTTTTATTTTGTAGTTTTTTTTTTTCATTCCCCAA
This sequence comes from Ophion obscuratus, assembly GCA_964007375.1. NCBI lineage: Eukaryota > Metazoa > Arthropoda > Insecta > Hymenoptera > Ichneumonidae > Ophion > Ophion obscuratus. Next base: position 27,860,086 of record OZ023324.1, on the reverse strand, counting down.
AAAGCTTATGTTTTCGGCCTCTAGAGTGGCCTTGAGGGATCGGCATAAACTTGAAATTTCAAAACCACCATTTTTTATTCCATAGTTTTATAGCCTGGGGCCTTAAGACGGGATATCAATTTAGACGGGAAAAAATTAGGTAGCAAAAAATTTAGACGATAAAGAGACAGTGACGATAAAGAGGGCTCCTAGAATTCCATAACAGGCGATCCCGTGACAACATTCCAGGGCAAAGACATGGTGTTATTATACAAAGCAGTTCTTGGCGCCGATTTATGACACCGAGGTGCGCAATCGAATCCTGCCAACCCCTCTTCGCGTTTAGGAACTCGAAAACAATCTACGATAACCATAAAAACATTTCGTTTACTCAACGGACTGCCGTAGCATCCGATAGCGTCATCATCCTGTTAGTTAACACTCTCGCCAGCTTTGCGCCATGCATCCTTCAGACCTTAACTTCCCCGAGAAGATGGAGAATGTGCTACTTATTTTCAGCCCTCTTCAGCTTTTCCGTACAACACTTTTGCCCAGGGCGGTGATGCGGGCATCAATAACCTATCATAGCCAACAAAACACCTCTCTCTCTTTCTCCTTCGTTCTTCATTGCCGCCATCCTTCACAGACCTGGTTTTTCACTGTGAAGGAACGCGTGCTAGGGTGAGTGAAAAAGCAGAAAGACGAACGGCGTTAGGATCACTCTTGTATCAAAAAGCATCATTCTTTTTTACCCGTCTTTTATTTTCTAAGAACCTTCAGCATCGCTTCGCTTACCATCGCGTACATAACCTGCTGTATCTTTGGTAAATACATTAGTTCATGTATACATGCTGAAGAAAATGTACGTACTGTATAGGGAACAGCATGTATGGATTTTCGCACACAAATAGGATGCCATGTTCCAAGATATACGATGCAAGAGAGAGAGAGAGAATGGTAAGACGATCGTTGACAATGGCGGCGAAAAATACCTCGGCACGAGGTTGATAGACCGTCCCTACTTTGCGAGCTATGTGCAAGAAACACGGCAGATATTTCTCCTACGGTGTATCCTTGAATAAGAAGGCATATCGGTACGGCCAAACAAGTCTACATAACTACTCGTATGCGTGTGTACAATGGTACAAAATCATCACAAATATTTGTACTTCTCAAAATATTGGAACGTTGAATGTTGATCACTGTTGTTTAGTGAAAATTGATGCTTCATTTTAAACATCATTCCTAATGCTTTCAAACAGTGCGAAACTGTTGTGTGATCAACTCCTAATGATTCTACGACGTTCAAGTCTCCTTCGTTGGAACGCAACGATTTTTTTATTCTTATTTCAACATTTTTATTGCAAATCCTCTTTTTGAAACTTGCGGCAAACGTGTAATGAAAATAGGTAAAAACATCAGAATGATTTTTATAGCCTAAATCGGCTAAAACAAATGTTATCAATGAAAAAGAATGATTTTTTGTCACGTTCCAACTATGCAAACTTCAAGATCATATGATTCTGCAAGTTCAGCTAGCGGATAATATAAGTATTCACGAAGTGATGCTCCCAATTCAACACATCAAAATCATTATTTTCAAAGCATCTAATGGGTGGCCAACCTGCGGCCCGCGGAGCTGGGTCGAATGAACATAAATGTTAACTTTGATTGTACATATCACCAAAAGAACACCAAAAGCAAACTTGCTTGTTTGCTCCAATCAGAAGAAAAAAAATTAATTAGGTTGGAAAAAATGTCATCGGCAGAGCATGGTCACCGTAAGTCTCAACAAGCATTCTGTGTGCTTCAGCTGCAGGTTTTCTTTTGTTAAAGTAGTGCAGATGATGTTTTTGGTCTTTTACGTGCTGTACCTGGCCGAAGGCCCTAAAGAACACGACCACCATCAGGTCCGTGATCGCGATACACCCAATCAATGCGACAAGCATATGCAAGGCTATCAGTTTACATTCAAAAGCGGGTCCAAATACGTCTACTGGAAGAGCCAAGTGACTTTCCAACACTCCAACGACTCGGCAGCAACTGAGCTAATAACAACGTACATCACCCGCCGGGAACCCGAAGGAACCCTGACCAGCATACGGCCAACCTCTGCCCTCGCGAATGCAACCACAAATTTTGCATTTGAAAAATGAAAGACGTATGAGCCACCCGGGTACCCGGGTACCCCGATAGAAAAAGCATGATTTTTGTATAGTATATCATTAAAAACAAGTTTGCTGTAAAAATATAATAAGTAAATATGGATTAATATATAAATAATAACAATATATATTTATCTCAAATTGTTTATTTACTGAATGTACTGTATATAAAAATAATAACTATCACATTTTGCAATGTGATTGTTGGACAAAAATTATGGAGTTTTCGTTTTTTGCACAGTAATATACAAATACTGTATGAAAAATTACAAAAAAATAATTAAACTTCAATATTTTACACAAATATATTAGGAATCAATGATTACAATTCAAACATTTTGTGTTTTTTGCTGTGCGCTGATCACAAACGGGCTTATTACAGTCAACGCAAGACTTCCTCGTCTTACTTCTCTATCGAATCGGCTGCTCGTTGCAAATGTAGCATGATCCAACTACAACTTTTCTACCACTAGCGTCTCGTTGATCGTTGTTTTTAGTTACCACTTCTGTTACTGGCCTTTCATAGTAACTTTCGATTGCGATTTTCGTTGCATGATTTCGCATGACTTGCTGGTTAGAAAATCGCTCTTCTATCATTGGCCAAGGCCACTGTACATAATTTAATTGGTATATTCAGGTTGAAATACCTTCTTAGGATATGAATAATTAAATATTGATCGAATGCATATAATTATTTTTAGTTACAATGCACTTTTATCAAGAATTTCGTAGACGGGGTACTCTGGTACCCGGGGGGCAGATGCTGTGAGTTTTTTTTTGGTGGCAACACAAGGGTTAAACTACACGCACGCAGTTCTGGCAACGCCATCTGTTGTGAAACAGCGAGAACTTATTCAACGTCCTGATAAATGGAGAAAAGTCAAATCATTCCAGCATTGCCTGCAAGCATTTTGGAACGAAAAAAATCATTCGTATTGTGATGGCTTAGTTTTTTATCACCATCATCCATGGGGGATCGAAAGCTCCTCAGCTTAAATCAAGGGGCCATTATGTTTTCTCTTCCAAACAACCCCTGTCTCTCGCTGTTGTAATATCCACATGAGAAAAGGGAAACGCATCAATAACTTCGGATACTCGAGGGAAGAAGAAGCGCAGATTGGTAAAAAGGCAATTTTGCCTGTGGAAGATGTGCCAATGAGGGTGCTCATTCGTTCATTCAATCGCCGATCTCCATTTTTCATTTTTGCATCATCAATATCCATTTAGGGTGGACGCACCCTTTAGGGTGAATGCGTTGGTAGACATTTTATCGGGGAAGTTTTGCACAGCCACTGAGGGGAATTTGAAGATAAAAGTATTTTTTTTTATTCTTACAGCTTGGAGTGTCTGGTACGTTTAATTTCTAGTTCTTGTTCTCCCAATACTAATTGGTCTAGTTTTCACAATAGGCTGTACTTGAAAGTACCGTAATACTACTCAATTATAGTGCTTTATACCAGCTACCTCTTGAAACAAAATCGCATTAGCTGCAGCTATTAAATATATATACCAGGTGTACCGGAAAGTTTTTACCGGATTTTTAAATGAAAAGACACATAATTTAAAAAAAAATTGAAAATGGTATTTATTCAAAGTATTGGCCATTCGATTCTACACACTTTGTCCATCTTTCTGGCAAAATGATGAATGCCATCCCAAAAGAACTGCTTGTCCTTTGAGCGGAACTATTCAACGACCCATTTTTCGACTTCTTCGAAATTTGCAAAGTGCTGCTCAGCCAGTGCGTGCCCCATTGATGCGAAAAGGTGATAATCGGACGGAGACAGGTCCGGAGAGTACGGCGGGTGTGATAATACGTCCCATCCAAGCGATTTTAATACGTCTTTCACCGGTTTTGCTGTGTGTGATGGTGCATTATCGTGCAACAAAATCACTTTACCGTGTCTTCGGGCCCATTCTGGACGTATTTTAATCAATGCATAATTCAAATTGATTATTTGTTGTTTGTAGCGATCAGTATTTACTGTTTCACCAGGTTTTAGAAGTTCGTAATACACCACACCACCCTGGTCCCACCAAACACAGAGCATTGTCTTCTTTTCAAAGCGATCCGGCCTTGGAGTTGATGGGCCAGGTTGGCCAGGCGATAACCACGATTTTTTACGTTTTGGATTTTCAAAAAAAATCCATTTTTCATCACCCGTCACAATCCGATGCAAAAATGACTTTCTTTCGTACCGTTGAAGCAGCATTTCACAAATGGTTTTTCGATTTTCCATTTGCCTATCATTCAGTTCATGTGGCACCCATCTTCCTAGTTTTAAAATCTTTCCCATTGCTCGTAAGCAGTCGCTAATCGTTTCTTGTGCCACATTTAACCGTTCTGCCAATTGTTTTTGAGTTTGGGTTGGGTCTTCGTGCAATAACTCCTGCAATTCCGCGTCCACAAATTTTTTTGGTCTACCCGAACGTCTACTGTCTGTTAAATTAAAATCCCCACTTTTAAATTTTCGAAACTACGTCTCACACGTTTTTACGCTTGGAGCATGCTCTCCGTAAGTTTCTACCACCAAACGATGAGTTTCAATGGCCTTTTTCTTTTGATGAAATAAGAAAAGCAATGCATGCCGCAAATGCTCTTTGTCAGGTACGAAATTCGACATATTCACAGAGCTACAACACTATGACACTATTATTAAGTCAGAATGAAAATGAGTAGTTTTTGAAGGTTAATGACAGTAGAATAAAATGACATATATGCCATATTATTTTATTCCATACTGACGGCTAGCAGCATCTGTCAGAAAAACCGGTAAAAACTTTCCGGTACACCTTGTATAAAGCGAGGTATGAAATACCTATATGAATCTATTCTTTAGTGGGCGAAATACATATTTGAAACCTGACAAATCCGGACCGTAATTGACAAATCTGGACCATAGTAGTTTAGTTTACACTAAATTCTGTTTCCACGATTTTTTTGGAATTGTTCAACCGAAAACAATGACTGATTTTCATTTTTTTTTCTTTTAAGGATAAATGTTTTACCATTTTTTAGGCTGAGGGTATGTTTCATTACTACTTTCGGCTGTTACATGATATTTTTAAAGAATGATTTTTAAAAATGGCGGAGGTATAGCTAAAAAACTAATCAACTGGTTTTGATGAAATTTGGTATAAATCTTTCTAAACTTATTGTCTAAAATATGACCCTAAATATTTTTGAAAAAAAAGGTAGTTTGTTGCAAAATGAAGCGAGTTTTTTTCGGAAAATTCAACCTTTTTGTTCCAAAGCGTACCATTTCATCGATTTACAACATTTTTCACTTTCTTGGTTCATATTCTACGTATGAGTGTTAATGGAAGAAAATTATTTGTTGGTTCATTTTCAGATTAATCACGCCGACGCTACCCGTTTAAGGGGCTATACCAGTGTGACACTTTCAAAAAATCGATTTTTTTTAGCCTTTTTCGACAGTTTATACTTTTAAGAATATCCTGTGAACATTTTAAGGACCTATCTCTATCATTTTATCTTGTAGAAATCAATAGTTAAATCGTTAAACGCGTTTTTCTCGAAATGACATTTTTCAAATTTGCTGACATTGTAACTCAAAGAGCAATTATCCAATTGACTTGAAATTTGAACCGTGTACTCTTGAATATATTTACTGTACAATGACGTAGGATATTTTTGATTGCATGAAAATTGACGATTTGGCATTGAAAAAAACGACCATTTTATAGGCAAGAAAACAGACTTTTATCATAACTACGCCATTTTTTTAGATTTCGATATTTTTTGAAAATCCTACGTCATTGTACAGGAAATACCTTCCAGTTTAACGACATTTTTTCCTTTTTCGGTTTCAGCTACTCAATCGGCCGGAATCATGTCAGCAGTGGAGGAATTTTTTTGGCGCCTCCGAAGGCAGCGCCTAAGTTGCTTGGATCTCAATATTATTCTATGAAAAAATTACGTAATATAGGTCAAATATAGCCAAATATATTCTTAATTTTCCGGAACATTTAATTGAGTATTTTTCTTCCAAAAAATTCGCGAAAATCTCCCAAATTTTCAGCGTTCGCACTGGTATAGCCCCTTAAAGACCATGCTATACCGACGCAGAAGTAGCAATAAAACATACCCTAAGTCCCAAAAATAGCGAAGAAATGTTTTCTTAAAAAAAAATTCATGAAAATCGCCAAAAGGTCCCCTCAATAGACTTCAGCCAATAAAAATGTTGAGATCGAAATATGTCGAAGAATATTGACCTGTCAGGCAAACTTTTCAGGGAAACTTTAGCATTTTTCACGCGTTAGCTAAGCGCATAAAAATGTATTTCTCAAAATGAATGAATTCTTCTTTTAAATAACTATTTATTTATACCATCGACTGATAACTTTTTAGCATTATTATTGGAAATGAACGTTCATAATAAGTTCAATTGGTTAAAACGTTTTCGATTTTTTGCTCAATCGTACTGCAATTCGGATCAAATCTTTATTTCATGACTGCCCAAGCTCGTTTGCTGGTTGACTCCTGTCGTTCGCTCGTGAAGCGTGTAATAAATAAAAACAGCATTATGCAAGATGTGACGTTCATAGATTTTCAAATCAGGCGGGCGATATTTTACGTTGCCAAAAACGAATCATGAGAAATAGAGATGACGAGAATAGATGCCGAAAAATACAAGATCGCCCTCGTGGCCAGATTATATTATATTCCGTTGAGAGTAACTACCACGAACTTTTTTAGCGCTATGACGATCATATTATTTTCAGATAATCTAATTATCCAAATTATACGAGCTGCATTTCAATTTCTTACAAAAAGAAATTTAATTATCATAATAACTAGGTTAGAAAAAAACAAAGTTTGACTGATCACTAATTAGAATTGAAAATTGACAATTAAAAGAATTAAAAATTGACAATTAGAAAACTAAAATGTTCTGCTCAACCCACAAACTAAAACGATTATTTCACGACTAATTTTATATTAACAAATGCAGATCATTTTTTTTCATATTTGTGAATGGAGTGATAAATCAGAGTGACTGATGAAATTACTATAAACTTCACTGCTATTTTTAAATGAACTTTAAATAAATCTGTATTTTTTTTACCTTCGCGATCTTTTTTTTTTTCTTTTCGAGAATAATACAGTTGTGTTACCAGTGTATTTTTATTTCGTTAAAAATCAACTAATTAATTTTCTAATACTGATAAGACTGAACGACGTAATTTAGTGGGATACCACGAGGGCTGACATCCGCGAGGAATACGTAATTTCTTTGATCAATGTTCTTGAGCTTATCACGCAAAGATTAAATTATTCACTCAAGTATAACGACAAAAACTACTCACGTTTCTCGTTTGGAGAACCATCTCTCTCCGAGAGGGATTGACCTCGCTTCGTTCGCTAGCGAAGCAGTCCTTGTCATTGCCAATTATCTGCAATTGAACAATTTGTTTGATTAACAAAAATCATTTTTTCTTCGTCCGGAATAATAAATGCATGATTCAATTGCGTCTGAATTCGTTCGTATATTAATACTTTTTATTTCGTATATTAATATTAATATTATTATTATGTATAGTTCATATGTTGTTATTATTATTATTATTTATTATCGTGTATGTTATAATTGAATGAGGATAAAATTACAGTTCCATTCATTCGGACAATAATAATATGACGAGAAGGCTGAATAACAAATATTTCAAAAATAGTAATTAGCGATGCAATATTGTTGGAACCAAATTGAATGATTGTCCTCGGGAATACTGAAAATGAAATTGTCTAAAGATATTACATTGATCCATTAGCCTACAAAAGCACGGAGTGGATTAAATCATATCGAAAATGCACATTCTCCGCAAATTTTCCCGGCCCTCTTGCCTTTTCATAAATGCTCTTAAGAAGTCCCGTTTCTTTTTTAATTTTTAGCAAGCAGATATACGAGTGCCAGCGAGAACGATGAAAGATGATTTTTCCGCCTATGCTTCTCGTCTCAGATATGATGAATATTGCAATCAAAATATGCTGAAATTCGGATTACCAAAGGAACTATCTCTCTGGTTAATGCTTCATCTCCCAAATCAATTTTAATGAAATTAAAATTGGCATTGTTGGAGCACAAGGAAAGTTCCGTGCGCCAATTTTTTTTACGAGTTCAGGCCCTCCAAAATCGCTTAAACTTTTTCAGGATCCTTATTGAAAATCTTCAGCCAAAATATGAAGAAAAACGTTTTTGATGATATTAAATATGAGGCAATGGAAAAAATTAAGGCAGGATTCTACTTTAAAACTTTGAAAAAAAAATTTTTTTTTTTTACATTTTTCGAACGTAAATATGTTCAAGAATGTTCGGTCAAAATTTTATAAAGTTCCAAGCAGTCTAACTATCCTTTTTCGCCTTTCGAACGCACCTACCTGAGCGCGCTATTGTGACCCGCCCGGCGCGCGGCCCGGACTCACCAAAACTTTAAACGCGTTTTTCTCGAAACGACATTTTCAAGTACCGTGGTCGTGATAACTCAAAAAGTACTGAACCGATCCTTATGAAATTTGGAACACATATTCTATATATGTGTACCAACCGACCTAACTACAATCAACTTAAAATTTTGATTAGAACTATTTTTTTATTGCAAAAAAAGACCCAAAAAAACGCATTTTTTTCGTATTTTAGCCGCCATTTTGTTAATTTTGCACGTATATAAAATATTCTAGTTAGGTCGGTTCCTGAAGACATACTGAACATGAAACTATTTGATTTTTTTGTTTCAGACCATCCGTCGGGAAGATTTCACGACCACGGCAACGGTACCTGCTTTTCGAGGCGTTAGCTTTAAACATATTTTACGTGTACAAAAAATGAATAAAATACATTTAAAATTTTTTTTTTTTATGTACTTAAAGAGTGTATTTATTGAACAGTTTAAACCCCATATCGATATCTTTAATAGTATTCTCAGAAAAAATTCACGAAAATAGCGTTTTTTTTCATGGTTTCAAAGTAGAATCCTGGCTTAATGAATTTATGTTGCATTTCAACGATGCAAACTTCATAATCGTAAATTTTAACAGTGCTGCGAATAACGCGGTCGGACATTACCAGAAAACTAGTACGCTTATACCTGGTAGTATTTTTTAAAATTATTAAATGCAATCACGGAAAAAGAAAACAGAAACGATTAAGGGGTTGCACCATAGGGGTTACAACATAGTAAAATCCCTTAAAAAATCTTTCTTTTCAGTCTTATACCGCAGAAGAAAAAAGTAGTTGTTTTTTTTTCCACGATTTTTTACCAAAAATGTCGCTTTCTCATTAATAATACTTCGCTAACAAACAGTATGGTTTTTTGCAATGTTCGTCGCGCGATGGCCGATGCGACATAATTTATGAATGAAATTAGTTTTGTTTTCGATGAATCAGATACGCGAAATTAGGTGGATCATCCAACTACCGGCCTTTCTCTCAGTGCTTCGTGACTTTTCTCATTTTCCATACATTTTTTCACCAATTCCCTCTACCTTTTTACCATTTGCAAATATTTTCTCTTAATTAATTTTTTCGAAAACAACATTTCCACCGACTTTTTAGATGTTGCCCCCTTAAGAAAAATGAGAATGAATGGGAAAAACGAGAAATAAAGAAGCGTGACAAAAATAAATGCTAATTCCGAAACGATAATATTACATTAATGAAATTATTTATTGATTTTCAACGCGAAGCGCAAATTAATTCCACGAAAATTCTCACGTATACGGGACCTACATACAAAAATAATATATTCGTGCATCGCGAATATTACAGCGGGGATTGTTCGCCTTATTGCTCACTGCTGTATAGCCCCCGAACTTCATTAATGCATCGGCAGATTATTGAGACGGATTACCGGTCATAAATAATTGAAAACCGATTAAGCACCCGGAGAAATTGAGCGAATGGTCTTATGCACGTGTACGTACAAGGTATCCCATGTCGATGAGTATCTGATCCCTCTCGACGTTTATGAATGCATCCATAATTCATTATATTTTTAATCCAGTTTTAAGATTTATTTTTCACCTCAAATTTCTTTTTGTCGCCTTCGATGTCATCTCCGGGTGACATTTAAGAAGTCCCAATTAGCGAACGTTTAGCGAGTGCATGCGATTTTTAGGGTTCTGAAGGCAACCAAGGAATCCTCAAGGGTCAAAGCGCCTCTCGCGACCTAAGGCAGAAGGCTCTACTTGTATAGTGAACTTGGTCAAAATGAGGGTTGCAAAATTTGTCATGAAAAAGTAATTTTTTTATGACAAATTTGTGATTTTATGATTTTCGAATGATTTCAAATTTGTGATTTTATGATTGAATGATTTATGATTTTCGGGAATTTTTTGGAAGAAAAGTACTCAATTAAATGTTTCGGAAAATTAAGAATATTGTTGACTATATTTGAACTATATTACATAATTTTTTCATAAAAAAATATTGAGATCCAAGCGACTTATGCGCTGCCTTCGGAGGCGCAAAAAAAACGTTCCTGAAACTGCTGACATGATTCCGGCCGATTGAGTAGCTGAAACCGAAAAAGGAAAAAATTTCGTTGAACTGGAAGGTACTTCCTGTACAACGACGCAGGATTTTCGAAAAATATCGAAATCTAACAAAAAGGCGTAGTTATGAAAAAACTTCGGTTTTCTTGCCTATAAAATGGTCGTTTTTTTCAATGCCAAATCGTCAATTTTCATCGAATCAAAAATATCCTACGTCATTGTAGAGTGAATATATTCAAGAGTACTCAGCTCGAATTTCAAGTCAATCGGATAATTGCTGATTTTTGCAAGATAAAATGGTAGAGATACGGCCTCGAAATGTTTACAGGATATTCTTGAAAGTATAAACTGTCGAAAAGGGCAAAGAAAAAAAAATCGATTTTTTTCAAAGTGTCATACTCCCTATGGGCTCTTTAATGGATAATGAAAAAATATTTCATTACCCATTACATTACATTCAGTAATGTAAAAAAATTCCATTACTCATTTACATTATATTTTGTAATGTAAACAATTTCCGTTACTCATTACATTGGATTTTGTAATGTAAAAAATGTCCATTACTCGTTATATTATATTTTTTATCGTAAAAAATTTCCATTACTCATTACATTGGAATTTGTATTGTAAAAAATGTCCATCACTCATTACATTACATTTTGTAATGTGAAACATTTCCATTACATAATGCAATGTAATGTGTAATGAGAAAAAATTGCATTACACATTACATTGTAATGGGTAATGGAATTTGTCTACATTACAAAGTGCAATGTAATGAGTAATGGAATTTTTTTACATCACAAAATATAAAGTAGTGAGTAATGGAATTTGTTTACATTACTAATGTAGTGTAAAAAAATCTCCATTACTCATTACAAGGTGATATGGATTATTATTCGTTTCCCATCGAGTCAGATCGACCCAGTGCAAAAACCGCAGCCCCTAATGGGAAAGGAATAATAATCCTCATTGCATTGCATTAGTAATGTGAAAAAAATCCATTGCTCATTACCTTATATTTTGTAATGTAAAAAATGCCATTGCTCATTACATTACATTTCGCGATGTAAATTATTTCCATTGCTCATTACATTGGAATGTGTAATGTGAAACATTTTCATTACAAAATGCAATGTCATTTGTAATGACAAATAAATTCATTACACATTACATTGTAATGGGTAATGAGAATATTCCACATTACAGAATGTAATGTAATGAGTAATGAAAATTTTTCATATTACAAAATTCCATGTAATGAGTAATGGCAATTGTTTGCATTACAAAATGTATTGTAATGAGGAATGGTATTTTTAGACAACTGAATGTAATATAATGGGTCATGAATTTTTTTGTTCATTAAAAAATGTAAAGTAATGACTAATGAAAATGCAAATGCATTACAAAGAGTAATGCATTACTTGTAACCCTGGTCAAAGTACATTGATGACGATAAACAAAATATAAAAAACGAAAAATTATTCGAGATTTTGCTGTGTTCCAGGGTGCAAGACGAATAATAAAAGTGAATTGTTGTTCCATAAGCCACCCAAAGATATAGACCTTTAAAATTGATATGTAAAAGATATATTTTTAAATAACAAGCTTTTATTTGACGTACTAAAAGGTAGAAAATAATTTTGTGTACCAAGTCACCTATATATGCCTCGTTAATAAAATATCAAATATTTACACTATAAAAAAAAGATCTTCGTGGCCGTGGAGAGATTTTTCGAATGCTCGGACGTTCCTGCGTAGCGGATAATCCAACAATATTGCTCGAAACAAAACAAACCTTTCCGACAAATATTTTGTCACGTCCTGAATTGCGATGATCGGTACAGCGAAATACACAACGTTTCGCAAAGCACGTTATCGTATTCCGGTACGTCTCTATCTTTCCGCGAGTGTCAACAGAGCTTGCATTAATTAAGCGTGCCTTTCGGTCAACATTTTTGTTTCTCCGCCAACTCTTTTCTATCCTTGTCTCTATTTGATTTTCTCCTTTTTTTCAACTCTTTCCGACTCTCTTGTGTTTATTCGTTCGTCGAGTTGGTTTTTCACTGGCTTTTCCGCATCAATGTGGAAGAGATATACGCCTCTGTGTACATGTATGCATCCTCTCAAGGCTGAGCGCGAATCCACCGCTCAGTTTTACCGCGCCTACGGAATATCGCTCTCCTTTCCCTTTTTTTTTCAATTATTCCGCTCATTCGCTTTTTCCATTGTTCCAGGTAGAAACGGGATATGGAGAACCAGAGGGGCGAATTAATACATGCATAAATATACCGGGCGAGTCACTAGGAATTGGACCCTCGGAATTTCCATTCGAAAAAGTAGAGTACACCTTAAAATCGGATTGTTGCGTTGTTAAAAAAAAACCAAGATCACTAAAGTGTAGATCTTGGCAAGCCCTACAAATTTTGTCTCTGAACTTTTCGTCTAATATCAATATTTCTAGGAGTTTTCGAGTGTTAAGTTCCAATGGCATATACCGGGTGTCCCACTCGAAACGGAATAGTGAATTATCTCAGAAACCATAGCCCCGATCGAAAAACTTTTCCAACAAAAGTTGTAGTATTTCCAGAAGAAAATACGATAGTCTTCGCCGATATAAGCATCAAGGACAAACGAAGGTTACCATGAGTTATTTCACTGTTCCGTTGAAAAGCAGAATGCAACGAAGGGGGCGAATTAATACGCGCATAAGTATACCGGTCGAGTCATTAGGAAATGGACCCTCGGAATTTCCATTCGAAAAAGTAGAGCACACCTTAAAATCGGATTGTTGCGTTGTTAAAAAAAAAACCAAGATTACTAAAATGTAGATCTTGGCAAGCCCTACAAATTTTGTCTCTGAACTTTTCGTCTAATATCAATATTTCTAGGAGTTTTCGAGTGTTACGTTCCAATGGCATATACCGGGTGTCCCACTCGAAACGGAATAGTGAATTATCTCAGAAACCATAGCCCCGATCGAAAAAAATTTCCAACAAAAGTTGTAGTATTTCCAGAAGGAAATACGATAGTCTTCGCCGATATAAGCATCAAGGACAAACGAAGGTTACCATGAGTTATTTCACTGTTCCGTTGAAAAGCAGAATGCAACGAAGGGGGCGAATTAATACGCGCATAAATATGCGGGTCGAGTCACTAGGAATTGGACCCTCGGAATTTCCATTCGAAAAAGTAGAGTACACCTTACAATCGGATTGCTGCGTTGTTAAAAAAAAACCAAGATTACTAAAATGTAGATCTTGGCAAGCCCTACAAATTTTGTCTCTGAACTTTTCGTCTAATATCAATATTTCTAGGAGTTTTCGAGTGTTAAGTTCCAATGGCATATACCGGGTGTCCCACTCGAAACGGAGTAGTGAATTATCTCAGAAACCGTAGCCCCGATCGAAAAACTTTTCCAACAAAAGTTGTAGTATTTCTAGAAGGAAATACGATAGTCTTCGCCGATATAAGCATCAAGGGCAAACGAAGGTTACCATGAGTTATTTCACTGTTCCGTTGAAAAGCAGAATGCAACGAAGGGGGCGAATTAATACGCGCATAAATATGCGGGTCGAGTCACTAGGAAATGGACCCTCGGAATTTCCATTCGAAAAAGTAGAGTACACCATAAAATCGGATTGATGCGTTGTTAAAAAAAAAAACCAAGATAACTAAATTGTAGATCTTGGCAAGCCCTACAAATTTTGTCTCTGAACTTTTCGTCTAATATCAATATTTCTAGGAGTTTTTGACGGTTAAGTTCCAATGGCATATACCGGGTGTCCCACTCGAAACGGAATAGTGAATTATCTCAGAAACCATAGCCCCGATCGAAAAAAATTTCCAACAAAAGTTGTAGTATTTCCAGAAGGAAATACGATAGTCTTCGCCGATATAAGCATCAAGGTGAAACGAAGGTCACCATGAGTTATTTCACTGTTTCGTTGAAAAGGAGACACCCTCCGTATTGGTATTGGAAGCACCGAAGGGTCGGGAGAGCGCAGCACGGAAAAAGTTGTTACTCAATCATGCATCGAGGCGTGAACCCCGGGGATTGCTGGTAACTATAAAAAGGCCTAATAAAGTGAGAGAAATAGAAAATTGAATCTTTATCGCGGGAGCTTTAATTACGGCCGAGCGGTGAAACGAGAAAGGCTCTCTCCTACTACCGCTCTCTTTCTTTCGCCATTCTGACGCCCGATCCGTTCAAGCGTGTAATTAGAATATACATAATTGATCGGCGCAAAAACAATAATTCAAGAGTACTTAGCGTTCTCATTTACATCTGCATATATATATATATATATATATACATGTACATCCATCGATGTGTTTCTGGTTCTCTTCCGCCCCGTTTGCCACGACCAATTAGCGTCTTTCTAATTGCCTAATTATTCATGGTAATTCGTTATTAATAACGCAGCCGGAGCGCACACGCAGTCAAGGGGACTTCCTGTTTGGTGTTCCCGTTGCCACAAGCCGGCTCCCTACAATTTCGCCCAACGGAAAATTTTCGGCCTGCTCCCAACAATGACGAGGCCTCCTCATCCCGCTCGTTAATATTCGAAGTTTATGTATTTTGTAGGTCGGACTATTCTGCGCCGAATCTGCCACGGTTCACCACCGGAAATGCAATTAGTTCGTATAGTTATTTTTTTTACGTTACTTGAATCTGCATATATTCATTGCTAAGTGAATTTCGCTGCCTATTTTTTCAAAATAAAATTTACATTATTACGGCTCTTGGAAAAAAATGTTGCTCCAGTGCAATCGAGTTTGACGAGATGAAATTTGTGCCTTTGCACTGCCGATGATGGGTCTGAAATTTGCACGGTAAGTAGGTTTCCGAAAAGAATTCTAGTAGACTTAAGGAACATCACTTAAGTGTTCGCCTTCGATTTTGTTGAAACTCATATATGTGATAAAGCATTGAAAACTGTTTCATACATGTCTATGAAGACATGTATTTTTTCTCATCTGCGGAAAAACGTTTTAAGGGTGGAAACGACCGCTTAAAGGCATTTTACCCCTTAATTTAATTTTTTTTCATCGCTTTACATTAGAAGAATTTTGGTTTTCGTTTCATTCAGATCGGTAGACCGCTTGTGGGTGAAACTGCAAAACCATTCCTGGACACGCCTTTCTTTGACGGGTGGTTTTGAAAACCGTTTTTCCTCAGATAATCAAAAGTACGTGTCTAATAGTTTTCAATGCTTTATCACATATAGGAGTTTCAACACAATCGACGTCGGAACCTCAAGTGATGTTCCTTGTTAAAACCGGTTCCACTAAGCGCGTTAACTTGCGTTGTGAAACCGAGCCTCTGAGGGCGCCGGAATGGCCACCCGAGAATATCGAAAACCAACATCCGAAGGGGTAGGCTCAGAAGATTTGGCGATATATGCTAGACCGATTTAGCCGATCGGGAAACGGTCTTAGCCGAATGAGCCAAAATATATCCGAAAGCTGGATGGATTCCGCGCAAAATGAGGCTAAAAGGTTGCGAGGTCCCTCCGATTTCGATGAATTTTGGCATGCTTGTAGAATGGGTAAAAATCGGCGACACGTATTTTTTTATATCTGTGGAAGCCGATTTTTAAAGGTTGAAACGCACCCTCGAAAATTGGGGTGTTTTTCGTTATTCGCCGATAAAAAAAGGATTAAAAAACCACTCATGAAAATTCAGCAAGATACGCAGATAATCGTTAATAATTGAGAGCTGAAGTAGCTCAGCGCGTGTCGTCGGTCTAAAGGTGGCCTATTCGGCAGAGTTCGTGAATGATGACGATACTGCTTTAAATGCACAATGGAATGACATCAGCCCTCCAGTTGAAGCTCCCAGTGCAAAGAGATTGTTGTTTGGAAAAGAGGCAAAGATCTTGGTGCGCCTCAAAGCGGTAGGCTTTCAGGAGACTAAAGTGGAAAAAGAAACGAGAAGCCGCTGAAGAACGTAAGGAAATTTGTTTAGAAGGGGGGGGCGAGAGTTGAAGAAAAGAACCCAGACTGCGAACGAACAGATAGCAACAAGCTGGATGGGTGAACAGTGCCGTTTCCTAGGGAGAGATAACAACGACAAAGCTCCTTCCGGTTGCAACGCCGTTTTCCACGTGCACGAATGTACGATACATTCCAGACCAAATCGGCCAATCCGAAGAACGAACCCCCTTAAAATCGGCTTGCAGATACTTCATCTTCGGAAAGTTCAGAAGTGCAGATTTTGGAAAAACATCGGAATGAAAGAACATGTCCCGTACTACCGAAAGGGCAACTTTACTGGATTTGTGGTGGCGACAAAGCAACTCAATTGGATCTCGGCTTTGGAAAACACACACAAACGCGTTTCCTCGTGCTACGACACTTCGAAAAACGTTTCCTCATCATGCACGGTCAAGTATAGGGTGGCTTCGTGCCTATGTACGTTGTACTTTTGATCGAGGCTATGCTTAGACCGATGTTACACACAAAAGAACAGTTCCGCAAGCCTACAGTAGCATATAGTAGCATCAAATACTCATGAGCTGAAGTTTGCATCACTGGAATGCAACGATATATTTTTTATTTCTTTGTACTTATCATTACCCAATGCCGTCTATTTGCCAATTCTAGTCCGAAATTTGTGACGAGAATACGTAAGAACGTAACAGCAACAGATTTAAGTAATTAAAAAGAATTCATTTTTGTTGCATTCGAACGATGCATACTTCAACGCCATAAATATTCTTCTAAGATTGTGCTCGTATATCCCTTTTTTAATAGACTGTATGGAACTTTTTAAAATCTTTCACCATCTAGTGATCACATTGGATGTTGAATGTGAAGAAATCTAGACCGATCAGGCCAATTGCTAACAATATCGGCCACGTATCGAGCCACTTACGGAGTCGGCCGAGCAAGAAGATGTACCAATCCCCCACGTCTTTCATATACCAGGTGTAGAAGTATGAAGCCGGAATTTTTTTGTATAAATTACACGTCTGTTGTCTAAAAATGATAAACAAGAATGGAGGAGGCTTTCTGCGTCGCACTCAATTGATCCGCGAGTTCTTGTTGACTGAGTATCATCTTCATCCAATAAGACTTGCAATTCGTTGTCTGCGAACTTTGTCGGTGGTTTCCAACCCTCTTCGTTTCTCACGTCAAAATCACCACTTTTGAATTTTTTGAACCACTGGATACACTGTGTTTTACCAAGAGCGTGTTCACCGTAAGCTTCGACAAGCATTCGATGCGATTCCGCTGCAGTTTTCTTGAAATGATAACAGAAAACCAATGCTGTCCACAAATCGTAGTTCGTAGTCACAAAACTCGACATGTTCAAGGTTATAGAAAAATATACCGGTGTAGGGAACTTGGGTTGTTCTGTGTTGAAAATCTTCGTCAGCTGTTAGAGGGAGATGATGGCGCTGCAGAAGCGGTCTTACGGTCCCTAAACTGATGGCTAGCACCATCTATAGGGAAATTTCGGTTTCGACTTGTACACCTGGTACATACATGTTCAAGGTACAACTGGTTTAACTTTGTAAGATGTTTGAGAAACGATGACCTATAACATCCGATGTTATAGGCGAAGGGGTTGAGTTTAGATGAGTGTCGTGCAAACTAATTGACGATGAGCATGGAGAATGCCAGCGTAGGAAAGGTGCGGTTGGAAAGTGAGGTTTTAGGTGTAGAGAAGGGCTATAGGACAAAACCGTTATTACGTGACGACATTTTTGGCTCTTCTGGCGGCTAAGTAACTCTGAAAAGAGGTACGATGAATAAAATTGCAAGACCATTTTGCCACAAAACCGTAGACTCGCACAAACGACGTATAAACAACAATACAGTGAAAATGCAGCCGGCTCTTTCCAGAAAGTGCATTCCTCGTAACAGTTACCAGGGCCTATACCACCGATGCACCCTCGTTTCTTCCCTCCCGTACCAGCCGATGGTATTTCGCTTCCAGGGAGCTGGAAACCAGCCAAAACTGCCTAACGTCGACGGATAAACGCCCTCATTATTAAAGTTGATACGAGCAACGGTTGTTTTCTTTTGGTCTCTTCTTTTGGTCTCATTTTTGTAATTTCCCGAACTGTTAGCAGCCCCGAAATTTCTCCGCTTCGTATAATATTAGACTCGAGCTTGAACCACACCGACGTTTCTTCCGCGACAATGAACATTAACGCGTTTTTTTTTTCTTCTCTCCCCCAATGGCACTCCGTAAAAGTTTCAAACAAACTGCCCAACCAAATGCGACTGTTCTTTCGACTTATGCCAGATGACGCAAAATTCGCTCGGGCTCATTATTTTCTTTTCCTTATCACTTACGATATTCGTGCTATTGTCACGGTAAATTTTGTACGGGCTGTTGCAACGCGGAAGTCCAGATTGCCTTCCCGCTCTGGATAATTTAGGTTACTTTTTTATGGGCACGTAACAAAATACAATCACCCGCCGAAGAAAAAAAATTACGTGGAGGCCGCATGCGACGGATGATAACATTAATTTGGACCATTTTTCTTTGTTGCAAAATGAAACAGTATGGAAATGTACGACCTCAACTTGCAAAAAAAACTTTGGTCAATGATAAAAACGAAAAAATGAAGAAAAAAAAATCGTTGCATCTAAGCGATGCAAACTTCAACGTCGTAAAATCTATTTTTCCAATTCACTTTAAATTCGGACAGAGCATCATTTATAAAATTCCCAATCGTATGACCGAATTATTCTCTGACATGTTAAATCATTTGTCAACGACAAATGATTAACGTTGTTTTTTCGTCGGAAATCAAAGGTTTTTTTACTGCAGCTTGCCATTTTCGTAATTTTCGTAATTTCCAAAAAGTATTCGGTCATACGAAAGTTTCACAATTATGAAGGGTGTCTCAAAAAGACCTTTCAAATTTTCATTTATTAATAAGTCGTATTATTTATTTGATCATTACGAATATTTTGATTGCAATATAAGGTACAAACATGGAGGTTATGTGTGAAACGCAATATCCGATAAATGGCCGCCTCGTTCCTGTTTGCAAACGTTCAATCTTTTGACGAAATTTTCAATAACTTTTTGGCATAATTGCGGCCTACTTTCATTAATGGTGCGTCCAATTGGCATACACTTCTTCTTTCAGAAAACCCCAAAGAAATCCAATGGCGTCCAATCGCACGATCTTGGTGGGCAATTCACAACGCCGCGGCGCGAGATAACACGCCCATGAAACTTCGTCTGCAACAACTGCATTGTTTCGCCCGCAGTGTGGCAAGTGGCGACATCTTGTTGAAGAAATATCCCTTCCAAGTCCATGCCGTTCAATTCATTCCATAAAAAGTTGGTTATCATGTCACGATAACGAAAATCATTGACGGTAACCTCATTGCCAGCAGCATTCTCGAAAAGGTACGGCCCAATCACTCCTCCAACCCACAATCCGCATCAAACAGTGACTCGTGGTCAGAATTGAAAAACTAACCTCAATTTTTGTGATTAAATTTACAACAGTGTTGCGAGATGTTGCGTTATGATGACCAAAAGACGTGCGGACATTTCGAACCGTTTCTGCAAAATTTTCACCATTTTTGTAGTGAATTTTCACAATTTCTATGCGTTGCTCGATCGTGTGCTCCATGACTAAACCTCAATACTTCCTGATGCCAGTTTTCAAAGATTAGTACTCCATGTTCGCCACAAAAAAAATAGCGCGCTATTTAAAACGTCATGCGATTTTGAGACACCTTTTACTAAAAGTATATTTTTAATTTCAGCCAAATATATTCTGAATTTTCCGAAACATTTAATTGAGTACTTTTCTTCCAAAAAAATTCCCGAAAATCACCCCAAATTTTCAGTGTTCACACTGGCATTAAGATTATGGTCCAACATCTCTTTTATACATTTGTTCAATGGTACGAACGCTCATGCATTTTAGAGGAAAACGTCGAAAAGCAAAGTTCACTTTAATCATGATACGCGCCGCAGTAACGTAACCTATAAACTGTACACATGCCGCTTGTCGTTATGAAAATTTCAATAGCATCTCTAGCCTACAATGCTATCTTTAAATACGATAATGATTGCCAAATAACATGGCCCGCGTATATACACAGATTTCATCTCGTCGAGAAAAAATGCGTGAATATATGCTACGAGATTAGGGGCGTAAAGACTAACAATAAACTTCGTCATAACAACCACTATACCCGAACGTAATTTGCTTTCGTGAATCCCCCTAACGCCAAAATACTAATTAAGCGCGACAACAACGAAGAAACGATATTGAATTCCATCAACGCGAAATTGAATTACAAAACAAATATGGCAGACCTGGCCCATTCCAAATTACGAGGAAACGTGTAATTTGTACAATTTTTCACTTCGCAACATTTCGCTTGGACCGTTATCCCTTAACTGTAACTCGTTGTTCAAATAGCAATAAATAATTGATTGGATGGAGAAATTATATTGACCAGACTAACATTCAGCGATGCTTCATTTCAAGTTCTTGTTCTATGGGATATACACGTGACAATTTCTATCTGAACCTTTCACTGTACGAGAAAGTTCGGAGGATTAGAATTTCACAGTCGTCTGATCAGTAAATGTTTACTTTCCGTTCAAGATATTTGAACGGATAACATCTTTTTCATTATTGGAACGTACTATTAGTTTTTAGTTATTCGGAATCTACATATGTTGATTGACAAGGAAATTGTTTTCTCACTTTTTTAACGACTATTTCAATAATCATAGCAATCTAAACAGTTGTAATGCTAAAGTTCTTTTCATACTCTCCGAAATCCGCCTAAGGTTTCCGATGTTTTTCGTGGACACGCAATGCTTGTGCCGAACCTAATTTTGAATTAAATCAAATTTGAACGAAATTTGTCGATAATTACGAGTTTTTACGTTCCTCCTAACCTTTTTCATCCCCTCACTTCCTCAGCTATCCTTCTCTCCTGTTTAGACCTGAGTATGTTAATTACCAAGTTCTTCATTTCCTCTTCATTTCATCGATTTTTGTTTGTATTCTTTCATAATGAACGTAAACTATAATCTGTGAAATCGAACAAGTGTACTAGTCTCACGAAATGTTCGTCCAAGACGTGAGCGGCACGTTCGATCTCGATTAAAGAAACAAAATACAGCAGAAGAGGCCGAAATGGGAAATTCGCCATGACCAGTTGATATTGCAGCACGACATCAGGCTGCATGATGATCAACTGGTTAAGGCCTCAGGCCACTCTAGAGGCCGAAAAAAT
Organism: Ophion obscuratus; assembly: GCA_964007375.1. NCBI lineage: Eukaryota > Metazoa > Arthropoda > Insecta > Hymenoptera > Ichneumonidae > Ophion > Ophion obscuratus. Next base: position 27,838,189 of record OZ023324.1, on the reverse strand, counting down.
AGACTTTTTGGGGATTTTTTTTTCTTCAGAAAAACTACAAAACAAATCGAGAATACAAAAAAGGGTGCTTATCAGACATATCAGTGACTGTATACAATAATTTTTTTGAAGCGACCAATTTCAAAATTTCGGCTGTGGAGCGTTGATCTCAAAACTGAATTTTTTAAGGGGACAGTCCACTTTGAAAATTTAAAAAAATCGACAGCAAGCAAGACTTGAAGAAATCGACGATGATGAGCAATCAGAAGAGATTTTGTACGGTGCAGAAATTGCCGATTGAGTTTAGGTAAAAACTCAAAATCTAGCTCCATCGTATCTCTAAAACTAATGAACCGATTCTCTTGAAATTTGAACCACACATTGTAAACATGATTCGCAACAAGATGACCCTCGATGGTTTTGAAATTTTTATTTTTACTATTTTTTTGCTGAAAACTGCGAAAAAATGCTTTTTTTTTAAACTTTTTTCGTTTTTCCTCTCCCATTTTTTTATTTTTTGATAAAACTTTAGATCCGAGGGTCATCTTGTAGCTGGTGTCATACTGAATCTAATGGACTTTGATTTTTTTGTTTCAGACAAGCCATTGCCGAGTTGTGATGGAGCTACCTAGCCCACCTATTTTTAAGGCGTAGTTAAACTATAGTTTTTGGACTTAAAAATGAAAAAAAAATGAATTAAACATTTTTTAAATGTATTTCAAGACTTTATTTTTGAAGCCCAACAACTTTTATATTCATATCTTTTATAAAATCCTCAAAAAAATCGCGAAAATAGCCTTTTTTTCGTGGCTCCAAAGTGAACTGGCCCCTTAATAAAACCCCTTAATAAGGCCCCTAAGTAAAATCGTTATGCTTGGCAGCGTTAGTCTACACTACACGTGCATTCACTGGCGGTTGAGCAGCCATTTACTGGTCGTTTAGTTCATTCGCTGGCGATTTAGTCATTTTGCTACTCATCTGTCAATTCCTTGGGTATTATTTGTTGCAATTACATCGAATATTTTTTTTTATCGGAATATCATTCGCTAGATGACTGATTGCCTCTGAAGAATATATACCACACACATGTGTCTTCTCTCGTTTCATCTTATCTTCTGTTCTCTACTCTTATAAACGAAAGTCTGTCTTTCTGTCTGTCCCGGGTAAACTTCCGACCCAATGGTCCGATTTGGATGCGTTTTTGCACCGGTGTACAGTGTATTTTCCAGTGTAGGTTCCAAGCTACGTATCATCACGGTAGGTTATCGGGAGGCTGAGCAGTACACAAAGATGTGCACTCGTTAAAAAAAAGTTGCCTTCCTTATTACTAGGTAGGTTACTAAGTTCCCGGGTTTCACACACGGATGGCGCTAGCGACACATGTAGTCGGCATAAAGGTCTGAAATTGGGTGTCTTTATAGCTTGGACATCCGTTGAGAATACTCCCAGTCGCAATATAAACAAATATCGCAACACAACGACTTTTTTTCTCACCTCGAAAATGTCAAAATTTGTGCCAAATAAACAGCATTTGCGGGAAGCCTTGCTTTTCTGCTTGAACCTAAAAAAACAGCAGCCGAAGCACGTCGGTTACTTGAGGAGGCCCACGGCGAACATACACCATCAAAAGCAACGTGCGAAGATTGGTTCAAGCGGTTCAGAAGTGGCGATTTCGAGACTGGGGACAAGGAGCGCTCGACAAGACCGCATACATTTGCGGACGCCGATCTGCAAGCGTCATTGGATGAAGATGACACTCAAACGGAAGATCAACATGCCGAGGCATTAAATGTGACTCGGCAATGTATTTCGAAACGTTTGCACGCCATGGGAAAAATTCATAAGGAAAGTGGGTGCCACGTGAGTTGACTGAGAGACAAATGGAAAATCGAAGAGCCGCTTCGGAAATTTTGCTTTTGCGGCAGAACGGAAAGAGTTTCCTGCATCGAATTGTTACTGGCGATGAAAAATGGATATATTTCGAGAATCCCAAACGCGGAAAATCGTGGCTTTCGCTTGGCGAAGCGTCAACATCGACGTCACGGCCAAATAGCTTCGGAAAAAAGACAACGCTCTGCGTTTGGTGGGACCAGAAAGGAATCGTGTACTATGAGCGGCTGAAAGCGGGCGAAACTATCAATGGGCATCGCCACCGACAACAACTAATCAATTTGAACCACGCATTGCTCGAAAAACGGCCAGAATGGGACACGAGACACGAACGTGTGATATTGCGGCACGACGACGCTCCGTGCCATTTTTTGTATTTGTCTTGAAATTTTCGATTTTTTATTGGTCAAAAAAACCCGGAAACTTGCGCACCTGGTAGGCTGAGTTTGATCGGATGACGTTAGTAACGTACGGAAATATAGACACTAATTTAACGTTTTCACAACGCTGAGAAGTTCCTTGCGCAAGAACAGCGAACAAAGTGGCTTTGGGACAAGTGACCGAAAAATCCAAAAACCCGACAAAAAATACTCAACATTTTTCCGATGTTTCCTCGTGATAAAATACTCGGTACGCGAAATCTCATTGTTGTGACATTGACCGTGACCTTGAAGCTCGCGTTCGCGATAACATCGAGCCAAAAATCCAAGCAGGCGTAATCTGTAAATTGCCGAGCTTTTGTTCCGCGTGTCTATATACATATGACGCGTGTACGTGTGCGTCATCGAGTTTTCTTTCCCAATCCCGCACGCGTACGAACTTTGCACCGCTAATTAGCTCGAATTGGAAAATCTCGAATTACGTAACCCTGACCTCAATAACTCGGCCTCCTGGTGCATAACGCAAAGTATGCGTTGGCGTTCAATGGGATTCCATCGAATTCCACGAAAACACTCGCGTCCACCGTTTTGTTGTGATCGATCGATAATATTGCCGTTTTTATTTTTAGGTTAGGTCAAATTCCGATCGAGCCGAAAACTCGAACGCGGAATCAAGGCCTGCGATTGGTTACCTCGAGTTTTTGGTCAATTTTTTAGGTTACGTTCGCTGTGGGGGTGTTTTTTGTTGTTGTAAATATTGAGGAGAAAGTTTGGCGAGGAAGAGAAAGCGAAACTCACCGCCTGGGCCCACTTCGGAAAGCCGAAGTCGCTGGTGACGAGTCTGTGAGTGTGGAGAACGCCGTCGACGACTTTTCTGTCGATGACGTCCGTACCCCGTACATTCGTGTTCATGGGGTTCGGATATTTACGGAGCGCGGCCTGGGCGACGGTTTCCCAGGGATGGCTGTGAACGAGAACGAAAAGATTTTGAAGTTCGACCTTCGTCGATGGTTTTCTATCTCCCTCCCACGGTACCTTCGACGCGGAAGTCATTTTGACGAACTCGGTGAATTTTGAGGTTAGATTTCGCGCCTCGGACTTACTTGAACGTGTGCTCGGACGTCCAGATCTTCATGTTCGCTGTTGTTGTTTTGGTCGATTTTGATGGAAAAACGCGCTCAACACGTTGATTTAAGTGAGACACGGAAGAATCGCAGACCGTGTCTTCTTCCGAACACTCCTCAAGGATACGTCATTCCGCTGTGGAAAACCTGACGCGAGAGGAACGAGCGGATCACGAACGGAGCCCATGTGACCCGCGTGACGCAATCACTGCGAGGATGTCCTCCCCCCAATGGCGCGCTCGCGACGAGTCTGGCGCCAAATCTCTCGCTCGTACGCGCGAGCCTCGTTGGCTCAACGTGCACCGCGTGACGTCGGCGGGCCGGAGAACCACGCGCATTGGCTACCCGCCGTTGGCGGGGTTTGGTAACTTTCGAATTCAAATGCGCAGCTTGCACGCTTTTAGGGTTAAACGACCAGTTGATGTACCAGTGAATGCACAAAAGATTATTTTTATTCAAAATCAGCAAGGAATGTGGATTGCGGATTGAAGCTCTATAATTATAATAACTATAATTTTGCGAAAAATAACAACTGTCGTTGAAACCGATTTGTCAGTTTGACATCGAATGTCGTGTGGCGTGGAAATTCGAGATTAAGGCGGGCCACGGTAACGGGTATAAAATGAAGAAATGTTTCACTCATAGAATTAAGGGGTAAGGCCACTGTAACGGCCCAAAAAAAAAGGTTTTTTTTCACTAATTTTTTGCTCCCGAAATTGAAGGTATTTGAAAAAAAACTTTTAATGGTGTTATCGGGCATACATTAAACTTTATTATAAAATTTTTTTACAGTAAAAAAAAAACAAAATGGCGGTTCCACAGCTATCTTCCCGGGACATGTTTTGCTTCCAGGGCTCCGCGGCACGCAGCACCACTGGTGCACTTTTGAATCTAGAACAAAAAAAAAACCATTAATCTAGAGGGCTATAGCTAGAGAATGTCGATCGGATTTTAAAAAGTATCAATTTTTGTGGATTTGGCGTGCGTTTGAAAAAAAAAATTGATTTTTGACGAAAAAAACGGCAAGTTTTTTGTTAATAAAAAATCAATAAATAAAGTTCTTGAAAATTCCGATCGACATTCTCAAGATAATGTAAATGTTCACATCTGGTTAAAATTTCAAGTAAAAAAAATGAAAATTGTTCGAGTTATGCTGCGTGCCATTTTGAAAAACCATGTTTCGAGAAAAACGCGTTTAAAGTTTTGCGAATAGTTTTTTATTGGAAAAAAATAAAAAAAGAAGTTAAAAGGATTTAAACTATTTTTAAACTAGAGGGTTTAAACTATTTTTTAAGCCAATAAAAAAAAATCGATTTTTCAAAAAATTTACAGTGGCCTTAACCCTTAATTACACATTTAAGGTGAATGTCCCAATTATTGAACAGCTAAGGATCTGGGGAATTGAATTCGGTGAGAAAAAAAAATAAAATATTTTTAAATGATTTCAAATGAAAAAAAAAGAATAACAATGTGAAGCATGCAAATGTCCCAGTTATTGGACACTCTTGAGAATTCTTTTTCCGTTCTGAAAATATTACTTTGGGTACAATATTAAGAAATAAAAGCAAAATCAAACACTTAAATAATCTTTTATTAATCATGTACAAAATACAAAAATATATATTTAGTCTCTTTCGACAGGTTTTTGGTTCATTCGCATTTGGTTTATCTTTGCTTTTCAACTCGAACTTTATTTTATTTTTATTTTCAGCTTCCTCGTTTTTATGTTTTGTTTTTGTTTGATTTTGTCGCAGCTTGGCTCCCTGAAATATCGGAGAGCAAAAAATATTGAACATTACATTCGTATTTTTAGGTTACATTCAGGTTATATTTTCTTTTTACTTTTCTTTTTATGTTTATTGCACGAAAATACAAATGAAAATATATTTGACGATCTTAGTTATTAACAAAGTTATTAACAAAGAAAATTTTCATTCGGATTTATTCAACGGATTTATTCAAACAAAAACTGTAAGTTTTTGTTTGAATAAATCCGATTCACACGATCTGTCACTCGTTAACTGTCTCGATGTTTTGATGGGTTTAACGACGCCATCTTGGAGAATTCGAGTGATCAATAATTGGGACACACTGCATTTTCTATGTCCCAATGATCGTACATCGTTTTTTTAAACAAATAATTAATTAATTTTTTTTAAATTGTTATTTGTCAGAATTTTTCTGAGGAACCTGAAACGCCTTTACTTTTTGAGAGGCGACAGTTTTTGAATTTTTTATGCCCTTACGCATGAAGCGGAGCGTCTTAGCAAAAACGATAAACAGTTACCACGAGACGTCAAATCAGGTCACCGTTGCTGATTAAATAATTGTTTTCTCTATTAATTAAAGCTTTTTTTTGCACAAGTAAGGTAACATTTCGATAGGGGCCGTCCATATATTACGTCATCGATTTTTGCTGATTTTCAACCCCCCCCCCCCCCCCCCCTCTACAATCATCCTATCGTCATTTTCTAATGACCCCCCCCCCCTCTCGCAAAACTGACGTCATTACCAGTTTGGCAAAATTAAAACATTCGCGGATTTGAGAAAAATTGGGTAACATTAAAACATTTTGTTACAGAATCATCTTTTATTATTTTGTACTTTGGCAATGTTTATTAATATAATAATATTATTCTTCCCTATTCTTTAGTTTTCTTTGGATAGCTCCCACATTTTGTTATAGAATCATCTTTTATTATTTTGTACTTTGGCAATTTTCATTAATATAATAATATTATTCTTCCCTGTTCTTTAGTTTTCTTTGGATAGCTCCCACGGAGTTTTCACCCATTCTTGCAAATCCTGGATCACGGGTAATATCTCCGTATCCTCCCCATATTCATTTTGGCTCGATCGAACTATTTTCATAGGTACGCTGTTATTTGAAGTTCTCGAATATAATGTAGACAAACCTTATGTAATAAATAAATAAATATTGAGTTCAATAATTAATACCATTAGGTACTTGCAAAATATTTTTCATCACTCATACGGGGAAACCACTCTAGTTGTACAATATACTATTGTACATTTTGAAGTAACTGGTATCACAAGAATGACGTCAATTTCGAAACGCCCCCCCCCCCCCCCCCTCATCCATCATTTACCGTCATCCGCAGACGAACCTCCCCCCCCCCCAAATTTAGAATGACGTAATATATGGACGGCCCCAATTCTGCATTCTCGCTCTCCGTTACCGTCTTTTCTTTCACCCGAAACAAAAATTCATAATAATCCGAGTTCTAGTCCTTCGAAGTACGTAGGAAAATCGCGAGAAAAAAACTATTTTCAAGCAAATGGTATATTTTTAAAGAAAACATTCTTTTTCAATACAAAAAAATGGCGATAAATATTTGCTTTGGAAAAAGTTTTCGTCGCATCGAAAATCCCCTGCGTACTTCGATCTGAAATCTTGTTTGAGGGTTTTAAAAAATCAAGGATATCGTCGAAGATTTCGCGACGTAATGAGGCCGTTTTGCTACAAAATCTTGTGAAAAAATATGCAATATAAAAGCCACTAAACGGATTTTTCATTCTATAAAATGGATATCCACAAAAAAATTGTCAAAGTTCTCCTCTTTCTGCGTGCTCCAGACTGGCGGTATAGGTAGAGATCTCTCGAAAATCAGTTACAATTTTGAAAATTGTACAAAAACGCTAAGTGTGCGATTGACTTTATTTTAGGTTTATCATTAATACACGTATTAAATAAAATATCTGTGAGATTTGAGGGGAAAATATAAACAGCTGAACAAGTCATCCAGAATCGGGCGAAATGTCGACCCGATTCCCTGCATCTGCTTAGGTGCGTTTGGGTCTGAAACAGAAAAATGTTCTTTTTACTTGTATCGTTTTAGCAATCGTCCGAAAAAAAACGATTCTTTCAAGTTATTAAAAATTGAAATATTACTACTAACGTGAAAGGTTCACTTTAGTGTGGGGGTTTTCAAAATGTACAAAATGGCCGACTACTCGAAACATCTCGAAACAGCTTTTTTTCCAATTGGCGTGACAAATAACTTCAACAATTTTCACTCCATTTACTTTAAATTTAAAAGTCGTGTTCCTAATTGCATTTCGCAGTGAAGTACGTACGGAACTTCTGATTAAGGAGGGAGGTCTGGTTAGAATTTTCAAAAAATCGATTTTTTTTTTCATTTTCTAAAAGCCGTCGTCACCACACTAGTGCGAATTCGCACCACCCAAAACTTAAAACCGTCGTTATTTTCTAGAAAAGTCTCTATAGAAAGGAATCCCCACTACGACAAATATCCCTGTAGGGCTCTCTTTCGGTCCTAATACCTGCCTACCTCAGTTCGACTGTAGTAACGGTACAAGGCAGCCGTAAAGTTCGGTGAGGTGCACATTTGCACTACAGTGGTAGCGGACGCTGTCAGATCGTTGCGTGGCGTGACGCGCCGACTAAAGAAAATTATTTATTATTTTAACATTTTCAGCACGCCAAGTTATTTTCAACTCACTTTTTGCATAATTATAAATTGTTATGGCAAATTTATTGTTATTAACAAACAAATTTCAATTTTTTTCCAATAATTCGCATTTTTGGTGTAAAATAATTAACAAAATTGTTATTTAATGAACTGTTCTTTTAATTTATCCGTGAATGATGAAAAAATTATAATTCTATGTTATTTTAGAATGGCTGACGGTGATACAAATCGTTATAATTTGAATGCATTCGTAATGAATAAACTAAGTTTCCCAAATCGATTTGTAAGTTTTTTTCAAGTATTTTGTGGAATACTGCAAAAATATTACTCAAAAAAATTGAATGATGTGTAAAAAATAACCTTTGAATATACCCTAACTTCCCACTCCACTAAAAAATATTTAAAACTATTTTATCACTTTAAATACGTGAAAATCTTAAAATATGAACCTTAATTAATAATTATGCGCAATAAAAAGTAGACTCCATGCATAAAATATATGTAAAATTTGTTAATGAAAAAAAAATGCAATCTTGGAATTTTTTTTTTCAATTGTCTCTATTTTTAATTAACAAAATGAATTTTTTTATAAAAATAAATATCACCACGCGATTCTACATAAAATTTCCCATAAGAAAGATGTGTTGTGTATTAATAACTTTATAATTCAATAAAAGTTATACGCCGTTGAAATTTGAATATCCCGATTCGCACTAATGTGGTAGGTGGTCAAGTGAAGTGTGGTGACGACGGGATAATATCTTACGAGTATTTTCCGACTAATTGAATGTAAATCAGACCATTATTCGCCGAAATACATAACTTTAAAGGACGCCGTGTTTGAGCCATATAAAGTAAACTCAAAACTTTAAACTCGTTTTTCTCAAAACCATGTTTTCGAAGTCGGTGATCAATGGTCGTGTTCTTTGGGTCTCATAATTTTGATTGCGCATGTGCATAATGGTCGTGTTCGTTGGGTCTCATCATTTTGATATGAACCAGTGCGCATGTGCATAATGATGCGCAACTCGCAACTGCGCAATGAAACGTGCGCATCATCAAATGCGCATCATTATGCGCATGCGCAATCAAAATGATGAGACCCAACGAACACGACCAATGATGCGCATTTGATGATGCGCACGTTTCATTGCGCAGTTGCGCGTTGCGCATCATTATGCACACGCGCACTTGTTCGTATCAAAATGATGAGACCCAACGAACACGACCAATGTAACTCGAGAACGGCTTTACCGATCGGGTTGAAATTTATATCACTTCTTCTATACATAGTTTTCCTTCGAATGAACGAAGGATTTTTTTTTTGGACAATTATTTTTTTTTATAGTCCATTTTTGTAAGTGAAATTTTGGTCAAAACAACACTTTTGACTTTCAACGTCCGCCATTTTGTGAAAAATGGAAATTTTTCAAAACCCTTCCTTCAACCGGAGCGTTATATCATTAACTAAAGATTCCCCCCTGTTTTGTTGGTTTCAGATAATCCGTCACAGCGTGAGAGTGATCACCGCAAAACCTGTTTTTTTTGTTTGCAGCGTCCTCGGCCATTGACACGTATCGGCTTATTTTGAAACGTATTTCTTTAAAAAAATTATAATGTTTACATTAAATATATATCTTTTAAACGGAAGAACTATTGTTGTAAATTATTTTATCGTTTGGCCGAAAAAAAAAATCGGAAAAAAGGCCTTTTTTAACGTTCCAACTAGACCTCACTCCTTAATCGGAAACTTTTCATTTTATGAGCAGTTTATGAGCAGTTATAACGAAATTTCTCACTGAAAGTTCGTTTCTTAAGTTCAAATACCTACAACTTTGAATAAAACGATATTTTTTAAATTCCGTACGTACTTCTCTAGGTATACTAATGTAGATTGACGAGAATTTTTGTTTTTTGTTCTAGGTAAAAAATTGTGGATGCTAAATTTCACGCCGCGGAGCGCCTAAAAAAAGATAACAAAAGAAAATATCAGTAGTCGGCCATTTTGTACATCGAAAAAATATATATTTTTTTTTCTAACAGCGTGATATTCATACTAAATAGATGTGTAATTAATTTTATGAGTGAATCGCTTTTTCATACGAAAAAAAAAATTGTTAAATTCGCGCTTGATTTTATCCGCTTTACTGAGGCCTAAGGCCTTAAGGGACAACACCACTCAAGGATTTAGGAAAAATCGTTTTTTTCCTTAAAAAATACTTTAGCGTCATAAAAACAATATACAATTGGTCCTATATCGATTTTTTTTTAAAGGTTCAATTATCGATTGTGCCGTACCGCCTAGAACTACTTTCAGGCGCCTCGTACAACTTTAAACGCGTTTTTCTCGAAACCACTTTCTTCAAACTGGGAGGAGGAATTACTCGAACACCTTTGCATGGATCGATTTGAAATTTTGATTGTAGCTTCACAATTACTTTCTCTAACGGGGTACGTAGCCGTTTTTTCATTAAATGTAAATTTTTTTTTATAAACAATTTACTGCTCATTTTTTGGGCAAAAAATCGATTTATTTATTTCAAAGTGCGCCATTTTTTTCAAGATTTGCCAAAAAAATCCCCGTAGTCCCATAGCTAATAATATATAGATATTTTTTTTGTTTTTGCTCCAGGTCTTATACTTTACGAGAAAACCGTCCTCCCGTGAAGCTATTTGTAAAAAAACACGTTTTTCAAGATGGCTCTGACGCCGCCATTTTGTATGAAAATTATGATCAATTTTTTAAATACTTTGATATGTGTTAAATAAACCCGCTTAAAATAAATTCTATTGCTTTTTTCATACTCCCAAAATAAATTGTCAAAGTTAGGCCTTATTTTCTGCCGGTAGAGTGTCACCATTAGTCTGCTATGCCGGGTCCATATAACACGAAAACGTTTTTCGCAATTTATGCAAAAAAAAAACCGTTGTTTGGACCTGTTTCATTATTTTTTTTCATTATTTTCATTATTCATTATTTATATTATTATATTTTTCATTATTTTCCTCTTTATTCCTCAACTATTCTATTGTTTATTCATTATTCACCGCGCATGGTCCTCATCGCTGAAACTAGTAGTACAGTTTATTTCAAGTATACCCTCTCCGGGTGTTTACATAATTGACCCCCTCCGCCATGTCCATTCGTCTTTACATACGTTCTCTTATATCTACTTATATTCTATTCCTTATTCTATTTCTTTTCACAGCTCTCTTTGTCTCTTTTCCCTTTCATCATTTGTTATTTTCCTAACCAACGTTTCGAATTCTTTAACATAAGTACACAGTTGTGTCGTCGGCTTCTTTTTTAATTCCGCCTCTATTTTCTCCTCTATCCGTTCTCCCTCCTCGTCTCCCAACCACCGGTCTAGGTCTTCTACGATTTCTTTTTTGATTTTTTTCTCTGATTTTAGGACCCGTGCAAATGTGTCCTAAGTTTTCCTCCTCCTTTTCGCACGCCCTGCATCTGTTATCGTTGTATCCCTTATTACCATCTTTTCCCACGTTTCCGCATCTTAACCTCGCCCATGTTTCCTTCATATCCATTGATATGTTTCTTTCTTCCCAGTATTTTTCCGCTTCTATTGTGTGTTTCCTATTTTTGTACTGTTTACAGTATGTTGATTTTTCGATCTTAATCCAGTCCTGCTGAATTTCCTGGTCTATTTTTGTTTTCTTTCCCCTTTCGAATATTCTTTTCATTTCTCTTACGTCGTTATTTGCGATGGCTTTTCACAGCCCTCCTTCTCCCACTTCTTCCAATGCTTCCTTAACCTCCTTTCCCCATTTCGTTGGCTTCCCATTTAGTATTGGTCTCGCTTCCTCTTTTAGACATTTTTTCGGCCATCTTTCGTCTCCCATCTTCATAATTTCTAATAAATAGTTTGCCGCTCTTTTCCACATTTCCACCGTTATGCTCCTGCACCCCGCTTCCATCCGTCGAATTTAACCCGGCGTGTTCCTATTGAGGCCCATTGCCATTTTAACGTACCCCACTTGTAGCCTCTCAACTACCTCCCGTCTCTTCCGCGGCCAAACTTCGCTTCCGTATAGCATCCCACTTTTAACTATGGCCTCCATTAGATACATTCTCCTCTTCAGACTGTTTATCCCTGCCCTTTTAAAGGTTCTCCATGTCGCGTTTGTTGCTCCTCTTATTTTTCCTGTTATGATTTTCAGGTGTTTTTCAAAGGTATTACCCGTCGAGAAAACTACCCGTAGGTACCAGTATTCTTTAACTATTTCCAGTTCTTCCTTCCCGTATTTCCATTTCTGCTTCTCCTTGCTTCTGCCCCCCCTCTTGAATCTAACTATTTTAGTCTTTTTTATGTTGACAATTAGCCTATTTCTTTTAACATACTTTTCCAGTGATCTTAACATCGCCCCCAGTCATCGTTGAAACTATTTTTTATTCATTTTACAAAGTTGAACAAGCTTAAATAATCGTCTACCACGTCGCGTTTTCTGAACTTTGAATTTTTCAATGGAGATATCTAGAATTTTTAAAACTTCCTAGGCGGATGAATTAATTTTCGAAAGTATTTGTACGAATTTAGCGTGGAGAAAAAAAACACTTTTTTTAAACATGCTTATTGTTAATATCAATTGTTGGTGAGAAATAATGTTTTTCAGCATTACCTGCAGACAAAAAATCCAGCGTGTTTGATGAGTGTTTCGCGGGTTCTTAGCTAATCGAAGAAGTTTACGTTCTCCAGGCCAGCCGGAAGACGATTTTTTCCTTCGTCCTTCTCACGCAAGAGGACACTTCTACCCGCGCCTGAGGAACGTATCGCGTCGATTAAGGATTTATTATTCATAAATTCCCAGTCGAAAGTTTCATTTTCACATAATGTGCCTGTTTCGCGTTTCGACAAATCGAATAAAATTCGATATTCAATACGTCACGAACAATGATTTCGAGAAATAATATTGACTTTAAAAAGTATAAATAATAATTACAAAATTGTTGTAAATGAATTTTCGTTCAACGATCGGTAAAAAAAATTGTCTTCGTACCAAGTAAAAAAGTTTATTATTGTAAATACTTCAACATTTTTTGAGAAATTTCGCTCTATCGTGAAATGCTTCGTTGAATATTTTTGAAATCCCAAAATCGAGCGGCCGTTCTCGAAATGCCCTTAAAAATATAATTAGAAAGAGAACACCCTCAAAAAATTAACAACTATTTACTTGACTACTACTATCAAAATGTATTCGCACTTGGAAAGATTTGAATTTTTTTCGAGAACATCCTCAAAATCTATTTTTCGATACTTAGAAGAATTTGAAAAACTTTTTTAATACTTGGATGAATTTAGAAAATTTCGTTCATACTTGGAAGTATTTGGAGAATTTTGTTCATACTTGGAAGTATTTGGAAAATTTGATTGATACTTGGAAGTATTTGGAAAATGTTGTTTATACTTGGAAGTATTTAGAAAAATTTGTTGATACTTGGATGAATTTAGAAAATTTTGTTGATACTCGGAAGTATTTGGCAATTTTTGTGGGCCCTTGGAAGAATTTGGAAAAAAAACTGGATACTTGGAGGTATTTAGAATTTTTTTTTGGAATTTGGAAGTATTTGGAAAAACTTGTCGATCATTTGTTCGAATTATTTGTTTATAACTTTTTGACGTTGTTATTTGCAATCAAAGTTCGTAATGACTTCAATGAGAGTTGATTTTTGAAGCTTTTTGTCGTATCGCGAAGTATAGAAATTCTTCGAAATAAATAGCATAGGGATCTCACCTAGGGCAGCCTGCAATTTTCCTTCGCCACCCCTGCACCTTATGTGCAAAGGCACAGACGGTTGGGGACCCCGTTGTTCGACAACTGTTTTTTGGGCCTTGCGTAGGGCATCGTCGACCGAACGAGACTTCAGGGCTCTCGACATGTACACTGCGCACTGACCCAACATAACGTCGCACTCTGGCATTCCGATCATTTGGCAAGCGTGCATAGAGTGCACCGCTATGTCTGCAATAACGAAAAAAAAAATCGCGAGTAGGAATCAAAGTGAACATTTTTCAGATCAACTTTTTTATTTTTCTGTTTTATTAAAAATAATTGTTTGTACTGTTTAAACGTTCTTTTGCGTATGGCAGTTTAATTTTTTTTTCATCTCTTAAAAATGAAAAAATTGGGATCTTCGGTAGGAAGAAACCCATTTTTTTGGGTACTTAGACTGCTGCAATTCTCTTCGAAGCTCAACTAATCGGGGGATCTGCTCTTGGATGGTATGTCGTTACAATTACGGTCCGTTTTTTGTGGCTTATGGGATGGAGTGAGAATTCCGAATTTGAAAAAAATTAAAATTCTTCGTAAACATTTGAAAGTCTTCGCAAAAATATACGAGTTTCCGGAAGAATATAAAATTCTTCCCCGAGCATTGAAAACTCTTCGGAAAAATCAAGGATTTCTTGGCATTCAAAATGCTTCGTAAATATACCAAAATCTTTACAACAATCCGAGTATTTTGCAAAATTTAAAAATTATTGGCAAAATTTGAACATAGCTCGCGAGAATTCGAAGCTCTGGGCAAAAATTGAAAATATCTCCCAAGAATTTGAAGCTCTAGGCAAAAATTGAAAACTTCTCCCAAGCATTCGAAGTCCTTGGCAACAATTGTAAATTCTCTGAATTAAAAATTCTTCACAGGAATTAAACCTTCTGCGCAGAACTTCCGAACTCTCCAAAATAAATAAAAATTCTCCACACCATTAAAAATTCCCCCTAAACCTACAAAACTCTCCACAAACTCTCAAAATTTTCCCCAAAAATGAAAAATTCTCAAGATTTCAAAAAATCGGTACCCAAAATTTCTCGAAAATCAATGAACCGATTGCCTTGAGGTTTTTTGTGGTTATTCTATACACCATTATCTAGTACTTGTCATAAGATTTTTTTCCGTTAGTTTTTGTTGTATAGGCAAAATAATAACTAATTTTTGGCCCAAAAATCACTATTTACGTTCAAACGTCCGCCATTTTGTCATAAATCGATATTTTCAAAATCGGCTATGACAAGTACTAGATTATAGTGTCTAATTTAATAATCTTTTTGATTTTTTCTTTCAGCTGATTTTTGAAGAAACGCCAGTGGGTAGCGTATAGGCATATTTTTTTACGACCCTCCAAGGATCATACAATATCCTCGTATATTTTTGATATTTTTAAATAAAGAAAATGAAACATATTTTCGAATGTATATACTTTTAGATAATTAAAACCCCAATCCGAAATTTCAAATAGTTTTCCTTGAAAAAAAAATCACAAAAATGACCTTATTCCGGCTCCTAGGAGTATATCTCCCCTTAAAGCATGTATTAACGGAAATGGGGGCGGAGGTTATAATCGGGGGATGATTTGGGAACGAAGAGAGGTGAGAGAAATTGAAACAAGAATAAAAGTGGGATTAGAAAATTGAAAAAACAAGACATTGAAGGAGGGGGAGAAAATAAAGGGTTCAACGTACAATTATAGGCACGAGTTTATTGTGGAGGATGATATTTTGCCCTGGAAATATTGGTTTGAGGTAAATGTGAAGGGCAAAGACAAAGAAACGTGGGCTAGAACGAGATGTGGAAATGTTGGAAGAGCAGGAAAGAAAGGAGAGAGTGACTGGATGTGCAGAATTTGTTATGAGCAGGATGAGACCCTGGAGCATTTATTGTTGTGTAAAAAAAGCAGAGAGATGGTGACGGAAAATGCGAGGAAAGGCGTGGAGGAATGGCTGGAAGGAATTGACGAAGTGGCGATTATTGGGGACGTGAATAAATATGTTGGGAGGAAAAATACAGAAAGGAATTTATGCATATTTCAGGGAGATTGAGGAAGTGTGGAATAAAAGGAATTTCGAATGAGAGACTGAGAGAGAGGAAGAATAAATGGGTGGTAATTATTTACTTTAGTGACTTTTCCGAAATATGAAGCTAAATTATTATTTTTTTGTCATTTTCTCATTGATTGGATTATAAATGATGATATTCAGTCGGGGGAAGCTGAATTCCACCTTCCCATAAAAAGTTACGAGGTTTTGAAGTTCGCGGAAACATGTGATAAAATGTGGCGTGAATTTTCGGAAAAAAGGCTGGGAAATGATGCCAAAAGAGGCAAGAAAAGAAGCGGAGGAGTGGATACAAGGAGTTGACGAGGTTGCGATAAAGGGGGAGATCATTAATATGTTAAGCGGGAAAATAAATGTGGGAATTTGCCGCTACTTCAAAGAAATAGAAGCATTATGTGCAAAAATGAAAAAAGAGGAAAAAGATGAGAGCGACAGCGATCAGTAGTGGTTAGGATATAGGTTAGAATTTTAGACGTAAGTTGTTAGGTGTAAGTTCGTGAATGAGATTGATTGTAAGAAAAGAGACTTTGTAAAAAACTTTATAACAAGTTGTGCAAATAAAACTCTATTATATATGTGGCGTGAATTTTCGGAAAAAATTACGGCACTGAAGACGGCACTGAAGAATTTTAGAAATTCGCTACGCAATAGCGTGGCTCATCGTACACCACAGCATATAATGTTGTACATCGTGCAACACTACGCCATGACGTTGTAAAAATTCGACATTCCGATCTCGATCTTCGAAAAATCGACACACCTCGAAGTTTCCCATATTACACCCTGAGCAAGACGTTTTCCACACTGAAGAAATGTGCTATTCATGTGTTTACTTTCGTATTCTTGTGTTTACTTTCGTATTCTTGTGTTTACAAGTACGACTTGTGTTTACAAGTACGCGAGAAACGTATGTTTTTATTTTCTTGTATTGTATACACGTATAATGTATAATGTACGTGCGAAACATACGAAAATCGAATGTGCGGAATGTAGAAAAATCGCCATTCCTATTTTATCATTACTTTTACGGCGTGAAAAAAGTGAATTTCAGCTTCCTCCGAAACATCATCATTTACAACCCAATTAACAAGAAAATAGCTGGAAAACAAGTCCAAGTCATTTTTCAGAAAATTCACGCCGCATTTTATCACATATTTCCGCAAACTCCAAAACCCCATAACTTTTTATGGGAAAGTGGAATTCACCTCTCCCGTCGGAATATCATTATTTACAACCCAATTAAGGGAGACTTTGTCCTTGAAATTGCAGCGGGAGATGTTAGCGGCTAAACATGAGCAGCTAGAAGAAGAGGAGGGATGCCTCTATGGACCAGGCATTGCCGATTAGCGGTAATTATAAACACATTTGTGTAAACACATTACAAAACTTTAAACGCGTTTTTCTCGAAAACACGTTTTTCAAAATGGCTGACATTCTCCTGACCGCTGTAATTAACACATCGAACTGAAATTTGCACAGCAAACTCAGAAAATATGTCTTCACGGAATGACGGATCGTTTTTTCGATAGATACATTTTTGCATTTATTATTTATCTTTTTATGAGAAAAAAAACGCGAAAATTCGATTTTTTTTGTACTTGCCGCCATTTTCCGAAATTTGTACTAAACGAAAAACCCATCCGTCATTCCATGACCAAAGGGTCACAGATTGATAATATGCTTTGAATTTGTGTTTCAGATCAGCAAAGAGGGGGCAGTGATGTCAGCCGTTTACCTCCCGCGATTTGAGGACCTGTTTTCGCGGAGCTGCAACGGCCGCCATTTTGGTTTTTTTTTTTTCAAAAAAAAATTTTTTTAACGTTCTGTATATCATGAATAAAAGCAAGAAAAAAACCGCACTCAAAAAGCTTTACTCGTTTCCTTTAAAAAAAATAAAATGTAAACACCTGAAATATGGCACTCCAAGGACAAAGTCTCCCTTAAGGGCGGGGTAAAGTATTTAAATTGTTTTTCTTTTAATTTTTTTTTAATTTTTTAAATGAATGCATAATATATCAAGAATATTGTGTTAAAATTTCAAGTCGATCGGAGTAAAATTGACGAAGTTATGAGTATTTGAGCGTCTACTGCTCCATGCCGTTCTCTTGTCTTCTGCGTTTTTCAAACCGTTCTTCTGAGACTTATCATATTTGAAGTCCGTGTGCACGCCCTGATGGAAATCCGCTTATTGGAATTCGACAAATAATGTTGAAATCTGTTAAAAAAATGTCAGAAATTGTGAAAATGAATAGATTCTAACATAATTTGATGGAATCGTACATATTTTGATAGATTCTGTCGGAAATAATCTATGAAAATCGGACAGAACCTCACATATTATGTTAACTTTACGGAATGTCATAAAATCACAGAATTCGATACTTTCTGTCATCTTTTTGTCAGAAAACGTCATCTTTTAACAAAAAATGATAAAATTAATTTTCCATTTTTTGACATATTGTTGCATCGAAAAGAATGACAGAAAATGACAAAAAATGATAGAAAACGATCATTTTTATCATAATTTGTTGTCACATTTTTGTTGAATTCTGATAGATTTCAGCTGTCATTAAATCACAGAGTTTGATACTTTCTGTCATCTTTATGTCGGAAAATGTCATCTTTTAACAAAAAATGATAAATAAGTTTTCCATTTTTTGACATATTGTTGCATCGAAAAAAATGACAGAAAATGTCAAAAAATGATAGAAAACGATAATTTTTATCATAATTTGTTGTCACATTTTTGTTGAATTCTGACAGATTTCAGCTGTCATTAAATTACAGAATTTGATACTTTCTGTCATCTTTATGTCGGAAAATGTCATCTTTTAACAAAAAATTATAAATCAGTTTTCCATTTTTTGACATATTGTTGCATCGAAAAAAATGACAGAAAATGTCAAAAAATGATAGAAAACGATAATTTTTATCATAATTTGTTGTCACATTTTCATTGAATGTTGACAGATTTCAGCTGTCATTAAATCACAGAATTTGATACTTTCTGTCATCATTGTGTCGGAAAATGTCATTTTTTAACAAAAAATGATAAATCAGTTTTCCATTTTTTGACATATTGTTGCATCGAAAAAAATGACAAAAAATGCAAGAAAACGATAATTTTTATCATAATTTGTTGTTACATTTTTCGTGAATTCTGACAGAAACAATATTCAACCGTACTAATTATATTTTTATCTATGTATTTTATCTGCGTCTCTGTATGTTGAATATTTTTTAAGATCTCAACAATTGCCAAATATGTGTCACCAAATAAAAGTATTATTGAATATAAAGTCCCAAATTTCTTTCTTTCAGCATTTCCATTAAAATTTAGAAAATTATATGTAAGTTCCATCAAATATTGACCAATTCTGAAAATTTATTATCAGAATCGATAATTAAATGTCAAAATTCATCAGAATATATCATATATTTATAATGCAAAATGTCAAAAGTTAACAAGTTCGGTCATTATATGACAAAAAATAAAAAAGAATGATATAATTTGACAGATTCGGTCATACTATTTCATAAATGTTAAAGAATTCCATTTCATTCCATTAAATAATGACATTTAATGACGAAAATCTCACAAAAAATAAGAAAGAATGATATAATTTGACATATTCGGTCATAATATTTTATAAATGTTGAAGAATTCCATTATATTCCATAAAAAAATGACATTTAATGACGAAAATCTCACAAAAAAATAAGAAAGAATGATATAATTCGACAGATTCGGTCATAATATTTCATGAATGTTCCATCAAACATCCATTACAAACATGGAATTCTTCCATCAAAAAATGATATTAAATGACGAAAATCTCACATAAAATGGAAAACTCTTACGACATTATATGACATATTATGTAAGATTCTGATAGAAATTACTGAATTATAACATTACTTTTCTGATAAAATATGACAGATTCTGTAAAGCATGTTCAAATTTCCGGTCAGAAATCATGAACTTCTCACAGAAAATGTCAATCTCGAAATAATATGACAGATTCTGTCGTATAAATGACATATTCTGACATTATTTCTCATTGAAAGTTGACGGAATATTATCAAATCTGACATTTTTTGTTAAAATCTGACGAATTCCAATAAGCGGATTTCCATCAGGGCGATAACTCAAAATCTACTGGACCAATCGCTTTGAAATTTTGCACAGTACTTCTTCACACAATTCACCAGGTATTGTCGAGAGCTTTTATGTTTTTTTTTAATAATTACTAATTTTTCAACAACAAATTAGCCGATTTTTTTAGCGAAAATCGGGTTTTTGGCTCCCAAGTGCTGCGAAAAATCGAAAAATCGAAAAAAAAAAAATCCTCCCGTCATTACCTCGAGAAACATCTCCTTTGACAAATGCATTTTGATTTTTTTGGTTTCAAATGATTCTGTTGCGAGTTATGGTGCACACCGCAAACCAACTTTTTTTCGAGGCGCCTCCGGGGTTTAATTTTCACTCGCTCAATTTTCAATATTTTGCAATGCAAATTTAGGAGAATGTTGTTCAAATGTTACTTTATTATATGTAAATTTTTCAATAAACGAACACTATTCGTTACGCCAAAAAAAACATCTTAAAAACATGCCTTTTTTTCGCCGAATTAACTTTACCCCGCGCGTTAACGAGAAACAGTAAAAATGTTTCACTCATTTTTCCAAAGTCACTGAAGTAAATAATGAGGTAAAATAAAGATAATATTTCCCGTCTCCGCATCGTTACCCAAAGCTGCGGGATCAGCGACGCCGACGTCCTCGCTGGCGATCCTGACCATGCGTCTCGCGATGTAAACAGGATCCTCCCCGGCAGCCATGAGTCGCGCCAGCCAGTAAAGTGCCGCGTTTGAGTCTCCGGCTCGCACGGATTTATGCATAGCTGACACGAGTTCGTGCTTGAAGTCGCTTTTGCCGTCGATCGAAGCGTGCGTCTTTTCCAGGCCGCTCTTCAGCTCCGCGAGGCTCAATTTCCACGGTATCGCCCCGTTTGCGGTTGGACTCGTTTTAGCTGCGATTTCCAAGCCGTGCAGAGCGGCTCTGGCGTCTCCCGCGCAGGATTCTACGAGCCAACGAGCGGCGTCGCGTTCAACGAGAAATTTCGCGCCGTCCGGGTGAGGATATTGGCCCGAGTCTACGAGCGCGCCGTTCATGGCGCGTATTCCTTTCTCCAGTATCGTCATGATCTCTGCGCCGGAGAGCCTTTCCAGCGCGAAGACTCGACAGCGCGACAAGAGCGCCGAGTTCAAGGCGAACGTCGGGTTCTCCGTGGTGGCGCCGATCAGGACGAACGTGCCAGCCTCGACGTGGGGCAGAAAGATATCCTGCTGCAATTTGTTGAAGCGATGAATCTCGTCCATGAAGAGGATAGTGCGACGGCCGAGTTTGAACTCCTTCGAGGCTGAACCGACGACGTCCCTGATATCGGCGATGCCGGAGGAAGTCGCGCGGAGCTTGACGAATCTCGTGACGCCCCGGTCCCTCTTGACGGTCTGAGCTATGACGTTGGCCAGCGAGGTCTGGAATGTTCTACGCTTTGAGTGAGGAATTTCAAATGGAGAGCGCCGTCAAAATTGTGCCGTCAAAGAAAAATTTACCTTTCCGCAGCCTGGCGGACCCCAGAGAATCATGCTCGTCACTTTGCCGTTTCGCAACAGTCTGCCGAGCACGGCGTCGGGACCCAACAATTTTTTCTGGCCCACGTACGTCTCGAGGCTGCTCGGCCTTAGCCGTTCCGTCAACGGAACGTCGTTCCCCGTTTTCATTATACTTTCAGTCACGATTTTCTTTTTATCGCTATTGACAGTTTTGACATTGACGACAGATTTGACAGCATTTGACAGTGATATGACAGGGCTGCTGGTTTTGACAGAATTAAAAGTTTTGACAGCGCCAACGGTTCTGACACTTTTGATAGTCGACGAGGCGTTGATTTTTTGTTTTTTATTCGAAGCTTCCTGTGCGACGTTCGCGAACGGATAAGACCTCTTTGTCTGTTTACCTTCCACATTTTCGTCGCGATTCTTGGACAATAGACACTCGTCTACGTGTCCCTCGATTTTGGATATCGGGTACGTGGTCGAACACACCGGGCATTCCATTGATTCATTATTTTTTTTAAAGTTTTAATAGCTTAATTCTCTGGTGTCGTATGTGTCAAATTTATCTTGACGCACGTGCTCTTAAATTCTTTGTCTCGTCCTCTCTCTTTCTCTCTTTCGCACTCATGAATGAAGCGATCTGTCATCTCTCTCGTGCTCACCATTCGATTCCTTTCGTCGCCTTCGCGTCGTCCAATCCGCGTTCGTCTTTACCACGGTCTTACATACAGGTCTTGCAACGAAGCTAAATTTTCGTGGTGGGGGGTAGGCACGCTTATCGGCTTCACTTTTCGATTCACTAAGCGCCGCTGTGCGTCGCTACAAGCAAGGGGAAATAGTTTCCCGATTGCCTCTTACCAGCGAATGGTCACAAGGTGTTTACGTATGTTTTTGTGGTGCGATTGTCGAAATATTATTTGCGACCATATACAAGAAGGTTCTACGCGATTTACCGTGAAACATTTTTAATCGTGTTTTTACGCATTAGTGTCCATTTTTTTGGTAGTGTTTGCAAAAAAATGCGAAATGGCTAAGGGTTGCGCGGTTCGCAATTGTAAAACGGGGTACAAAAATTGTAAGCAGAAATGCTCCGTGTTTCGCGTGTCCAGAAACGTCGAACGATACAAAAAATGGCTCGATGCTATTCTGGGACTGAAAGAGTCTCAGTACGTGTGCGAAAAACATTTCGTAGAACGATGTATTGTGAGACATTGGATAAAAAAGGATGTAAATGGTCGCAATATGTGCTGGTATGAATTAATGTATTCAAAAAGTTTTCAGATTTTTTTTTAGATAAAAGTAGTCGTCTTTTTTTTTATCAACACATTTTTTTATTGGTTTCGTATATTATGCAATTTACACGACGGTAAATTAAGTTAGGGCAAACGGAGCATGCGTTGCGTTCAGGAGGGAAAAGGACAAAAGAGCTATTTCTCTCTTCGTCGCACTACTACTTCCCCTTGCCGTCATGCACCAAGCAGCAGAAATCGGAATAAAAAACAGAACCGGGTTCCTACTCCCACTACCGCCGTTGTCAGACCTGTATGTAAGACCGTGGCGTCGTCCAATCCGCGTTCGTCTTACCCTTTCGGGGCCGCGGAACGAGAAATCCCAGAAATCATTGCGAGGAAACAGTTACGCTATTGGCAATGAGGGACGAGCAATATCCAATGGGAGCTTCACTTCCATAGGGACTTTCCGGAAAAGCTGAGCTCCCATTGGATATAGCTCATCGCTCGTCGCAACTCGCGACGTGCAACTGCTCGGTTCGTGAAAACTAGACCTAACATTTTTTTACCGATTGAATCCATGGAGTTTATTGGCCAGATGATATTTTTTAATTGTCGAATTCAATTATTATCAATTTTTAAGGCAATCCAGTCGAGTTGTATCTAGAACCTAATGGCGAAAACGCCAGAAATCAGTTTTAAAGTATGCAGAGTTGGGCGTAATTCTATTTAGAAATACGAAAACGAATTCATTCACATCGTGATTTTCATGTGAATATAAATACAAATTTATTCATACTTCACTTATTTGTATTCACATGCATGCATACAAATACAATTGTGTTCACAAATATTCTGAACATACAAATAAATTCACAAAAAAATTGTGAATATTCACAAAAAATGTGAATATATACAAAAAATCCTGTGAATTAAAAAAAATCACATAAAAATCTGTAAATGCAAATGTATTCACAAAACATCGTAAATACAAAAAAAATTCAAAAAATAAGTTGTGAATTTTTTTTGTATTCAAGACAAATTAAAATCAAATTCACAATGATTGGATTAAAATTTGCATCATTAGTGAGTTCGTACGTATTTTGAGAGAAAACATTGCCTCGAGGCAAAGAAATTTTTGCACAAAACTTTTTGTGCGAAAATTTCTTTGCCTCAACACAATGTTTTCTCTCAAAATACATAAGAACTCACTTGTGATGTGAATTTTAATATAATTGTCGTGAATTCGATTTTAATTTTCTTCAACTTGAGGAAATTCACAACTCATTTTGTGAATTTTTTCATATTTATAATCTAATATTTGAAACTCACAACTTTTTTTGCAAACATTTATTTGCCTCGACGCAATGTTGGCTCTCAAAATACGTAAGAACTCACGTTTGATGTAAATTTTAATCTGATCATTGTGAATTCGATTTTAATTTGTCTTCAATACGAAAAAATTCACAACTTATTTTGTGAATATTTTTGTATTTACAATTTTTTGGGAATACATTTGCATTCAGAGATTTTGATGTGAATTTTTATTAATTCACAGGATTTCTTGTAAATATTCACATTTTTAATGAATATTCACAATTATTTCTGTGAATTTATTTTTATGTCCAGAATATTTGTGAATACAATTGTATTTGTATGCATGCATGTGAATACAAATAAGTGAAGTATGAATCAATTTCTATTTATATTCACATGAAAATCACGATGTGAAGAAATTCGTATTCGTATTTAAATAGAATTCCGCCCAACTCTGAAGAAATGAAGCTCCATCTGAACGCCGCAAAATGAAAAAAAAAAGGATTGCATAGTTCGCCTTCGAAGTTTTTACCGCTGTCTTCTTGACACTTAACTGTCCGGATTTTTTTGAGGTTATGTAAGCCTCTTTGTCACACTCTTAAGGGGTTCGGCGACCGTGAAAATAACTAGATTGACTTAAAATTTGGTACATCTATTCAGTATAATAGTAGTTTAATTTTGACTGACGTTTTTCTCTTCACATTGTTGTCATCAGTTATTAACAAAAATAATGTCACCTTTCCTCGAAAAATCCAAGAAAAAATTAAAAATTTTTTTTATGAATGTAACACAATAACAAAAAAAAGCTCGGTAAGTCTCAGCCTATATTATCTCTCTTAAGAAAAAACTCGTTTTTCTTAACTTTTTTCCGTTAGATATTAATAATAATGATGCCATTTTCCCTAAAAAAATCGACAAAAAGATTCAACATTTTTTTTAAACAATTGTAACACGAACAAAAAAGTTCTGCCAAGTCTTCGCGTATTTAATCCATTTTAAGGGGAAAAAATCGTTTTGATGTTTCCGATCAACCGAGTGGCGAAAATTGAGCACACCGTTGAGGGGTTAGGCCACAGTAACGGATCATCATGTGCGAATTTAACTTTTTTTTCGAATGAAAAATTCATTCACTCATAAAATTAATTTCACATCTATTTAACATGAATATCAAGTTGTTAGAAAATATATATATATTTTTTTCTATATATTTTGTATATATTGTATTTATATATATATTGTAAACTTTTCATTTTATGAGCAGTTTATGAGCAGTTATGACGAAATTTTTCACTTGAAATTCATTTCTTAAGTTCAAATACCTACAACTTTTGAATAAAACAATATTTTGTCAATTCCGTACGTACTTCTCTAGGTATTCTAATGTAGATTGACGAGAATTTTTGTTTTTTGTTATAGGTAAAAAATTGTGGACGCTAAATGTCACGCCGCGGAGCGCCTAAAAAAGATAACAAACGTACATCGAAAAAAAATCTAACAGCTTGATATTCATACTAAATAGACGTGTAATGCACATGATTTTACACCCGTTACTGTGGTCTAACCCCTTAAGTGCTTCGGGTAGAGATGGCGCCCAGGGCCCAAGATGAAACTGTCCAGATGTGACATCTGGCGGTAGACAACGGCATCGCGTCTCCAAAAACCGACGCGTTCTTTCGCAGAGTTCCTAGGGTTGAAATTTCCTTGCGGGTGTCCTTTCGTCTTGACGTCGACCTTGTCGCTTCGTGGAAATTGATCTTTATTGCAAGGAAGATAGTAGTATCTCCACGACCTCCAGTCTTATTTTTTTTCGCATCGGAAAACAAAGCACAAAAGTGACGCTCTCGACTTGTCTGTAAAAATGCAGTTCGCGCAACAAGAATTCGCGAAATTTTGACAAACCTCCACTAACCCGATATCGCAATTATCTAAAAAAAATCATATTCGCCATGCTGAAGTAACAAAGAATTTCGTCCAAATAATTGCCATAATTACGTTAGAATCTATGCGGCTTTTATTCAGTCGCTGAAATGGCTTCTCTAATACGGATTGCCCTCCTAGCTGTATTTTGTGGTAAGTCTCGATTGCCCATCGATCCTAAACGTTCGAGCCACCCTGTAGATTCTGTTCCTTCGATTGACTCGCACTCTTTCCAAATTCTCGTATAACCTCAATTTTGAAAATCCATTATCCGGAGCCGCGTTACATTTGGCAAAATTCTTCAAGGAAGCTTTTCGATCCATCAGTTTTTGCCATTGACCCAACCTGAGATGAAAATATCTCGTCATATTGCACGACTTTACCGCGAACAATTGTTATCGCGTTTTTTTGAGGTTATGATATTCTTTTATCACGTCCGGAATTCGCGGATGTTTGACCATGGCGCTGATTGTGGTCACGTGACCGAAGTTAAGCGTAAATAAACAGCCTTTTCATCGATTTTAATTGATAAAAATGGCAATAAAAAAAACGGAGACCGAATTTCGAAAAATATGCATTTTCACAGGGAAATAAAAACATGTTTACGTAACGAGAAAAACATTTTTTTTTACCATTTGTGGTATTTATTTATTTTTACTATATGTTTTATTTAATTTTTACCATTTTATATTTATTTTGTATTTACCATACAAAATAAAATTCTTTTTCGTTCCGTTTAGTTTATTTTATTATTACTGATTCGATTATTATTATTTTGCGATTTTTTTTCCGATTGTGATTATCATTTTGATTCACTTCGTATCATTATTCTATGATTATTATTGTTATTGTTCGATAATGATAAATATTTTTGTTGTCATTGGTTATTATTATTTTTTATAATTACTATTATAAAAATGACAATTTAAAAAAAACGGAGATCGAATTTCGAAAAATATGCATTTTTAGAGGGAAATAAAAACATTTATTTGTAACGAGGGGAACATTTTCTTTTTACCATTTGTGGTATTTATTCTTATTTATTTTTACCATTTGTTATATTTATTTTGTATTTGCCATACAAAATCAAATTCTCATAAATTTCGTTTAGTTTATTTTATTATTACTGATTTGATTATTATCATTTTGCGATTTTTTTCCAATGATTATTATTATTATCACTTTTATTCAATTAGTCTCATTATTCTATGATTATTATTGTTATTATTCGATTATGATAACAATTTTTTATCATTGGTTATCGTTTGTTATAATTACTATTATTTTTGCTTATTATTATGATTGTTGTTATTATACGCGGATATAATCTCAAAGAGAGCAAACATAAAAGCATTTATTCTCCCAAATTTTGATTTCCATAGTGTTCTACTTTGATTTTTATACTTTATTTTACTTCAAATTTTCATACATTTTTTTTTGTCCATATTTGGCAAATTCGCGAAATATTCCCAAAGACGCACTTAGATCTTCAAGGCCAAAGGCCCGAGCCCAAGGCAACGCAACAGTAATTGTTCACTTTGTCTAGACATTGAGGAATGTTGATGGCAATTAAAAAAAATGAGTAATTGAACGATCATACGTTCGATAATTTTTGTTTATTTTTTTTACAAAGAGCGATTCCAACCGACGGACCTTTCTTTAGCAATCTCAACGAGTAAACCGACCTCCGACCGATAGTTTCTAACTAACCGTAATGAACATTTTTTTAGCCTTTTTTGCAACTACAGCTGCTTCTCGGGTTTTGGAATTAAGTGACAGGTGAAACGAGCATTACTGTCTTTTTTTTTCCTCTTTTTTCGTAAGCGACGATACGAGGCGCGAGTCGCCAAAAGATGGGGCAGGGAAAGATTTTTTTTTGTTGCTTTTATTGAACAAGACGCGAAGTTGGATTTAAAAGGCAATAAGACGTAAATTAATATCAGATTTTTAGCGAATTCGCAGAATATATACACTTTTGGCGACTCGGCGCGAAAGAACTTTTAAACAAGTGGGCAAATACTTCAAATCGCAGAAAAGATTGCATATTTTTTTCGAACGATTGTTCTCACTCAGAAATGAATAGAAATTAATATGAATGGGAATCATCTGATTCTAGTGTACAATAAACATAGGCGAATTGGTCGTTTGGGTTTGTCTGGATAGTTGCCCTAGAACGATGTTAAAGTTTGCATTGTTGAAATGCAACGTGTATTATGTTTTTTGTTTTATTTTCTCTAACTTCCGTTTAGTACAGTCGTGCTGTATATTTGAATCGGAAAAAATTAGAAGAAGGCTAGTTTTTTGACGGATGATTTTGTATGTGCCACGGGCGCTAAAACCAAGTTTGCCTAAAAATCGGGGGGTAGGGTTTTTTTAGGGGATGGGGGTGGATTAATGCCAAACTACAACCCCCACGAGGTCGGCGCCGGGAGACAAAATGTTGAGAAAAATCCGGGTTTTATTTTTGTCCATAGCGCCGAAGTCGTGGAAGTTCATTTTGGGGGTGAAAAAGTGGGGTGAAATTTTGAAAAATCACTTTTCATTCGATAACTCTTTGGGACAAATTCATACAATTTTTGTTCAAATGGAAACGTTGTAGCCCTTGAAAAAACGCGTCGATCGAGTATTCGATCACCCCTCTCCGATAATATCTTCACCCCCAAAAGAATTGTTGAAGAATTAACAAAAAAATTGTTTATTGAATAACTCGAAAATAATCGATTTTTCGGGGATGGATCAAATGTACGAAATGTAGAGAATAATTTTCTCTATGTTTTCGTTCCTATGCACAACTTTTGAATTTTGCTTTTTCGAACCCCTCTCAGGGGTTGAAAATTCAAAATGAAATTCTGGGAAAACTATTGACCGAAACTAAAGAGATACGAGTTTGGCGCTGTGGACAAAAATGTAGCTGAGGGTTCAAGCTACAAATTCTTCCACGGCGGCGAATTCGTGCCGTCAATAGTTTTCCCAGAAATTCATTTTGAATGTTCAACCCCCGAGAGGGGTTGGAAAATCAAAATTCAAGGGTGGTCCATAGCAACGAAAATATGGAGAAAATTATTCTCTACATTTCGTACATTTGAACCATACTCGAAAAACCGATTGTTTTTGAGTTATTCAATAAACTATTTTTGTTTTGTTTTTTAACCATTTTTTTCGGGGTGAAGATATTATCGGAGAATGATGATCGAATACTCGATCGACGCGTCTTTTCAAGGGCTACAACGTTCCCATTTGAACAAAAAACGTACGATTTTTTTCTAAAGAGTTATTG
Organism: Ophion obscuratus; assembly: GCA_964007375.1. Taxonomy (NCBI): domain Eukaryota; kingdom Metazoa; phylum Arthropoda; class Insecta; order Hymenoptera; family Ichneumonidae; genus Ophion; species Ophion obscuratus. The sequence goes on along the minus strand of OZ023324.1, from coordinate 27,809,153 downwards.
AATTAAAACCGATTTTTCAAAATTTCACCCCCCTTTTTCACCCTCAAAATGAACTTCCACGACTTCGGCGCTGTGGACCAAACTAAAGCCCGGATTTTTTTGAACATTTCGTCTCACGGCGCCGACCTCGTAGGAGTTGTAGTTTGGCATTAATCCACCCCCATCTCCTTTCATCCCCTAAAAAAGAACCCTACATCCCGATTTTTAGGCAAACTTGGATTTACCACCCGTGGCACCTACAAAATCACTTGTCAAAAAACTAGCCTTCTTCCAATTTTCTCCGATTCGGGTTTTTTCAGCGACAGCACGACTGTACTAATTGGCAAAGCTTAGCTACGAAAATCTCTCAACAAATTTTTCATTTACAGTATAAATAATATAAAAAATTCTCTTTATTACTCCAACGACCCTAAATTCTTTATTCGATAGCAATTAACAATGAAGAAAGTTTCAATTTTCATACCACCACTGCTTATGCAGTCAAGTCACAATTGCCGCTTAAAATTAAGTTCAATTTTTGGCTGATCAAAATATAAGAAATAAAGATCAATTTGCGAAAGATTTTTTGCGATAATGGAAAAGAGCTGATAAAGGAATGAAAAAGAATTTTCGTTGCGTTCAAACGATGCAAACTTTACGAGAATTCCCTAGGATTGTTCGGGATATTACCACCGAACGTTAAAAACTTTTTCGGTTTTTTGGAACTTTCCCTCACGCTATACTAATTCTGATGCGATTTTTGAGTGACAAGAATTACCAAAGAAAAAAAGAAACAGCTTTTCGGCTGCAGATTTGGTATTTTCACAATTGACATTCCACTCATACTAATCGTGCGAATTTGTTCGAACAGATTTCTAGAAATTCACAAGGAAGGACAATGGCTCGTTATGGTAAGAAACAAATTTTCTTAGGTTGTAAGAGAGGGTGACCAAAAAATAAATTTGAATAATTGTGAATGTGTTTTCAATATGTATATATTTTGAAACTCAACACACACACTTTTTTTTCCTAGAATCAATATTTAAGGTCGTACACTAACGGTAAAAAAAAACGAGAAGCGCGAAAATATTTTTTCACGAACCATTCGCTCTTTTTTTACCGTTGGCGTACGACCTTAAATATTGATTCTAGGGAAAAAAAGGTGCGAACAAAAATTGTCCAAAATTTCATTCTCTACAAGTTTGTCCATGTTCGTTTATGCCCTAAAGTAAAAAATAAACGAGATAATGCAATAGCCGCTTTTTTCAGGTTTAATTCGAAAAATATCGATGCTAGAGTAAAAACTGTAATGACCAAAGTTGTAAAGCACTCGATTCCCTACAAGTTTAGTCATTACCATTTTTACTTAAAAATTGTAAATCGCCGAGTTATTCTACAACAACAATTTCCCATGAAATTTAAGACGACGACATTAACTGAACGCAAGCCCAGTCCCGAATGAAACTTACACATGTTGTTTTACACTAATAAAAGAAAATTCATTGTGAATTTCAGCAGTATCAACCTAGTCATTGGGGTTGAAAAATTAAAAAATATAAGATTTTTCTTTTCTATGGTATTTTAGGACTTGGAAAATTTTGAATTCTTTTTTCCAAAATAGTTCATAGAAAAACGCATCTTTTTTGTAGAGGACATTTTTTCGTACGACGAGAAGATCACTACGATACGAACATTTGAAATTTTATCACGTGTTAAATCTTATCTCCGAGTTAGCCGAATTAGCGAGCCGATGAAAATCTGAAAAATGCCAGGTACTCAAAATATATGATACAAAAACATCGCCAACTTTGAAAAAAGATTGAAAAAGGTCAGGCTTTTATGCTGTTCGAAAACACTTGGAATACCATATATATATATATATATATATATATATATATATATATATATATATAGTGTACCAGAAATAGTTATATAACTATTTATGTTCAAATTATATTTATTCTTTTTTTTTATGTAGAATTACTTTTTCAATGTATATAATAGTACTACTACTATTAATTAACTACTGCTGAAAATTTTCGTTATATTATTATTATTGTTATTATAACAATAATTATGCATTTGTCATTTTAAGATGTACGCGCCATGGTGCGCTCACTGCAAACGACTGGATCCCATTTGGGCCCACGTCGCCCAACATCTCTACGCAACGTCTGTGAGAGTGGGCCGCATCGATTGTACGAGATTCACGAGCGTCGCTCACAATTTCAACATTCGAGGCTACCCTTCCATTTTATTGTGAGTCGATGAATGTCGGAGACATTAAATAACGTTGCGGCTTAAAGTTACGTTGAACTTTGTTGAAGATGCGAATCCATAATGGGTACAATTGATCGAGGAAAAATTGTTGTGGAGAATTATCGAATTTCTTTTTGGAACGGAATATAATCGAGTGATCGTTGTAGGGAAAATGCAACGGTGCTAAATATATTTATATATTTTAAGACGGTCATTCCACGTGGCAGCTATTTTTTCTCGCTTTTTTTGGTGTTTTTTTTTCAAATTTGTAAATGGTCTTCCCCCCTTAATATAGAAATACGTTTAATATTTAATCTATATTTAAATATAGGAATATGAATGTATTTATATATTTTTGACACTGCACAAAATCTTTTTCGGCAAATTTATATCGCAGATCTCTAAATGAGTATCTAAAAAGAAGATTTAGAGATTTTTCGAAACAGCACACGGAGGAAAATGAAAAACAGGGTCTTGTCGATAATGATTCCGAATCGGGTACGTTCGTTTTTTTTTCTATAAATTTACAGTTTGAAAGGTGAACAAAGATTCGTGTACAACGGGGATCGTACGAAGGAGGAGATCGTGAAATTTGCTCTGCGACTCAACGGGCCGCCTGTGCAAGAAATCACGAGGACTCAAAGTTTCGACACAATCAAGAAGGACCGCGGCTTATACTTTTTGTACGTGGGCGAGCGTTTGGGTCCACTATGGGTAAATAAATAAAATAGAATTCTTTTGAAAAGTCATGCTCTACTTCCGACGATTTAACTCAAATTTGAGTTTAAAAAATGAAAGAAATATTCGTTTTTTCAGTTTTTGGCTACGATTTCCTTTTATCATTCACTAAATTTGAATTTCGGAATTTCGGTACTTCGCAACGCGACAAAAATCGGAAAAAAAATCAGACACATTCAAAATGTTATGAACATTGATTTCCGTAATATTAATGCAGAAAAATTATTAACAAACTATTTAAACAAATAATTGTTCGAGCACAAAAATGTAGGAAAAAAATCTTTGAATCAGCCGAAAGAGTCGATTTTTCAAAATACCTGTCGACCTTTTCGGAATTTTTACTCTTCTCAAATTCGTCTTTTAGCTGATTTAAAGGGTGTATTTATTAAAAAAGTTTCTTCGTGTCTTGGAAACTTTTCCAAGGTGATGTCAAAAGTTTCTACAAAAAGATAGTAAAATTTTCACAAACATATTCACAAATTTTTACCTTTTCTACAAAAGATAGGATTGGATTTTAGTAAAAAGTAAATTCTGGAAAAATCCAACGAATTTTCAAAATTCCAGAGCATTTTTAAATTTTTCAGCAAATTCTCAAAATTCGAGAGATTTTTCATATTCCAGAGAATTTTCAAAATTCGAGAAATTTTTCAAAATTCCGGAGAATTTTCAAAATTCCGAAGAATTTTCAAAATTCCGGAGAATTTTCAAAATTCCAGAGAATTTTCAAAATTTCAAAGAATTTCCAAAATTCCAGAGAATTTTCAAAATTTCAAAGAATTTCCAAAATTCGAGAAATTTTTCAAAATTCCGGAGAATTTTCAAAATTCCAGAGAATTTTCAAAATTCCAGAGCATTTTCAAAATTCCAGAGCATTTTCAAAATACTAGAAAATTTTCAAAATCCCACAGAATTTGCAAAATTCCAGAGAATTTTCAAAATATCAGAGTATTTTCAAAATTCCAAAGAATCTCCAAAATTCCAGAGAATTTTCAAAATTTCAAAGAATTTCCAAAATTCCGGAGAATTTTCAAAATTCCAGTGAATTTTCAAAATTCCGGAGCATTTTCAAAATACTAGAAAATTTTCAAAATCCCACAGAATTTAAAAAATTCCAGAGAATTTTCAAAATATCAGAGTATTTTCAAAATTCCAAAGAATCTTCAAAATTCCAGAGAATTTTCAAAATTTCAAAGAATTTCCAAAATTCGAGAAATTTTTCAAAATTCCGGAGAATTTTCAAAATTCCAGAGAATTTTCAAAATTGCAAAGAATTTCCAAAATTCCAGTGAATTTTCAAAATTCCAGAGCATTTTCAAAATACTAGAAAATTTTCAAAATCCCACAGAATTTGCAAAATTCCAGAGAATTTTCAAAATACCAGAGAATTTTCAAAATTGCAAAGAATTTTCAAAATAACAGAGCATTTTCAAAATTCCAAAGAATTTTCAAAATTCCAGAGAATTTTCCACATACCAGAAAATTTTCAAAATTCCAAAGAATTTTCAAAATACCAGAAAATTTTCAAAATTGCAAAGAGTTTTCAAAATAGCAGAGAATTTTCAAAATTGCAAAGAATTTTCAAAATATCAGAGCATTTTCAAAATTCCAAAGAATTTTCAAAATTCCAGAGAATTTTCAAAATTTCAGAGAATCTTAAAAATTCCCTGTGTTTTCCATACACTGCCATGTTCATAAGAATATTTGCTTACCGAAACAACTTTCAACCGTTTTATTCCCCAATTTTATTTTTCAGAATCTTTATCACGAAACCGCGGACAGGTTTCAGCCCCACGCATTTTTCTACCAATCGCACCCGAACGTGGTCGACAAACACGCGCCCGTCGAGGACACGCCCGCGATCTTCGTGTACAAAGAAAGCACCCATTACTCCTTCACTGGTAACTAAGCTCAAAAAAAAAAGCAAAATCCAACAATCCTTTTTTCACTTTGGCGTTCCGAAAAGAAGGTATCACGTTCTTTGCTTCTTCGTCGTTTTCTCAGGGCACAATCACAGCGACATTGTCAAGCTGAACGAAACGATACACAAGTGGATAAACGCCGAGAGATTTCCCACCTTTCCGAAAGTCACGAGGGGAAACATCAATCAGCTGTTTTTGACGAAGAAAAATCTCGTACTCGCAATCGTCGAGGAGAATGCGGTCGAGGATGTGTCGCCGGATATGCTCGAGTTTCGAGACATGATCGAGTCCATTATCAAGGAAAAACGTGAAAAGTATCACGAGTAAGTCATTTCGTAGTGTTGAACATTATATTTTCTGAATTTTTAGGCTTGTAATTTCATTCGTTTAATTAATTTTTGCATTTTTTCTCCATTTTTAATTAATTACTGTTATTATGCAAAAGACGTCGATTTTTTACAGAGCGTAGTTTTCGAGGTATTTGAAAAAACCGGAAGTAGCTTCGTGTCGGTGCACTCTCAGGGTTAAGATTAAATGCGTAGCGATTTTCAGACACTTCCAGTTCGGCTGGATAGCCAACGGCGAATGGATAAACAGCATCGCCATGAGGGTTATGCCTTTGCCGAGTCTGATCGTCATTAATACCAGCACGAGTCATCATCACATTCCGGACGACGAGCCGCGGAAGTTGACTCCGCAAGCCATAGAAATGTTCCTAGATCACATTCACAGCGATACTGCCCAGGTATACTACACTATAGGTTCCTATTCGATCATTTTTAACTTTCGAATTTTCAACTTTCATTTGACCCCTTCGCGAAGTTCCGAATTCTCCATACTCAGACATATTTTCTGAGTATGCTCTCGAAATTTCAGGTCGATACGTTAATTACAGCGGTCAGGAGAATGTCAGCCATTTTGAAAAACGTGTTTTCGAGAAAAACGCGTTTAAAGTTTTGTAATGTGTTTACACAAATGTGTTTATAATTACCGCTAATCGGCAATGCCTGGTCCATAGAGGCATTCCTCCTCTTCTTCTAGCTACCCATGTTGAGTATCCCTTAACTTATCAAGTTTTTTGAAATTGTAATGATCAATGTTCGCCTTTGCAATATCGAAAATTCACAACTTCTTGATTCTGAAGATTATCGAATTTTCCATTCGCAGAAGTTAAATTCTTCGAAGCTAACATTTTACAATTCTCGATTTCTCCAATGTTCAATTTTTTTACCTATCTGTTTCGAAACAGCCTGAAATTTGCCAAGTTCAAATTTTGCAAGGTAGCCCGAACGAATACAAACTAAAAACTCTCCAGGAGCGAAAAAAATGAACCCAAAACACTAATTATCAAACAATCCTAAACTAAAAACTCGACCGAGCCGACCAACACAATCCCAAAATAAAAACTCTCCAGGACCGATCGAAATGAACCCAAATGAGTGATTTTATGAGTGATTCACTCACAAAATTAATGACACATCTGTGTAGCAGAGTTGGCGTAATTCTATTTATAAATACGAATATGAATTTATTCACATCGTGATTTTCATTTGAATATAAAGACAAATTTATTCGTACTTCACTTATTGTAAATACGAATACAGTAGAACCTCGATTATCCGAACCTCGATCATCCGAACCCTCAATTATCCGAGCGATGACTTAGTTTATCCGAACGCTCAATTATCCGAACGTTGGCGCGAAAGATGCATTGTTGCTCGCTGCCACCGCCGTGAGCAACAATAAGCAACCCAACGCAACTTCTCCTTTTCAAACGGCTGCGAGACTTAGCCGCTCAAAAACGCGTTACAGCCGTTCGTGAATTAAAAATAAACGATTTTATAAAAAAAAATATTAAAAAAAGCATTCGACTGTTTTCAGGTGTTTCAAACACACACACACACACACACACACACACACACACACACACACACACACACACACACACACACACACACACACACACACACACACACACACACACATTTCAACGTTAATATGTATGTCTAATTTTAATATATATATATATATATATATATATATATGTACTGTTTTTATGTAAAAAGGTTTATGATCTCGTCCCAAAAAATCCACGTTTATCCGAACTTTTGATTATCCGAACTAGTCTCGGTCTCAATTGGTTCGGATAATCGAGGTTCTACTGTACAATTGTATTCACAAATATTCTGAACATACGAATAAATTCACAGAAAAAATTGTGAACATTTACCAAAAAATGTGAATATTTACAAAAAAATCCTGTGAATTAAAAAAAATTCACATCAAAATCTGTGAATGCAAATGTATTCACGAAAAATTGGAAATACAAAAAAATTCACAAAATAAGTTGTGAATTTTTTCGTATTAAAGACAAATTAAAATCAAATTCACAATGATGAGATTAAAATTTACGCCATTAGTGAGTTCGTGCGTATTTTGAGAGAAAACAATGCCTCGAGGCAAAGAAATTTTTGCACAAAACTTTTTGTGCGATAATTTCTTTGCCTCGAGACAATGTTTTCTCTCAAAATACACAAGAACTCACTTGTGATGTGAATTTTCAATATAATTGTCGTGAATTCGATTTTAATTTTCTTCAACTTGAGGAAACTCACAACTCATTTTGTGAATTTTTTCATATTTATAATCTAATATTTGAAACTCACAACTTTTTTTGCAAACATTTATTTGCCTCGACGCAATGTTGGCTCTCAAAATACGTAAGAACTCACGGTTTGGTGTAAATTTTAATCTGATCATTGTGAATTCGATTTTAATTTGTCTCAAATACGAAAAAATTCACAACTTATTTTGTGAATATTTTTGTATTTACAATTTTTTGGGAATACATTTGCATTCGGAGATTTTGATGTGAATTTTTTTTAATTTACAGGATTTCTTGTAAATATTCACATTTTTTATGAATATTCACAATTTTTTTTCTGCGAATTTATTTTTATGTTCAGAATATTTGTGAGTACAATTTTATTTGTACGCATGCATGTGAATACAAATAAATTCATATTCACACTTGTGAATACGAATTTATCTGGATTCGTATATACAATAAGCGAAGTATGAATAAATTTGTATTTATATTCATATGAAAATCACGATGTGAATAAAGTCGTGTTTATAAATAGAATTACGCCCAACTCTGCCATTTAGTATACACCAAGCTGTTAGAATTTTTTTTTTCGATGTACAAAATGGCCGACTACTAATATTTTCTTTTATCTTTTTTACGCGCTCCGCGGCGTGACACTTTGCATCTACAATTCTTCACCTAGAACAAAAAACAAAAATTCTCGTCAATCCACATTAGAATACCTACAAAAGTGCGTACGGAATTCAAAAAAATATTGTTTTATTCAAAAGTTGTAGGCATTTGAACTTAAGAAATGAATTGTCAGTGAAAAATTTCGTTACAACTGCTCGTAAAATAAAAAGTTTTCGATTAATCAGAAATTCCGTACGTACTTCTCTGCGCAATGCAATTGGGAACGTAACTTTTAAATTTAAAGTAAATCGAGTGAAAATTGTTGAAGTTAGGGGCCGTCCATTTATTACGTCATTCTAAATTTGGGGGGGGGGTTCGTCTGCGGATGACGGTAAATGATGGATGGGGGGGGGGGCGTTTCGAAATTGACGTCATTCTTGTGATACCAGTTACTTCAAAATGTACAATAGTATATTGTACAACTAGAGTGGTTTCCCCGCATGAGTGATGAAAAATATTTTGCAAGTACCTAATGGTATTAATTATTGAACTCATTATTTATTTATTTATTACACAAGGTTTGTCTACATTATATTCGAGAACTTCAAATAACAGCGTACCTATGAAAATAGTTCGATCGAGCCAAAATGAATATGGGGAGGATACGGAGATATTACCCGTGATCCAGGATTTGCAAGAATGGGTGAAAACTCCGTGGGAGCTATCCAAAGAAAACTAAAGAATAGGGAAGAATAATATTATTATATTAATGAAGATTGCCAAAGTACAAAATAATAAAAGATGATTCTACAACAAAATGTGGGAGCTATCCAAAGAAAACTAAAGAATAGGGAAGAATAATATTATTATATTAATAAACATTGCCAAAGTACAAAATAATAAAAGATGATTCTATAACAAAATGTTTTAATGTTACCCAATTTTTCTCAAATCCGCAAATGTTTTAATTTTGCCAAACTGATAATGACGTCAGTTTTGCGAGAGGGGGTCATTAGGAAATGACGATAGGATGATTGTAGGGGGGGGGGGGGTCGAAAATCAGCAAAAATCGATGACGTAATATATGGACGGCCCCTTATTTGTCACGCCAATTGTAAAAAAGCTGTTTCGAGAAGTTTCGAGTAGTCGGCCACATTTTGGACATCGAAAAAAATATATGTATTTTTTCTAACAGCTTCATATTCATACTAAATATGATAGATGTGTAATTAATTTTACGAGTGAATCACTTTTTCTTACGAAAAAAAATTGTTAAATTCGTACGTGATTTTATACTCGTTACTGTGGCCCAAGGCCCGAACCCAAACGTTAAAATCTACAAAGGCAACTCAAGCATCTTCTACTTCTACGTCAGTTCTTCAATCTGAAAGACAAAAAACGTCACTTTCTTGCAGAAATACGGTGGAAACGGTTGGCTCGTCCAAATATACAGATCGTGGTTCGATTTGAAAATGACGCTGTCGTCCATGTGGAAGGGCAATCCGGTTGTGACCGTGGTCGTTTTTGGTTTGCCCGCGCTCTTCCTCTCGTTGATATGTTACGGAATTTGCTGCCCCGACTTTTTAGACGCGGGAGACGAGGAAGATGGCAAGTTGAATTTTTTCTACCTCTTGTACTAAAATGATTCTACCAACTTGATCTAAAATTAGACTCGAATAGCCGAGAAAAAAATTAATAATTAATAAAATATTAAATATTAATTCACGTTGCAATTTCTCTAGATTGATCGACTTTTTTTTCTTTCATTTCTCAGGAGACACGAATGGCAGCCACATGAAGAGGGATTGAATCCCTACGCGCGAAATATTCCCGAAACGAGCTATAGCAAAAAGATGTATAGCGAAAAAAAAGAAAAAAAAACTGGAACGTCAAACAGTTTGATGAATATTTTTAACGTGCGTCGAAAAATTCGAGGGCAAATCCCTAATTATTGTCGTCCCTTATTTATTTTCCTGCCTTTTTTACGAGTGCTAGAAAAAAAAAAACGTGACCGCTCCGTGAAAATTTTACGTACGTGAATCGAGTGTGAACATTTTTCGAGATCGATGTGAACCAATATTTATTATTTATGCATGTTTGATTGGAAGTACGAAGTGTGAATATAAATTCTCGAAAAAAAGTGATTCTTTTATTATGCGAAAATAAAAGCAATTACCCGGCCTATAAAACCAAACCCAAACAAACGAACACAGTCGGCTACGAATTTGTATATGAAGAGTTTATATGCAGCAATTAGTCGTAAGTTCAATCCCAATTACTGTCTTTGGCATTTTTTACAAGCATTCCATGTTCCTGACGTAAACTCGACAACTGGTAAACTTCTAGTAACAACTAACTAGTAAATTCAATTAAACACTAAAAATTATAAAATAATTTAGAGGTAAAGAAAATATTTTTTAAAAACAAGCTTTCGTTTAAGGAAGGAAGTCCATGTGCAAATTTGAAGAAAATCGATGTTTTTCTTTCCATAAATCGTTAGTTCAATAACGTAAGAATATTGTGTCCAATTTTTAAAGCGAAATTCCAAGAGTTGCTTATATTTCGCCTTGCTCCGATCTTTTATGTTTCGCAGTCGTACACGCTAGGGCCCATCATTGTTGATGCGGGGCGTCGCGGGTACTTAAAAATTCACCATGGGCCAGTTGTGAACTTAAGGCTTCTCAAAATGTCCGCGTACCCAAAAGGTTCTCATGCAACACCCAAGGGACCTTCACGGAATTTTTTTTTTTTTAACTAACGTATTAAGGTGTTGGGCCACAGTAACGGGTATAATATCATGTGCGAATTCAACAATGTTTTTTTCGTATGAAAATCAAGCTGTTAGAAAATATTGGGTTGGTACAAAAATCTTGCAACACTTTTTTTGTCAATTAAAATATTTTTCCTAATAACGAAGTTCGAGAACATTCGAGAATAGGAAATACAAGAATGGTCTAGAACCTTCCATGCCGCAGGATATATAAGCGAGTCAGATGTTCCGCGGAGTCAGTATGAGCAAAGATGGATCAACGTGCACTTCGAGCAATCGCATATTACGAATTCTTGCAAGGGCATTCTGTAAGAGCTGCAGCCCGTAATATGTGCAGTGCGTTCAAGGCTAATGTAGTTAATTATTCAACGGTCTCCCGATGGTATCAGCGTTTCCGTTCTGGCGATACATCTTTCGAAGACAAACCTAGGTCCGGCAGGGAATCGATTGTGGACGATGAAGAACTGCGAGCACTTATAAAGGCAAAGCCTAATATGTCGTCACGAGAATTAGCCAACAAACTCAACTGCAGTCATCCTACTATCCTTCGACATTTACAAGAGATGGGATATAGGAAAGTTTATTCGTCTTGGATACCGCACAATCTCAGCGAATCAAACAAAGCAACACGCATGTCCATCTGTCTTTCACTCCTGCATCGTCCGCAAAGAAAGGATTTTCTTCGAGAAATAGTCACTGGGGATGAAAGCTGGGTGTTGTATTTTAATCACACGCGCAAGCGTCAGTGGCTATCGAAAGGGGAAAAACCAGAACCGACCCCTAAACAGCCCCGTGAAATGAAGAAAGTATTACTCTGTTGTTGGTGGGATTCTGAGGGCGTGCTCTATTACGAATTTCTGCCAACCAACACCACAATACAGGCAGAGATTTATTCTGCACAACTGCAAAAGGTGGCTAAAATTATGAAACAGAAAAGGCGTAAACGTCTTCACGTTCGGCATTCTCCATGACAATGCTCGACCCCACGTCGCTAAGATGCCACAAGAAACTATTTCGCAGCTAGGATGGGAAGTTCTACCACACCCACCGTATTCACCAGACTTAGCACCTACCGACTATCACCTGTTTCGAGCTTTGAAGAACTATTTACGGGATAAAAAATTTTATGATCTGTCAGATCTCAAAAATACATTCGACGACTTTCTTAATTCACGATCAAAAGAATTCTGGTCTGCGGGCGTGCAGTCTACCAGAGCGTTGGGCACGAGTTGTAGATGCGGAGGGAGCCTACATTACTGAATAATCGTTTATTGTTAAAATAAAATATTTTTCTTTTTTACTCGTGCTGTGTTGCAAGATTTTTGTACCAACCCAATATATATATATATATTATTCGATGTACAAAATGGCCGACTACTCGAAACTTCTCGAAACAGCTTTTTTCCAATTGGTGTGACAAATAACTTCGACAATTTTCATTCGATTTACTTCAAATTTAAAAGTTATGTTCCTAATTGCATTTCGCAGAGAAGTACGTACGGAATTTCTGATTAAATCGAAAACTTTTCATTTTACGAGCAGTTTATGAGCCGTTATAACGAAGTTTTTCACTGAAAATTCATTTCTTAAGTTCAAATACCTATAACTTTTGAATAAAACAAGATTTTTTAAATCCCGTACGTACTTATCTAGGTATTCCGATGTAGATTGGCGAGAATTTTTGTTTTTTTTCGTTCTAGGTTAAAAATTGTGGATGCTAAAAATGTCACGCCGCGGAGCGCCTAAAAACAGAAAATAGTCGGCCATTTTCGTTCATCGAGAAAAAAATTCCAACTGCTTGATATTCACATTACATAAATGTGTAATTCATTTTACGAGTGAATGACTTTTTCATACGAAAAGAAGTTTTACATTCGCACATGATTTTATACCCGTTACTGTGGCTTAACCCCTTAATCGTAATACGGAAAATAACGGAGCTCTGATGAAGTGAGTTGGAATCCCCTGTTGACCTATCGGTTCATTGAATTTCGGGTCGGAAAGCCCGTAGAGAGCAGCACCAGCAGCAGCAGGAAAATCGTTTTTACGAGGAAGCCGAAGGAATCCTGTATGGCGCTGGAATCGCGCATTAGCCGGTAAGAAATCAAAATCAGCCAATTTTCCCTTGTTGAAACTTTGAGCGCGTTTGTTTCTCAAAACTGTATTTTTCACAACTGCTGGAGTGATTACTCAACAACTATTCAACCGATTTTGATGAATTTTGTCACATCTTCCTTGTACCATCAGTTCGTCGGTGAACCTAAATATTATAATACGAAAAATAAAACGTACTTTTGCCCTCAAACATAGCAAAAATTTCATTAAGCATCACAAACTTGACGTTTATTAATTAAGCTGTAATTTCGTGAATTTTGCATATATTTCCAAAATCCTGCTTCACCGACAGCGTATCGGTGTGACCTTTAAGAATGAATATGATTTTTTTTTGTTACGGACAATTTTTGAGCGACTTCCCCTGAACATCGATGTACACGACTGGCAATTTGTATTTTTTTTAAATAAAAAATGTTTTTGCATACTTAACATATCAAATAAAAAACATCAAGTTACAAATTTCCACGAGTATTTTTTACACGAAAAAAAATCACGAGCAAATTCCGATTTTTTAACGTCTAAATGGTCTTGCCCCCTTAACGTACTAAAAAGTAGAAATCAATTTTTTACATTCCGGTAACGCTGATTTTTTTTCCACCAAAAAAGGGGGAAATTATTTTTTTATTCAAAAACAGCAGTTTTTTTGGCTGAAAAAAATTAGAGTCTTCCAGTATGTCTGACGATATCGCAAAAAAATCGCTAGAGTGGCACAGAGCGAGATTCCGGTGTAAAAAAAATAATTTGTGTGCTTTCATTTTTTTTACCCTAGAACCTCGAACCGTGCCACTCTGGCGATTCTTTTCCGATATCGTCAGACATACTGGAAGACTAATTTCTTGAGCCCAAAGAAATGGCCGTTTTTTAATAAAAAAATAATTTCCCCCTTTTGATTTAATAAAAGTATTAATGGAAATGGGAATTGAGGATCTAGTAGGGATGATAAGAGAGGAGACAGACGAGGGCGAACTAGAAAAAAAGGTGAAAGAAGGATTAGAAAACCTAAAGAAAAAAATACTGGAGGAGGAAGAAGAAAGAGTACAAAAATCATCATACAATAGTTTATACAAGTACTTGGTGGAGAACGAAGAAAGCCCATGGAAATACTCGAAGGAGGAAGGAGTGAAGGGTAGGGAGAAAGAATTGTGGGCGGGAATAAGATGTGGAAATGTATGGAGGGCGGGAAAGAAGGGGGAGAAAAATTGGCGGTGCAGGATTTGTGAGGAGGAATTTGAGACGGCGGAGCACCTCCTAATTTGCAAAAAAGACTTGGGAAATGATGCCAAAAGAGGCAAGAAAAGAAGCGGAGGAGTGGATACAAGGAGTTGACGAGGTTGCGATAAAGGGGGAGATCATTAATATGTTAAGCGGGAAAATAAATGTGGGAATTTGCCGCTACTTCAAAGAAATAGAGGCATTATGTGCAAAAATGAAAAAAGAGGAAAAAGATGAGAGCGACAGCGATCAGTAGTGGTTAGGATATAGGTTAGAATTTTAGACGTAAGTTGTTAGGTGTAAGTTCGTGTATGAGATTGATTGTAAGAAAAGAGACTTTGTAAAAAACTTTATGACTAGTTGTGCAAATAAAACTCTATTATATATATATATATATATATAATTTCCCCCTTTTTGGCGAAAAAAATCAGCATTACCGGAACGTAAAAATTATTTCAAGTCGTCCGCTCGAAGGCTAACGCAAAACTACAACTTTTAGGTACAGACATTTTTTTTCAGTTACTTCTAGTTTCCGGGATATATTATTTTGGAAAAAAACGGCATTTTCTAAAATGTCGAATTAAAAAATCGGAACAAATTCGCATAGAATGCTTTTTAGTAGTACTTTGATATAACCAATTACGGGGCAGACCTGAGATGGTCGAAAAAAAAAGTGGCTGAATTGACGGAGAATCCCTCCTATATGCGACTAAAAATGTAATCTTCAATTAACATAAATAAATAATATTCTGTAAAACAACCTTAGGTCTCTTAAGGGGTAAGGCCACTGTAACGGCCCAAAAAAAAGGTTTTTTCACTAATTTTTTGCTCCCGAAATTGAAGGTATTTGAAAAAAAAACTTTTAATGGTGTTATCGGGCATACATTAAACTTTATTATAAAATTTTTTTACAGTAAAAAAAAACAAAATGGCGGTTCCACAGCTATCTTCCCGGGACATGTTTTGCTTCCAGGGCTCCGCGGCACGCAGCACCACTGGTGCACTTTTGAATCTAGAACAAAAAAAAACCATTAATCTAGAGGGCTATAGCTAGAGAATGTCGATCGGATTTTAAAAAGTATCAATTTTTGTGGATTTGGCGTGCGTTTGAAAAAAAAAAATTGATTTTTGACGAAAAAAACGGCAAGTTTTTTGTTAATAAAAAATCAATAAATAAAGTTCTTGAAAATTCCGATCGACATTCTCAAGATAATGTAAATGTTCACATCTGGTTAAAATTTCAAGTAAAAAAAATGAAAATTGTTCGAGTTATGCTGCGTGCCATTTTGAAAAACCATGTTTCGAGAAAAACGCGTTTAAAGTTTTGCGAATAGTTTTTTATTGGAAAAAAATTAAAAAAAGAAGACGCACAGGACCTTTTTTTTCTTATTCTAGAGGGTTTAAACTATTTTTTAAGCCAATAAAAAAAAATCGATTTTTCAAAAAATTTACAGTGGCCTTACCCCTTAACATAAATAAATAATATGCTGTAAAACAACCTTAGATGTCTTAAATGATCTCTATCCTGAAAGTGAGTATAATCGTGTGAGAATAATTTCTCTAATTACGATTGTGCCAAATTAAATACGGTTAAGGGCGGGGTAAAGTATTAAAAATTTTTTTTTTCATTTTTTTACATTTTTTAAACGAATGCATAATATATCAAGAATATTGTGTTAAAATTTCAAGTCGATCGGAGTAAAATTGACGAAGTTATGAGTATTTGAGCGTCTATTGCTCCATGCCGGGTTTTATACCTGCAGCTGCGCGGCGCGCTATTGTATTTTTCGACCCCGAATGAATTTCTTGATAAACGGGCCTGTTCCGGGCCCGACAAGTTGACGATTTGCGAATCAGTAGAGCAGAGGAGCAAGCGGCGCACGACAGTAAAGAAGAAAGAGTTTTGCGTAGACAAACGCAAAAAGATGCTCTCGATCATCTTGATGGAAGCCTTTTGCTCTACGGACCTGGCATCGACGACTTTGAGCGAGTATAAGAAAATTATCGAGTTTTATTTTGAATTTCTGAAAAATTCAAAGATAATTGAAAAATCGGAAAAAATTCATACGTATTCGGAAAAATGAACGAATCACGAAAAAAAATTGGGTTGCGGGGAAATTTGTTGACTAATTTTTTGTTTTTTTTCATCATTTTGTTAATAACATTTTGGAATTATTATTATGCAAAATTAATCTTTTGAGTACCTTTGATATGCATGAATTTTCTCAGATTTTTATGCAATCGAGAAGTGTTCTCAAACTTATGTGCAATGAGCGCTAAGCGACCAAACTCTTCTGCGTTTTTCAAACCGTTTTTCTGAGACTTGTCATATTTGAAGTCCGTGTGCACGATAACTCAAAATCTACTGGACCAATCGCTTTGAAATTTTGCACAGTACTTTTTCACATAATTCACCGGGTATCGTCGAGAGCTTTTTTGTTTTTTTTTTTAATAATTACTAATTTTTCAACAACAAATTAGCCGATTTTTTTAGCGAAAATCGGGTTTTTGGCTCCCAAGTGCCACGAAAAATCGAAAAATCGAAAAAAAATCCTCCCGTCATTACCTCGAGAAACATCTCCTTTAACAAATGCATTTTGATTTTTTTGTTTCAGATGATTCTGTTGCGAGTTACGGTGCACACCGCAAACCAACTTTTTTTCGAGGCGCCTCCGGGCTTTAATTTTCACTCGTTCAATTTTGAATATTTTGCAATGCAAATTTAGGAGAATGTTGTTCAAATGTTACTTTATTATATGTAAATTTTTGCAATAAACGAACACTGTTCGTTACGCCAAAAAAAAATCTTAAAAACATGCCTTTTTTTCGCCGAATTAACTTTACCCCGCCCTTAATGAACCTGAATTGAGCGAATTTATTGAACATTCAAAAAAAAAAATATTGTCTACTGTTTAGTACATTAAATAAAAGCTTGTTTTTTTTTAATATTTTTTTTTACATATTTTTTCTGGCGCACATAATTTTGTAACGATTACGATTTTCGTCACCGCAAAAATTCACCGGTTATTTGTTTCTCCGTACATCGAGTAGCCATTTTTGTATCATTTCGTCTCACGAGACGGCGGCCTTTTCGGAAAAAAAAAACGAAAACATCTCCGCTTCGTGTGAAAATTTCGCGAGAAAAGGGAAATCAATTCACAGCTATGTTCAACCCAAATTACGAAAAACAAGAGTCGATATTTTATTTTCAAAATCTCGGGTAGCCTATGAATTAATAATGAATTAATAATGAATTAATAATAAAGGAATATCGTTAGCGATTAGTCGGTAGCGAATGTGAATTAAAAAAAAAAAAACGATGCAAGCGTGACTCTTTTCGCTCGTTCAGGCTATAAGTCGTCATCCGAGTCCAAAGCTGCTCTGCGTCTGTCGAACTGTGAACAAAAACCGTCGAGGGACGACCGAGATTACGCACATTTTCATAATTACGCGATTTTGAGGATGAACAGGTTAGAAAAATTTCAGGAATTCGTTAATTCATTCTATAGCGTAAAAAGAAGATTAATCACGACTTTTGCCTATGACATCGATAATAATCGTTGCAATAACGAGCATTAATCCCCTAATATTGGGCAGAACTCTCGTTCACTTTTTCGTGATTTGGTACACGAAAAAAAAAACATTCTTTATAAATATTTCGAAAGAATGGGGCAATACACATATTTAGCAATTGGTACATTTATTTTCTCGTAGATGCTAAATAACTTTGAAAACGTATACATTCCTATCGCTACTAAATGCGCGAAGAGAAAGAAAAAAAAATCGTAATTATTTTCTGACTATGAACTTTCGAGTCTCGCCCAAAATTTCGTTAAATTAATTCACTTATGTTCCTCGATGTAAATTCCATAAATCCCGATTTACGAATTTTATGATTTTGAAACAAACTCGATTATAACTGTAAAATAGAGGCCATCGAGTGGTGCACAAATTTGGCTTTGGGAATCAATACACTCCGAGATGGAATGGCGCAGAGACCCGAGACAGAAAAAAAACGGAAATTTGAATTTTTGGGTGTGTTAAACATTCACTCCCGTCAGATAAAAGAAACGAAAAACTTTTAAATTCGAATTAAAATCAAATTTAGCAGTATTTAATAAAAATAAAAAAATAAACTCAAAGTCCAATAAAAAAACTTTTTTTTTAGCAAAAATTTGTAAAAGCTTAGTAAAAATGTTTTTTTTTAGCAAAAATTTTTTAGCAAAAAAAAATCATTTCATTTTGTGAATTGAACCTTCAATTTTGAAAAACATGAGAAATTGATTTTTGTCAAATCTGACAAGCAAAACGTTCGGATAAAAAAGATACTCATAAAATAAAATAATAAAAAGTGTGTAAGATTCGTTTTTAACGATTTTCCTATGAAAATAGAAACAACCAATTGTGCATCAAATAAAAATGTCGTATCGAGTTTTAATTCGAACGATTTATATTGCGATATTCAGTCTAGTTTGCCAAAAAGAGTTTCGCCATTATTTTGGTCAAATTATTTGATGGAGGGTCAAAGAGGTAAATTTTCGTACTTTTACTGTCGTCGTTTTTCTCGTCTGTTGATTAACGCTCTCGAGCAGACTGATGAGTTCCTTCTCCCCCAGCTTGCCTGGCAATTGTCCTCGCTGCGCCATACTGACCAACATTTCTTCCACCATTTTTGCCTTCTCGGGCTTTCCAAGCGACAGAGTGTTCACTGAAAAAGTTTTGAATTCCGGCGAAAGATATTTTTTTGGTGTTTTGCTTCGGATTTAACCGTAAAAAATGAACAACATCCAAAGCAGAGGGAGCCGGGAAAGAAGTGAAGAAAAAAAATGATATTGTACTTGATGAGATCATCCATTTTTTTTTTTCATTTCACAAGATCGAAATATACTTGGGCAACATTACAATCAACTTTAGCAACATTATAATAAACTTGAACAAATTCGAGCAACAATAGAATTTTTTTTTTCACGCTGAAACCCCTACCCTCCCCTTAAGCCGGAGTGTCCACCGCCGTACGTCGCAAAAAAAATGTCGCCACCTGCCGGTGGCCATGTTTTTGTTGTTTTTCTGTTTTAGTGATTTTTTTTAAAAGGCTCTCAATATATGTACTTTTGGGTATAAAAAAATGCGTTTCTGTTTCACCAACCGTTTCCTCAAACAAACATACAGAATTTGGGTCCCTTTTTGGGCCTCTGGGTAGATGCAGCCCCTTAATTATATAAAATAAATAGTTTCGACGCATTTTTAATTTTTTTTTGTTGAAAATACAATTCTTTTCCTGCCTAAAGGATATTCACCCTTAAGGAAGTGGAGAGATAATGGACTTTGAGCTCCAAGGGCAAGCAATAGTAGAAGGCTAAAAAAATTGGCTCACGCCGTGCTCTTGCCGCCTGGTCCAAGACCTGGGTGAGAATGGAATGGCGCATTTCTTGGATCTGCCGCTGCTTCTCCTCCGCCGCTTCTTGATTGGCGCCATCCCCGCCCTCGAAAACGAAAAAAAAACAATAAATATCGACATTTTTACGGCTTCCGTAGCGAAGCGTCAATTTTCGTGACGAATTTTTACGAATTTTTCTCAATTATGAAATAATCAACGCGACGTGTACGTTTTTTTTATCAACTGGCGGATCTTGATAAACAAAGACGATACGATGTTCAAAATGTCTAATTCGCTAAGGCGATTTAGCGATCGAATAGTAGTAGCGATCGTTTTCTTCACCCCCGATGACAGTTCAACATAACCTACAAAACTAAACCTAGCGTCGAAATATAAACTCCTCAGTGTAAATGTAGACAAAAAAGTGATGAATTAGTAGAAAAATGAAGAACAAAATGGGAGAAAATGAGAAATTCGTAGTTGCGCCTAATTTGGGCGGGTACCGTAAGTTGTGAAAAAATAATGAGTTAACCTCAACATCGAACGTTATGAAAACGAACTCGTGATTTAGGGAGGAATTTTATTTCAACTCGGGCAAGTATGGAGTTTTTCTTTGCGATGATAAAAATTTCTGGAAAAACACGTTTCTTACCTTGTATTGCGACTGCAGTTGGGCCAAACGTTGCTGTCGAAGAGCATCGAGTTCCGGGTCCGCCATTTTCGTTTACTACGCAATCTGTACTTTACTATATTTGGCGAGGTCATAGAGTATAAAGAGTAGATACGGGAGGCCAGAATCACGGTCGTACATACAGGTCTTGAAACGGAGCCGGTGGGGATGGTTCATTTCACGGGCGCTAAATTATCTCACCTTGTGACCACCAGGGTAGCGCTGTGATCTAGGGATGGAAATCAGCACATGCGCGGTGCAGCTCAACAGTGTAAAACGGTGCGAAAATCGTGGCTTGTGCGTCATACGTTTAAAGGATTTGAAAGTAACAAAAACCGAGGTAATTCCTTGTACCAAGCATGCCCTCATTGTAAATGCTATGCCTATTGCGGTCCATGACAAGTAGTAATAATTATAGTAAATTATTTTTATATAATGCCTTAGCACAATCGGCATAGCATCAGTGAGGTTATCTGAAAAGACTGATGGGTATAATTTATTTAAAAAGAAAATATTTTCTCTATCATTATGGATTATTAATTGTTTCATTTTTTGTTATTTACTTTTTATTTGTATTTAATTATCCTAACTACTTTCAATCATATTTATTTCATGACGTAGCCATACTTCGCAGTCCTTTCGCAGCGAGTTTTGTATTCGACATTTTATCTGGCCCGAATGAAAATGATAAATAGTTGTTCAAATAAGTTTCTCTATCACTTCTTGACATATTTATTTTTTATTGTTGCCTTTTCTTTGTTTTTAAATTTTGTATAATACCTGTCAGTGCTGCGAGAGCGAGACGCACCGGAAATAGACGTACAATTTATTTGCGCATTTCCATCCCCACCTTTGTCCATCCCTAGATCACAGCGCCGCGCCCTGGTACTAAAAACGAGGAAAACAAGCGAGCCAAACCACGCTGTAGGAAATTCGCTACGTTTCAAGACCTGTATGTACGACCGTGGTCATACGTAACGCATTTCCATCCCCACCTTTGTCCATCCCTAGATCACAGCGCCGCGCCCCGGTACTAAAAACGAGCAAAACAAGCGAGCCAAACCACGCTGTAGAAAATTCGCGACGTTTCAAGACCTGTATGTACGACCGTGGCCAGAATCCAAACCTCGCCAAAGTTAGCCGCCCCACTGTGACTAGTCGAACTTTTTTTTTACGAATCATTGGGTGGTCGATTGGTAGTATATTCAAGAAGTTTGATAGTTCATCGTTTTTCGTAAAATCGATAATCATATATCGGCCTTTTTCCGCTGCCCATCGTTCTATCTTGAAGGATCGGAATCTTCTTTTTCATTTTCCGAACGAACGGGAAACTACCAAACGATTCAAATGGACTACCAAACGATTCGTGAAAAAAACGTTCGATTAGTCAAAGTGGCGGGTTTCCTTGTCAAAACCGTCCGCTAGAGTCGCTGTAATCGAGGAATGTTCTGTGCGACAAGGACGACAATAGCCACGCAATCTTGTTATAGCCTAACCTGAGAATCTAATTGTTCCACAAGTTATCAATAAACGAATGATATTCCTATGTAAACAGAAATACATAAACTCGTAAAGCGAAGAGTATAAATGAGAAAAATCTATCCAGTAATTAATTGGCGAATAGTTCATCAACCCTACCATTGAAATCCAAACGAGTTTAATCGGGATGAATTAATTTCGTTCTTTCATGTGTAAAAAACATTCTAGCTGAATGGGTTGATGCCTGGTTGAAATGTTTGTTTTCTTCGATTCAAATCCCGTGCATTGGTTTCTTTTTCTTTTATGCTATAGCTGCAGAAAAAAATGCACAGTTTAATAAATTGTGAATGGAACGAATAATTGAGGTTACTGCTCGGAGGTACTTCTGCGTACACGTATACATCGACTACTATTTTCGCTAATAATAAATGTGGATATGGCACCTTAATGTTGCATGCAAAAATAATTTCGAGTGAGTAAGTCCGACAAAAACAATTACCTATTCCTCAAAGTTCAATATTTAGTTTCCCAGAATTTTTATTCGTCACGATACGGATATCATTCGTATCTCGTGCCGTAACAATGTTAGACATAGCCTCACACGATACACACTGAGCGATTATAACGCGAACGTTATTTGTTCCCATCATTTTTGGCGACAATTAAAAGTGTATGTTTTAATTCAAGATACCGAAGTTTACCGCAGAATCTAGTGAGGGCGTCGCCAGAATAAACATTATCGGGAGCACAAATAAGTCTCCGCCGTTTGACAAAAGATGGCCCCACCAGAAGGCCATAACCTTGAAATACTAGCGATTTTGTATCAGCATCACATAATTTTTTCGTGCGAAAATGTCGAATTTTGAGCCGAATAAACCTCATTTGCGGGAACTTTATAAATCTTCTTC
Source organism: Ophion obscuratus (assembly GCA_964007375.1). NCBI lineage: Eukaryota > Metazoa > Arthropoda > Insecta > Hymenoptera > Ichneumonidae > Ophion > Ophion obscuratus. The sequence goes on along the minus strand of OZ023324.1, from coordinate 27,786,507 downwards.
ACTTCTTTAATTTGAAGAAATCTACAGCTGAGGCTCAACGATTGCTTGTAGACGCATATGGTGAGGCTGCTTTAAGAGGGAATGATACCTCATCGCGGTCGGTATGGTAGAACAATTATAGGTTCCCAAAAATCTCGAAAACGTCTGTTCAGATCCCGTCGAAACTTTGCCAAACGACGTCAAATAGATAGACGAACAGCTGTCTTCATCTCAAATTTTCTGAATTTGTGCAAAAACATGTAGATTGGCTTATCATAAGCCAATCTAATTTTTTTTTCTCAAATTCGGGATCTGAAGAGCCGTTTTCGAGATTTTTGGGAATCTATAATTGTTCTACCATACCGACCGAGATGAAGTATCATTCCCTCATAATGACACTCATCGCTCACTCATTCCCTCGTAATTAGGGAATGACACCTCATCGCGGTCGGTATGGTAGAACAATTATAGATTCCCAAAAATCTCTGAAACGGCTCTTCAGATCTCGTCGAAACTTTGTCAGATGACGGCATAATAGATAGACGAATAGCTGTCAGCCCCTCAAATTTTGTGAACTTGAGGGAAAAAATGAAGATTGGCTTATCATAAGCCAATCTAGTTTTTTTTCTCAAATTCAGAAAATTTGAGGGGCTGACAGCTATTTGTCTATCTATTTGACGTCGTTTGGCAAAGTTTCAACGGGATCTGAAGATCCGTTTCAGAGATTTTTGGGAATCTATAATTGTTCTACCATACCGACCGCGATAAGGTGTCATTCCGTCTTAACACGTTACTGGTCTAACTCTATTGACAAATATTGGCAATCAAATCGCCGCTGCTTCATACCGTTCATGGAATAGTACTCTAGAAACGTTGGACTTCTGTATTTGAAGCTTGATGGATCCAAAGATAAAATCATGTTCCTCGAAATTGTCCACAACGAAGTTAACGCGAAACGCTCGAAATAAACATTCGTACTATCGGAAGTTGTGTAGTCTTTATTCTTTTTTTTTTACAAATAATTTATCAGCCCATGTTAAATGGTTTTGGTATTGTCGTACCAAGGAGGCATCCAATTGGTGGGGGTAGTGTTTCTCGGCCGAACTCGTGTGTTCCCGATAGCATTGAAGTTGTGGTTGATCGGGTTTCTTGATCTACCCTCGATCGCCCGATTATCCGGAAAATTATTGTTTCGCGGATTATTATCCAACACGACGAAAGCCTGCTCGTTGCTGCTGTCTTTTCTCGGCTGAACTCTGCCGAAGCTGGGCGAGTAAGATCTCCGTTGGTCATCGGGATGACGATCGTTCGAACAATTGATCGATGAGTTTCGATGTCTCTCGGTCGGTTGATACGAGAGTGAAGGCCTCCGATGGGGAAAGCCCCGCGTTTCTTCATCCACTTTCTGCACGTGAAGTCGATAGGCAGGGCTGGGCGAACGGTTTCTGGTGGCAGGCGATGAACCGATTATGTTCAAGTTCGTAGGTCTGTGCAACGTTGGTCCTGGGAGGTGTGATAGCCTCGAACTTCTTCGAAGAAGGGGAAAGTGGTAAACATGATTCAACATGCTATTGGACTAATGCTAGTAACAAGTAGTAGGTTTGGTGATAACAACTAGTAGGTGTGATGTCGAAATCCGGAGCTGACAGGGCTAAAAAAACAGAGCGGAAAATAAATGATTCACTGCAGTATCATCTTTGCAATCTATCACGGAGGTAAATCCAATAGCCAGCTTGCAGAAAATGAAGAACGTAGTCGCTATTACGTTTGAGGTCATACTTTGACCGGCCATATTGAAATATCACTGCGCCACCCCTAGGACATGAAAAACGCGAATTGGATAAAATAATCCCTACTTGCGATCGAGAAAACAGGCGAATCCCCTTTCCATTCGTACCAAACGATAAACTAATATCAGGAGCCATGCAGTTCGATTTGAGTACGAGGCCCAAAAAAATGGCCTTAGAAGGGACAATCTTTTACAGTGGAAGTTCATACACTGAGAAAAAAAAACCAATTGAATCAAAAAAATATATTGGTTGATTCAAATAAATATGCTGCTGCGGAGTGCCACCGACATATGAGATTGTTACAATACTATACAATATTGGAATATGCAATTGATTTAAATAACATATTATTTTTATTGAAAAAGCTCTTCTGATCTCTGAATATCTACATTATCCTTCAAACAAAATTATATTCTATTGAAATCATTCTATATACAATCCGTAGATGTATGGATGAAATAATTAAGCGGTAGATACAACATTTCTTATTTCATACAAATATATTGGGTTGGTACAAAAATCTTGCAACACTTTTTTTTCAATTAAAATATTTTTCCTAATAATGAAGTTCGAGAACATTCGAGAATAGGAAATACAAGAATGGTCTAGAAGCTTCCATGCCGCAGGATATATAAGCGAGTCAGATGTTCCGCGGAATCAGTATGAGCAAAGATGGATCAACGTGCACTTCGAGCAATCGCATGTTACGAATTCTTGCAAGGGCATTCTGTAAGAGCTGCAGCCCGTAATATGTGCAGTGCGTTCAAGGCTAATGTAGTTAATTATTCAACGGTCTCCCGATCGTATCAGCGTTTTCATTCTGGCGATACATCTTTTGAAGACAAACCTAGGTCCGGCAGGGAACCGATTGTGGACGATGAAGAACTGCGAGCACTTATAAAGGCAAAGCCTAATATGTTGTCACGAGAATTAGCCAACAAACTCAACTGCAGTCATCCTACTATCCTTCGACATTTACAAGAGATGGGATATAGGAAATTTCATTCGTCTTGGATACCGCACAATCTCAGCGAATCAAACAAAGCAACACGCATGTCCATCTGTCTTTCACTCCTGCATCGTCCGCAAAGAAAGGATTTTCTTCAAGAAATAGTCACTGGGGATGAAAGCTGGGTGTTGTATGTTAATCACACGCGCAAGCGTCAGTGGCTATCGAAAGGGGAAAAACCAGAACCGACCCCTAAACAGCCCCGTGAAATGAAGAAAGTTTTGCTCTGTTGTTAGTGGGATTCTGAGGGCATGCTCTATTACGGATTTCTGCCAACCAACACCACAATACAGGCAGAGATTTATTCTGCACAACTGCAAAAGGTGGCTAAAATTATGAAACAGAAAAGGCGTAAACGTCTTCACGTTCGGCTTCTCCATGACAATGCTCGACCCCACGTCGCTAAGATGACACAAGAAAATATTTCGCAGCTAGAATGGGAAGTTCTACCACACCCACCGTATTCACCAGACTTAGCACCTACCGACTATCACCTGCTTCGAGCTTTGAAGAAGTATTTACGGGATAAAAAATTTGATGATCTGTCAGATCTCAAAAATACATTGGACGACTTTCGTAATTCACGATCAAAAGAATTCTGGTCTGCGGGCGTGCAAAGTCTACCAGAGCGTTGGGCAAGAGTTGTAGATGCGGAGGGAGCCTACATTACTGAATAATCGTTTATTGTTAAAATACAATTTTTTTCTTTTTTACTCGTGTTGTGTGTTGCAAGATTTTTGTACCAACCCAATATAATCAATAGAATTAATTATTTCTTTACTGCATCGAAACGAATATGCCATGGGACGTAAGTTTTTCAATTTGTTTTAAATCTTAAATAAAAAGTGAGCATTAGAATGATCATCCACGATAATAGTGGAGAGAATATCAGATATCCAATGGAATATCCATGGAGAGAATATCAGATATTCAACTGATAAGAATAGATACTACACTTTGATCTTAGCCACTGGCCAAAAAGCGATAATCTTTAGAGTTTCTCCGGAGTTTAAGTAGATTTTCGGTTCCCGCTACGCTTGCGAGAAACGAGCGCGCGTGCGGCTTCTAGCGCTTACGCCGAGAACTACGGGTTTCCTCACACCTATAATTTCGGTGGCGCTAGGCCATGATTTGATTGAATTTTTTTCAACCAAATGCGCAAGAAACAAATTTTATTTTCGCATAATTTTTTAACCAATTCAGACATTTGTCTGTCAAACTTTCATTTTTTCATTATTTCATTATTTCATTATTTCATTATTTCATTATTTCATTATTTCATTTTTCAGTCAAAATAAAATATTAATATTTCAACGAATAATGTACTTAAAAACCAATATCGGATATGGTGAAAAAATCAATTTTTTTACAATTGAATCAACGAAATTTCATTCAACAACACCAATGATATTGGATCAATGATTTTTTTTCTCAGTGTACATAACACGACAGTTTACCTTTTGCTTTCCAATGGCGGCTTGGCAACGACGTTTTCCGCATGAACCCTCGTATTAAGGACCTGAAAAGCGTCTTGTTCGTCAGCAGCGTTTATCGTCCCGAACTGTTCCCCATTGTTGTTGCTGATCCAAAGATTGTCGCGCTTCCTTGACGCACTCAGGCTACGATCCCTGCGTCGATGCATCCTCGGCTCGTTTCCAACGAAGCTTTCTCTGCCTCGGCCGCAATATGCCTCGCGATATTCCGGTTGAAGGTCAATATTACCTTCGAGTCGAAGATTCGCCGGCATCTTGAGGGTCTCGACCCTCGGCTGGTTGCCGTACGCTACGTACTGCGATCTTATTTCGCTGGTGGGCTCGGACATTCGAAAGTCACGATTAGCGCGCCCTTCGAATCCGAAAGATGTCGCTGAGGCGTTCGGTTTCAAGCACAATGGCGGCTTCCTGTACATCGATCGATCCATGTTCAATAATATCGAATTGTACTCAGGATCTTGGTCAATTTTGGTCTGAAATTTGGCCGTACTTTGGGCTGATGAGTGAATCTTTGAGCCGTCCGCTCGGCCGATCTCGTCTTCGGGCTTCATCAATCTCGGACGCTCCCGAGGAAAGTCCTGCCGCACGAAACCCAGAAATTCCGTTAGTGAGGTTATGTTTCAAGCCTCCCGTGAAAAAAATGGACATATATAAACAGATATAATTATTTATACTCATATGTAACATTATATACAATTATATATGCCTTAACATGACATCATGAATGATCATATATGTAAATATATTACCATGTATAGTTTTTTTTTTCTAGGTGTGGACCACATAAGCCCATATATGATCATGTATGTTCAAAAGTTGGTACTCTGAACTCGTATATGAACATATGGTTGTATATATGAACTCATATATGATACAATATGTACTATATATTATATATAATTGAATTTGCCCCCCACAACCCCTATACAAGCTTATATTATATAATTGTATATGAGACCATGTACTAGGTGCGCAACTAATTTTCCGAGTTTTTTTGACCAATAAAAAATCGAAAATTTCAAGACAAATACAAAAAATGGTACATTCGAAGTATTGTCCCTCGCTGTTTACACATTTTTGCCATCTCTCTGGCAATACATAAATACCGCGACGATAATAAGACGCGTCTTTGGAGTGAAACCATTCGTCCAACCAATTTTGTACTGCATCGTAATTGGCCAAGTGTAGCCCACCCAAGTCATGCGCCATCGACCGGAACAAGTGATAGTCTGAAGGAGCCAGGTCTGGCGAATACGGCGAGTGCGGTAGTAGATCCCATTTCAGTGTTTTTATGATGTCCTGGACGATGGAACTGCGATGGCACGGAGCGTTGTCGTGCTGCGATATTACACGTTCGTGTCTCGTGTCCCATTCTGGCCGTGTTTCGAGCAATGCGTGGTTCAAATTGATTAGTTGTTGTCGGTAGCGATGCCCATTGACAGTTTCGCCCGGTTTCAGCAGCTCATAGTACACGATTCCTTTCTGGTCCCACCAAACGCAGAGCGTTGTCTTTTTTCCGAAGCGATTTGGCCGTGCCGTCGATGTTGACGCTTCGCCAAGTGAAAGCCACGATTTTCTGCGCTTGGAATTCTCGAAATATATCCATTTTTCATCGCCAGTAACAATTCGATGCAGGAAACTCTTTCTGTTCTGCCGCAAAAGCAAAATTTCCGAAGTGGCTCTTCGATTTTCCATTTGTCTCTCAGTCAACTCACGCGGCACCCACTTTCCTTCCTTATGAATTTTTCCCATGGCGTGCAAACGTTTCGAAATACATTGCCGAGTCACATTTAATGTCTCGGCAAGTTGATCTTCTGTTGGAGTGTCATCTTCATCCAATGACGCTTGCAGATCGCCGTCCGCAAATGTTTGCGGTCTTCCCGAGCGCTCCTTGTCCCCAGTCTCGAAATCGCCACTTCTGAACCGCTTGAACCAATCTTCACACGTTGCTTTTGATGGTATATGTTCGCCGTAGGCCTCCTCAAGTAACCGACGTGCTTCGGCTGCTGTTTTTTTTTAGGTTGAAGCAGAAAAGCAATGCTTCCCGCAAATGCTGTTTATTTGGCACAAACTTTGACATTTTCGAGGTTAGAAAAAAGGTCGTTGTGTTGCGATATTTGTTTATATTACGACTGGGCATTCTTAAAAGATGTCCAAGCTATAAAGACGCTCAATTTCAGACCTGTATGCCGACTACATGTGTCGCTAGCGCCATCCATGTGTGAAACCCGGGAATTTAATTGCGCATCTAGTATATGAACCTATATATGATGTACAAACTATTTTGGTGTCATATATAATCATATATGCAATCGTAATTATCCGCAACAACCATAATTGAACGTGTATAATAACGAAAACATATATAACCATGGATATTATTTCATATATAATATCACTGCAGACTATTTTGATATCATATAGGATCATGTATACTGCGTGTCATTTTTCATATAATACCGTCTATAAGCAGCAAAATCAGCATGTGATGCTGATAATATTTTATTGTTTTATTAAAAACGTACTAAAATGGTGATTTAAATAATTGATGATATATAGACAAAGTATAAATACAGGGTCCGGCAATAAAACCTCCCTAATTTTGATAGGTAGTTACAAAAAAAACATTAAAGATAGAGAAAACACACCTTTATTTTTGGAAAAGGAATACAATGCCATTTTACATTATTTTACTTACATTACTTTGTTTTGAAAATTACATCCGGTAAATGACGTCCTCCATTGTTGATGCATTGACGAAGTCGTTCCCTGAAGTTCTCCATAGTTCTTCGTGTCATTTCTCTTGGAATGGCAGCCACTTCCTGAGTGATTACCTCCTTAAGTTCTTGCAGAGTTGTGGGACCATGTTTGTAAACTTGAGCCTTTAGGTGTCCCCAAAGAAAAAAATCACAAGGTGATAAATCAGGTGACCTTGGGGTCCAGTTACTTGAAGAGAACGAAGAGCAAGATATCTGGTTCCAGCAGGATGGAGCCACATCCCACACTTCTCGGCGTTCTATGGAAATGTTGAGGGAGTTGTTTCCTAGACGTCTGATTTCGTTGCGAGGAGACATCGCCTGGCCCCCAAGGTCACCTGATTTATCACCTTGTGATTTTTTTCTTTGGGGACACCTAAAGGCTCAAGTTTACAAACATCGTCCCACAACTCTGCAAGAACTCAAGGAGGCAATCACTCAGGAAGTGGCTGCCATTCCAAGAGAAATGACACGAAGAACTATGGAGAACTTCAGGGAACGACTTCGTCAATGCATCAACAATGGAGGACGTCATTTACCGGATGTAATTTTCAAAACAAAGTAATGTAAGTAAAATAATGTAAAATGGCATTGTATTCCTTTTCCAAAAATAAAGGTTTGTTTTTTCTATCTTTAATGTTTTTTTTGTAATTACCTATCAAAATTAGGGAGGTTTTATTGCCGGACCCTGTATTTGTTTTCGGTATTATTTATTTACCAGCATAATATCACAAATTGGTCAACACATATTGTACTTCTTCATATAATCATATTTTACACTTGTATTATAAGAAAAAAGTATTTGTACATTTGTGTCTGTATACCCGGGAAAAAATGGACATATATAAACATAAATAACCATGTACGATCTTGTCATAAATGATCACGAACGAAATTTGTCTCTATATAATCATATATGGCTATATATTACTATATATGATTATGTAGAGACAAATGTCGTTCATGATTATTTATGTTTATATATGTCCATTTTTTTCCGGGCCATTTTATCGGCAATTGCTCTTAATTCTTGTCAACAATAAATCACACGCTGGAAAACTTGGATGCTGGGAATATTGGGTAGGGTAACTTCTTTTTCTCGTAATTGGACGTCTACTGCGAAAATTTGAGAAAATTTTCGGGAACTTCATGAATTTCTTTACCGACGGAATCGTGTGTCATGTTAACTTGAGACTGATGGAAATTCTTTGTAATTTAAACACCAAATGAATACCTTGTAGGCATCCTTGTACTCTGGGATTTCCAAGGGAGGGCCCTTCATCTCCTCCAACTTCGAAACCAACATTTTCATGTCTTCCTCTTTCCTCAGCCGTTTTTCATCCTCTCGCTCCTTTCTCTTTCGGAACTCTTCGGCTCGTTCGTCATTCTCAGCAATATCGCCTTTGTCCATCGGTTCGTTTATTCGCGAGCTCTCCGTCGCATCATAAAAACTGCCACCGGTTTGCAAGTGTGTCGTCGGATAAACGGGCATTCGTTTTCCTGTAAAAATGTAAAAACCTTGTCAAAAGCTAATCTGAAGCCAACCGATTCAGTCGTTTGATTGTTCGATTCAATCATGGTTTTGGTTATCGGCGGTTGGTAACAACACTGTCGGTAATAATATCGCCGATAACAATGCTGTCGGCAATAGTCGGTAAATATACCATCGGTAGCGATACTATCGGTAACTGTAGTGTCAATAACTGAACTATCCGTAACACAAAATTGTTATCAAGCATCTTCGGAAGCGTTTGAATATCGGGGAAAGGAAGGATTCTTATGTACCGTGTCCTTCCATGTCGATAACAATACTGGTTGTAATAAATATCACCGATGACAATGCTGTCGGCAACTATACGGTCGGTAAATGTACCTACTGTCGGCGGCTACACTATTGCTCGCTGTAGTATCGGTAACTGTACTATCGTTAACTGTACTATCGGTAACTGTACTATCGGTAACTTTACTATCGGTAACTGTACTATCGGTAACTGTACTATCGGTAACTGTACTATCGGTAACTGTACTATCGGTAACTGTACTATCGGTAACTTTACTATCGGTAACTGTACTATCAGTAACTGTACTATCGGTAACTGTACTATCGGTAACTTTACTATCGGTAACTGTAGTGTCGGTAACTGCAGTGTCGGTACCTGTAGCGTCGATAACTGTACTATCGGTAACACAAAATTGTTATCAAGCATCGTCCGAAGCGTTTGAGTATCGGGAAAGGCAAGATTCACATGCACCATGTCCTTCCATGTCGATAACAATACTATCGGTAATAATATCGCCGATAGCAATGCTGTCGGCAACTATACGGTCGGTAACTATACCTACCATCGGTAACTGTACTCTTAGTAACACAAAATTGTTATCATGCGTCTTCGGAAGCGGTTGAGAATCGAGGAAAGGAAAGATTCTTAAGTACCGTGTCCATCGATGTCGATAATAATACTGTCGGTAATAAGATCGTCAATAACAATACTGTGGGCAACTACTCGGTCGGTAAATATACCTACTATCGGTAACTGTAGTGTCGGTAACTGTACTATCGGTAAAAAAAAATTGATATCAAGCATCTTCGGAAGCGTTTGGGTATCGGCGAAAGGAAAGATTCTTGGGTGCCGTGTCCTTCGATGTCGACAACAATACTGTCGGTAACAACACCGTCGATAACAATGCAACAGGTATCAACACCGTCGATAATTTAAAAAAAAACCCTCATAATCGAAATTTTCACGCGGCAATGAGAATGAAATGGGCATCCTCAGCTTCACCAAGTTGATGGTTGCTCCGAGGCATTGAACTTACCACTGACGTTATGTGCTCGAAAGACATCCGTATATTCCGGAAGAAAAGTCGAATCTCCCTCCAGCTTTAGGTTTGCTCTTTGTCTGAGTAACTCGGGTCGTCGTGCTCCAACAAAGGGCACGTACTTTTCAAGGTTTTCCGTCGTAGTGTGGAGATCCCCTTCCAGCCGGAGGTTCGTCGGTAGACGAGCCAGAGCTGGCCGAGTCACGTTGAGCCACTCGATGAACTTTTCGCACTGTTCGGTCATGGTGCCCATGGTACCCTCCATCTTCAACGAGGTCGGCCGTCTCGCGAGTTCCGGCCGATGATGACCCTCGTGGGGCACGTACGAGGAATACTCCGTGTTCCCGTAAAATTCGTCGCCCTCACGCCTCAGGCTCGTACCCCTTAATCCATTTTTTTTGTACTCACGTAATCAGAAACCTTTTTTTTCTTATTTGACAAAAAGTCATCATTTTCAGGTCACCATGATAAATTAATAAAAACCATCAAGCATCGAGAAATGTAAAGCGTCCAGTACACGGGGGAAAAATCATAATCTCGAGAAATCGACCAAGATGGGCCGTAATCTAGAAAACTTTATCTCTTTCAGCCGTGACCTTGAAATAATCGCGTGTAGTAACTGACCTTCTTTGGTTCAGGTCTTCTAATACTGAATTAAAAATATGAAAATTCCTTTTTTGGTCGTGAGATTCCTAAACGCGGTGAGGAATTAGTTTGCGTGACCTCCAATTGACCTTTTTGCTTCTGGATCATTGAATCGAGTATACAAGGAACCTTCTTACTTTATAAACGACCTTGACGTGACCTCTACCCAACATTCATCTTTACATCGTCTAAATATCAAATAAAAAACAATACAAAAACCCTCTCAGTCACAACTGGCAGTGACCTTGAGGTGACTTTCAATTGATGTTGTCTTCAAACGTCCAATAGAACATTGCGATTTTTTTTAAATCTCTTTTTTATTTAAAATATACTGAAAAAAAAATTGCTGATTTTCGTGATTTTGTTTAACAAATTTTTGTTCTCTTTTTTTGAGACTTAAGATATTTTTATCACTACTTTTGACAGTGACATGGTATTTTTTCAAAATCAATTTAAAAAAATGGCGGAGGTATGTGGCCTGGCTAATGAATATTTAGTGGTCGATCAAGGGTTTCGAAATTGACCGTCCGCCAAAAAAATAAAACTCGCATGCACCTTAATTCCTTGTAGCATAAAATCAAAATAAACATCGAAGTGTTACTTTTTCTGAATAATTTATTATAATAATTTGTAACAATAATTTGTACCAATTACACGATATTTGTCATTATGTATGTTTATGAATTATTATATCATGGCGTGGCTCGTCAAAGAGTACAGCTACGATTGGTCCGCAGTAAGACTAACGAGATCAACTGTGGGATGCATTAGGATGCGCGAAAAACCGCTGCCATTTCAGTTTCACGAATAAAACGATCTATAATTTTGTTTACGGTCGAGAGCTTTAAAGAATTATTTTACGAGAACGAAGATTATAATTCTTGGGCTGGAAGTGTGAGGTATATTTGAAAAATCGGTTTGTAAAGAAAAAAGGAATAATTGTTTTGAAAATTTTACAATGCGTCAAATTTATGAGTGAGAAGAGTGAAAAAAAATTGGTTACCACTAAATATTCATTGGCCGGCTAGAGCTTTCGCGAGGTTAAGTTAAAAATGATAAAACGTAAAATTTATGGGTGAGAAGTGGACGAAAAAAAAAATCGACTTTTTAATGAAAATTGAAAGTTTTGGGAGGCTCGAGCAACCTCTAAATGTTTATTGACCGCTCGCAGCTTTCGCGACAATTTTTTTTTGGTAGATTATTGCATGGTGAGGAAAAGGAAAAAAATAGAGCCCAAATTTGTGCCACCCTAATATACAGGACATCCTGTAAATAAAAAATACAAAATAAAAAATATAAAATGAAAAATAAAAAATATAAAATAAATAGTAATAAGTAATAGCATAAAAAAGTAACCTTCTCATGAGTGGCGGTCTCGCAGGCATGACGCCCGAATTCGAAGATCTATCGACGGCGCTTTCCATCGTATCGCAATCATCGGCCCTGAAGGATTCTCTTATCAGCGACGGCGCTTCGTCGACCACTGGGTGTACGATTTTTTTTTCCTCTTCCGCGCTCTCGATCGTTTCCGCTGATTGTTTGTTGAATATCTTCAGTACAGAGTCCTCGCTAGTGGCGCGAAATGCTCTTCGATATTCCGTCACCAGGTTTTCCCTTATGCCCGACGTTACGCTCGTACCTAGGGTGTCCCTCGGGCGATTTGGTACGCGCCTTCGTCGATAACGAGCGAGCTCGTCGACCGATAGTCCTTCGATGAAGTGCCATTTCCCCTTTGTCTTGGACTTGACCTTTCGATTACTCTTGACGTTTGATCTCACGACCTCGGTGTCCGACGACGACTTGCCAATCCCAAGATTCGATCTGTGTCTGCTTCATTATCGATCCCAGACGAAGGATGTATCGTTTTTTTTTTTCAACATTATTACTCATCGGTGGTGAAGTGAGCGGGGAGAGCGAGTGCTCGGGAAATTTTTCATTTTACAATATTCATCACAGTTATATAAAGTTATACAACGAAAAAATATATAATCATGAAATTTTGTCATTTGAAGATAATTTTAAAGATATCAATATATCATCATAGTATAATAATCATGATATATTTAGTATTATATATCACCATTGTGTCTTTACATTATTATGTTATCTTATAATATAATATAATATAACATAATATATCATACTATATTATAGTATGATATATTATGATATAGTATAATGTATAGTATATGTATAATAATATATAACTAATTTATATAGTTATAATAATTAACATTATACATAATAATGTATAACTATGATATAGTTATACTATATCATACTATATATATATATATATATATATATATATATATATATATATATATATATATATATATATATATATATATATATATATATACACAGGGTGAGGCACTAACTGTTGCCACCTTGAATATCTCTGTAATTATCGACGTCACAAAAAAATGTTTGAAAAAAAAGTTGTACCGTACGGAAGGGGTCATCAAATGCGACCATTTTTTATTTCAGTGGAGAGGCTCTCGCACAGTAAAGGTCACCTCCACTTTTTTTCAACTATCTTGTAGAGCATCGAAAACTGCATAAAAAACATTTAGGGGTCAAAGTCGTTCAAGGTCATTCAAGATCGAAAAGTGACATGAACTTTATTTTTATGGGAAATTACTTTTATTCACATTAGATGTTCAAAGTGATTGCCATTAGAATCAATGCAGTATCGCCGAAGTCTTGCCATTGTCTTGTATGTAAACAACGGTACCAAACCTACAATGTACACGGAACATTGTACAATGTTTCGCCCAAACAAACCCACGATAACGATAGTAAGAATGGTGAGACTAGTATTAATGAATCAAGCAAATGTAAATGATGTATTCTTTTAAAGAGCAAACTGATATGTGTCTAATTTACGGAGAATGTCAGAAAAATGCAGTGAGAGCTAGCGACTTATACGCTGAAAGATTTCCTGAACGTTCTCATCCTACACGCCGTACATTTAAAATTTTGTACGGTAAACTGAGGACAACTGGATCCTTAACCCGTCGGGAAATAACCGACAAAAGCGAGTTACTAACGAAGAAACGGAAATTGGTGTTCTTGCTGCCGTTCATCGAGACTTGTACGGATTCTCGTCAAATTGCGAGAGAATCTGGCGTAAGCCAAAGAAGTATTCTACGTGTTCTACATCGTCATAAATATCATCCTTACCACATCAGTCTCCACCAGGAATTAACTGGTACGGATTTCACGAATCGCACTGAATTCTGCCGATGGGCTCAACGCCAGATTCAGAGAGATGACTCATTTATTAATCGGATTTTATTTACTGAAGAGGCAACATTTACGAATCATGAAAATATAAACTTGCATACATGCATTTGTGATCAACTGAAAATCCACATTGGCTGCGGCAAGCTGCACACGAAAGACCGTGCTCGGTTAATGTATGGTGTGGGATTATTGGGGATAGAATCATAGGCCCTTATTTCATCGAAGGGAATCTTAATGGTAGGAAGTACACCACATTCCTTCAAGAAACATTAGGTCCGTTATTGGAAGAAATACCTTTAGAAACAAGAAACAGCATGTGCCCGGCACATTTTTCGCTGATAGCTAGAAATGAATTGCAAAAGAGATTTCCAAATCGTTGGATTGGACACGGAGGAGCTGTATCGTGGCCGGCTCGCTCGCCAGACGCCTCTGGACTTTTTCTTTTGGGAATACTTGAAAGATCTTGTTTATAAAGAACGTCCAACTACGCCGGATGATATGCGTGAGAGAATTATTCGAGCCTGTGATTCGATAAGTGCCGAAGTGATAAGAAATTCTACACAATCCGTGATGAGAAGATTGCAATACTGCATTGATTCCAATGGCAATCACTTCGAACATCTACTGTGAATAAAGGTAATTTCACATAAAAATAAAGTTCATGTCACTTTTTGATCTTAAACGACCTTGAACGACTTTGACCCCTGAATGTACTGTCCCATTTTGAAAAGTGAAGGTAACCTTTACTGCGCGACAGCGCCTCCACTGAGATAAAAAAAATGGTCGCATTTGATGACCCCTTTCGTACCGTACAACTTTTGTTTCAAACATTTTTTTGTGACGTCGATAATTACAGAGATATTCAAGGTGACAACAGTTAGTGCCTCAACCTGGATATATAAATATATAAATATATAAATATATAAATATATAAATATATATATATATTTATATATTTATGTTTATATATATAAATATATATTTATATTTATATATATGATATACTATATTATGATATAATATAATATATCATATAATATATCAACGTAAATAAGTCCGTTTTTCCGTAATTTGGCAACTTCGATTTTTAGACTTTTTCGAGGTCAGTGAAATCGAAGCAAACTTCCTTAAAATCAAGATAGCGTGTTGAATATGTGCGACCGTAAAAAGTAACGAAAGCCTTAACAGAAAGTTTTAAAAAGCAAGTCTGGAATTGTATCTCCAGAATATTATCCTCGAAAAATCTTCGATCTTCCACACGGACCAATCAACACGAAGCAAACATTGGAATGCCATTGGATCCCCACTTTCGCCCAATCTCGCAAAATCATAATAGATTAAACTGACCTTATTTTGGCAGCCCACCAATTATTGACACTGTTTCTCCTACCTACACAGTGGTCCTTAAAGTACCAATAATTGGGCCCTCAAAGAGCGAAATAATTGGACCATTAAAGACCCAATCATAGAACCCTTAAATAGCCAATAATTCGCCTCAGAGTGTCAATAATTAGGCACCTTAGCCTACCATCGCAGTTCAAAAGCAAAAAAAATGTTCGCGATGAAAACGCCGCAAACCCAAACAAACCTAAACAACCATTTTAACGCCGTTGAATCCCTACTTCCGGTCAATCTCGAAAAATCATAATTCGAGCGCAGTACAAAATTTAAAAATAAATATATCCAACCGCAAATTCGATGCAAACCCAAAAAACGCCCCAAAATAACAACGTCCTCGAATCTCCACTTCCGGTTACTCCTGCGAAATTACAATCCGATCGTAGTTCAAAAATTTAAAAACCCTCCATTGCAAATTTCGTTGCCAACCCAAAACAACCTTATCAACGTTGAAACCTTACTTCCGGTCAATCTCGCAAAGTCATCATCCAATCGCGCAGTTTATAATGTATAATAAAAAAATCTTGGATGCAAATTCACATCAATTTATTGCTGATTGCAATTTTTATTTATCACGGAGGCGAGAAAGAACTTTCTTCCGATCTCTTCGAGTACATAATCGAGAAACATCGCGATAGGGACAAGGGTGACGCGTCTGGTTCGTCCAAAAGCTCGGAGCAAACTGGAAACTTTACTCACGCGCGGCTACATCACCGTGTAATCCCGACCGACGGATACCGATGGATGCGTGCACGTGTGTGTGTGTGTGTGTGTGTGTGTGTGTGTGTGTGTGTGTGTGTGTGTGTGTGTGTGTGTGTGTGTGTGGCGTAGGTGTGTGTGTGTGTGTGTGTGTGTGTGTGTGTGTGTGTGTGTGTGTGTGTGGCGTAGGTGTGTGTGTGTGTGTGTGTGTGTGTGCGCGCGCGTGTGCGTGTGTGTGTGTGTGTAGGTGTGTAGGTGTGCGTGTAATAGCGAAAGCGATGGATATAGCGCAGAGAAGAACGAAACAGGCTGGTACGTAACTCCACGTGCCGTTACAAATAAGAACAGACAAGACGCATCGATTTGTGTAGACCGCCCCGTACACATACGAAAAGCCTCGTCGCTATACCACGGGATGGGCCATACAAGAGAGAAGCGATAAAAAAAAAAGTATTAAAAAAAAATCATTTCGCTTAACGACTGACGTGCACGAATGCGAGGAATCGATCGATTTCTCTCAGATCGGTAAGACCTTTCCGGGTCTCTTGGTCGCTCCACTATGGACCGCGTGTTAGTAACCAATACATTGCTTAAAAATGTTGCTTGTGATTTGCAACGATGTTTATAGTGATTTGTACCATATTATAAGATACGACCTGCTATATGCGTACTTGGTGTGTTATTTAAATGTTGGTACAAGGCATCATTGCCCGTCTACTCAATGCATAGAATATTTCATGAATCCAAGATAAAATAAAATACGCAGATGAGTGCTCTTCCACGATGATTTTTTAAATTATATTTCGCCATTTCCTGACCGCCTGTAATGATTTATTTGCTCTCAGAAAAATTACGCTCATTCACCTCGTTTTTATGTAATATCAAGTTTAATTTGAACTTCCGGTATTGGATTTATTACCAGTGGCGACGATAAAGAGACGCGACAGCAAGACAACAGCTGACTGTACAGGGTGCGCCAGAGAAACTTACTTATTTGAAAGGTCAATAAAAACAAAAGTACTTCAATTATTGTTTTAAATTTTTTTTTATTTGAGAATACAATATCCCAATTTTTTTTTCATGCAGTCTTGAAAATGACATCGGATAAATGGCGACCCCCATTGCGCATACACTGATGAAGTCGATTTTTGAAATTTGTATCCACTCTTTGCAGCATATCAATCGGTATGTTGGCAATGGCGTCGCGAATGTTGTTCTTGAGGTGTGCTGTGGTCCGTGGTCGATCGACATAAACCAGAGATTTCAAATAACCCCATAAAAAGAAATCGCATAGAGTCAAATCTGAAGAGCGTGCCGGCCATTGGAGATGGCCGGCACGCTCCAGCATTTCACCAGCATTTCACATGCATTTTGACGGGCAACAAAATCGCGTTCAGTAAATTCTTGCACAACAGCCAATTTATAGGGATGAAATTGAAGGTCTTCATGGAGAATTCGTCGAACAGTGGTGTCAGAAATTCCCATAGCAGCTGCGTGTTTGCGAGCCGAACGCCGGGGAGAACGCACAACTGACTGCCTCACTCTTTCGACATTTTCCGGAGTTCTGATGGTCCGTTGAAGTCCATTTCTGGGTTTAGCGACACTTCCACACTCCCGAAATGAGTTAACCCACGACAGAATCGAATTACGGCCAGGAACGAGTCTGTGAGGAGGAATTTCAAAGCGAGCACGGAAGGCACGTTGCGTAGCAACAAGTGAGCGACCGTTAGAAAAGAAGCTCTCGACTGCGAAGGCCCGCTGCTCTCTAGACCAGAGCATGATGGCAACTGACTGGAGGGAGAAACAAACTTGCGAGCTTCCCCCTCCAGATGCGCCCCCTCTCGCCCCTCTACCCGCCCAACTCACCGCGCGGGAATTTTTTCAAATAAGTAAGTTTCTCTGGCGCACCCTGTAGTTCTAACCTCACCGCACTCGTTCGAATTTCCACGCATATTTCATTTTTTTAACCGACATATTTCGCCGACACTAATTTTCTACGATTTTTACCTGTAGTGGCCCGAATACGATGCTGTATATTTTCTACAGCTGACATTTTTTTGATAGATCGACGTTGAAAAGCATGGAGGTTAAACTCGCCTGGTTGAGTAAAAAAGAGACGGAGATAGAAACAATGTTGCCAAATAATAAAATCTAGAAATACTGCGCGAATCGTTGAAATAACTATTTTTTTTCTTCGTTTTTCTAATTAAATGTGAACATTCATTCAGGGAAGGTTCTGCCCTGTCGGGCCAAAAAATGTTCGATTTTTCACCAATTTTTTATGCGATAAGTATTAAATATAGAATGTTGATATTTGGTATGTTGACTAAGCGGTCTTTATTGAACGACAAAATATTTTTTAAAGTTTGACAAAACATCGTGTTGGGAGTGGAAGGAGCCACGTATGTCGGTGCGCGGGCGATGACATTCTTCGCTTGCGGAAGTCCGAAGTTTTAGACACGTGATCCGAAGCAAAAAAAATCAAACATATTTTTACTTTGTGCCATCAAGAAGGAAAATAAAAAAATAGTGAGCGATCGAAAGGAAGTTTTTTTTTTTAATTTCGCAGTTTTTTGCTCACTATTTTTTTATATTTCAATTTTTCTTCTTGATTCCAGATCAAATTATACACAATATTGTACAAAGTAAACATATGTTTGATTTTTTTGACACAACAAGGCAGAACCTTCCCTTAATTAAACAGTTTACACATGGAAAATTTTAGTGATTACAAATTGTTGTTTTTTTGCATATGTTAAAAATATAAATTGTACAAGTGTCAAGTATGATCAGTGGTATGACTAGTGTGAAGCGATAGGATTACCACAAAACAGCCTCAACATATGCTTTTACAAGCAATCCGTGCGCTTCAGCTGCAGATTTCTTCAAATAAAATAAGTAAATCAAAAGTTCCCACGAATGACGCTTGTTCGGCTGAAAACTCGACATTTTCGCACGAAAAAAATTATGTGACGCTGATGCGAAATCGCAAATATTTCAAGGTTACGGTCTTGCCAGTCGTCCAACTTTATGATTCGACGTTTTACATCTAAGAATTTCACCCGTAACCTCCTGGTGGGGCCATCTTTTGTCAAACGGCGGAAACTTATTTGTACTCCCAATAATAACAATAAGAATAACCATAGCAAACAAAAGTAATAATGATACCGAGTAGTTGAAAGTTGTGTCAAAAAATTGCCACAAAATATTATTTTCTTTTCAATGTGTCTCTCTCTCTCTCTCTCTCTCTCTCTCTCTCTCTCTCTCTCTCTCTCTCTCTCTCTCTCTCTTTCTCTTTATAAATTCGAACTAAAAAAGATTAACAAATAAAACCCAACAATTAATGATTTAAATATATACCAAACCATCGAAAAAAATATATATATATATTTTTAAAATGAGTCAATAAAATTCCCGGTATGAATGGATGACATTCTCAATATAAATAAATATCATTGACAATTGAGAAAAACTGACAAATAATTCAACTTCAACTGACAAAAACCCGTTAAAAAAAAGTACAAAAAAGTTTGAAAATAATTAGCACCGTATCGACGTCGCATCGTCGCACGAGGTTCGGACTTTATCAACGACCCAATTCGAAAGCATTTTCGGATACATGCGTCGCCCTCGTTAATTTTTCTTTTTACCACCTTATTACCAGAATTTACTCGGTTTTCTGGTTTTTAGAAACGATTTTAGGAAACAATCGCGTCGCATTTCTTTCTTTTTAATCTACTTTCCGTCTAACTGGAAAGTCGATCTTGTCGAGCACAAGGTAGCGTGGCCGAGCGGTCTAAGGCGCTGGTTTAAGGCACCAGTCTCTTCGGAGGCGTGGGTTCGAATCCCACCGCTGCCAATTTTTTTTTTAATCATTTTTTTGGAATCTCGATACGCCGGCGGCAACAAAGGACGATTCATCTTATTGTCAATGGTAGTCTGTGAAATTACATTTTTCTTAATGATGATCGTATCGTCTATACGTTACATCGATAATATGTGTTGGAACCATTTATGTAAATATCTTTAACCGATTGAGAATTTGACCTATCGAATTTCTTTTTTTTTGTAATCCCGAATACAATGAAAGATTTAAAAAAAGAGAAATTTTCTTCCATGTTATATATATATATATATATATATATATATATATATATATATATATATATATATATATATATATATTAGGGTGGTTCTTAATTTGGTGATGTTGTAAATTCTTTGGTATTGTTCCTCGAAAGTAATCAACATATATAGAAAAAAAATTGGCCGCAAGCGGAAGTTTGTCCAATAATTCTAATCCACCCCACCGAGCTGTCGAATTTTTATACGAAAAAAAATGATTTTTTTCCAGCACGTTTTGCAATAGATCGCAGTGTGTATGTAACTTTTTGATTTTTTAAATGCATTCTGGCAAAGTTTGTACCGGTATACCGGCTTTATCCCAAAACACAAACACTTCTTTGGCAGTTATTGTGGCACTTTCATGTATCATTAATTTTAGAACCCGAGTATTATAAAAAAGTGCTTTCAACACCTTCAATTTCGAAGACAATTTGCTTCCAATTATTTGTGAATCAGCATCACCAATTAAAAATATATTTTTACGTAAATTACGGTCATGGAACGTCATCGCGATTTCCTAAGGTTAAGTCGTCGAGCACATGTGTCCAGCGCTGAATCGAGACATGTGCCTCACGTGGAAACGGTAGACATACATTTATTTCGAGGTTAACGAGGATTGCGGCAAGCACGGGAAGCAACTCGTCCGACGAACGGATACTTGTCGGTAAGGCAGGATGGCTTTAATTTATCATAATGTATGATAAAATTGATAAAGTTGAACATTTAAATATTGTTTACATATTGTCATTGAGTGCGCTGCGTATCTCTTCATATTTCTAATTGCATACGAAAAATAAGTTGCAGTTTTTCAACTCCTGTTTTGACCATAATGATCGATTTTTGGAATAAATCATGACAGTTTTTTCGCTCATTACGTGATAAATATTAAATCCACGACATTTTTACGAGTCACCTTTTTTGTAGAGCATTACATTTCCTATAAAAACATCATATGGAATTTTTTTATCATGTATATTTTTGGAACAATAAACAATTTGCTTAACAACATTTTAAATGCATGCATTTTCTCATATGAAAATTCGACATCTCAATGGGGTGGGTTCGAATTACCGGACAAATTTCCGTTTGCGGCCAATTTTTTTTCTATATATATATATATATATATGTATGTATGTATGTATATATGTATATATGTAGGATCATAATCATGCACTAGGATATTTAATGCAAGAAAATATGAATACGTTTTAATATAGGAAATACGAAACACAAACTCGATGCACTATAAAACGAGTCAAACTGCTCTCGATCTTTACGCTCTCAAACATCATCTTAGACTGCTCGCCTCTTCGACATTTCATCCAGGCACACTCCCATTTTCTCTCTTTATTCTTTTCCACTCATCTTTGTCACACCAACACTCGTTCTATGAACTCTTTGTCCCACGGGTGGCCTAACGGCTCGCCACACAGGTCATACGCGCTCTTCCAAGGAACCCTCGAAGTCTCACTCGCGCATAAACACGTTCGTCGTAAATCTGTTATTCGCTCTAAACACTTCGCTCGGCTCAGCGCTTTCTATTTCGCCTAAACTGATTCTTATTTGAAATCTTTGGCGACATATCGCCTTCTCGACTACACGCAGCACTTCTTACTTTCTCGTGACTCTTATTCCTTTATATATATATATATATATATATATATATATATATCAAGGATCTTATTTTAATCGTATTTCAATTTTTATCTTATTTTATATATATACAATTATTTTCTTATAACTTTCAGGGGTCTTGGTCTAATCTTTCACCTGATGTATGTAGAAAAATACTGCGCCGATCAAGTATTCAGTATAATACCATTTTTAGGGTTCAAAAGGGGACGTTAAAATAAAGTTTTTTGGTCCAAAATTCAAAATGGCGATACTAAGATGTTCGATATGTTTTTTTAAAAATTGGGATCATGAATTTGTTCTCAACAAAACATTTATCAGGTCAAAACTAACAACTTTTGTGGAAAATTTTTTTTATGACGTTCAAAATATTTTGATTTTTACAGAATTGAAAAATTCCAACAATAACGTAAGATTGCATTTATAATAGATACCGCGCGGCGCGCCCGACCGCGACTCCAAAGCCGTTTTTCCACGGTTCACTTTTTTGAAACTTGTGAAAGTTCTAACTCTTGAACGAAGGTTCGGATCGCTTTGAAATATTTACAACATATTCTTAGTATCATCACCTATCGTGTGAACCAAAGAAACAAAAATTTCAATTACGCAAAAAAATATAAAAAATTAAATACCGACAGAAAAATGAGTAAAAAATTTTAACTTTCGAATTTTTATTGGAATATTTTAAAAAAATAATATTGTTGGTTCGCACTGAAGATACATTCATTATGCAATTATCAATATGTTCATTTTTTTCAGACACCCACATCGATGCCGAGAACTTTCACCATCAACGCGCGCGCAAAAAAAAATCCATTGCTTTATTACGTTATATTAATTATTTAATTAATTTTTCTGATTTTTTTTCTTTTACATATGAGGCATATGTAAAAGATTAATATTTTAAGGCATATGTTAATTAATCTTAATTGCCTCTTAATTAACATTAAGAAGCATATGTAAAAGATTAATATTAAAACATTAATATTTCTGATTTTTTTTTCTTTTACATGAGGCATCACGTCACTTCAGCCAGTAAAAAAAATCCACAAATAATTTTGAAAAATCGAGTTACTTTATTGAAAAATATTCACCGAGTGTCGAAATTTTTTTTTTAATTTCTGACGTTTTTTCTCGTTGATAACCATGTGCATAAATGATCTGTAAAAAATCTTGTCAATATATGCCTCATTGTTTTTTAACCGCCTCTAGAAAAGTAAAAGTCAGTATCGGAGAAATCGCGTATATGAGGCCCCAATGGCTATAGCGCATGCCATACGATTTTTGATATATGCAAAAATAACAAAATGGTGGACATTTTTCGAAAAAACAAAAAACGCGTGTTTCACCATTTTTGGCAAAAAAATAGTAAATATAAAAAAATTTTATATCCTTGAAAAGCGCTATAGCTATAGTTGTAAAGAATGTGGTTAAAGTTTCAGAGGATCGGTTCAGTAGTTTCGAAGATTTGATCAACACGCCGTCGAAAAACGTTGTTTCGAGAAAAACGCGTTTAAAGTTTGTTTGGCTTACATAAATACATACTTTAAAAAAAATATATATTTCGAAAGTGTATTTATGAAGTGTAACAACTTTTATATCAATATCTATAATATAAACCTACAAAGAAAATGAATGAAAATAGCCTATTTTAGCGTCTAAAGTAAGAAGACCCCTTAAAATAAAAATCCTTTCGCCGGATGGTCCGAAAAATTTCGCCCTAATAAGCCCCACATGATACTCCATTTCCGTACGAATCTGTATTTACGGCTGGTGAGACTATCGTAAATCAGAAAATGCGGAAGAGGAAAGACATTACAACGTCCAAGGGAATTCCGGCGGCGTCTATTTCTGTCGCGATCCGTTACTATATTTTCCGTAATAGATTCGATCCTTTGAAATTGCCGAATAGCAGTCGCGCGTCTCGTAGGACAGGTCCGATCGTTTTCCACACAGGGAGAGAATTCGGCACGACCTCCTGACCCAGATAAAGTGTTTCTTTTTCATTTTACCCGCGCGACAGGAATTCACATCCGGTCTAGGCGAGAATCCCTTTCCGGCCCGCGAGGCTTGGCCGCGGGAGTCGCTGTATTCGAAAATGTACACGCACGCGATTGCTTCGCCCCTCTTGCGTGACGCCTGGGCCGTAAACGCGTTCGTACGTTTTGCCAATTTCGCACGCGACCAAATACACCCCTTCGCCCTCTTCCGCGTAGATTCGTCGCGGCACGTGTAACCGGAGCGGGAAATCGCTTAAGGGGTTAGGCCACTCTGGAGGCCGAAAAAAATAGGCTTTTTGGGATTTTTTTTCGAAAAAACTACAAAATAAATTGAGATTACAAAAAGGGTGTTTATCACACATATCAGTGACTGTATACGATAATTTTTTCGAAGCGACCAATGTCAAAATGGCGGCTTTGAAGCGTTTATCTTAAAACTGCATTTTTTAAGTTGGCCGGAAACATAACTCACACAATTTTCAACCGATTCACATAAAATGTTGAATATATCTTGAAATTTGAATACGAATACGAATTTATTCACATCGTGATTTTCATGCGAATATAAATACAAATTTATTCATACTTCGCTTATTGTAAATACGATCACAAATAAAATTGTATTCACAAATATTCTGAACATACAAAAAATTTACAGAAAAAATTGTGAATATTCACAAAAAATGTGGATATCAACAAAAATCCTGTGAATTAATTAAAATCACATACAAAATCTGTGAATGCAAATGTATTCACAAAAAATTGTAAGTACAAAAAAAATCACAAATCA
The DNA here is from genome assembly GCA_964007375.1 of Ophion obscuratus. NCBI lineage: Eukaryota > Metazoa > Arthropoda > Insecta > Hymenoptera > Ichneumonidae > Ophion > Ophion obscuratus. The sequence goes on along the minus strand of OZ023324.1, from coordinate 27,762,122 downwards.
GTTGTGAATTTTTTCGTATTTAAGACAAATTAAAATCAATTTCACACTGATTGGATTAAAATTTACACCATTAGTGAGTTCGTACGTATTTTGAGAGAAAACATTGACTCGAGGCAAAGAAATTTTTGCCCAAAAAGTTTTATAAAAATTTTAAAAATAATTTTATAAAATATAAATATATCTTAAAAATAATTATATATCTTAAAAATTTTATATATCTTATATAAAAAAATTTTATATAAGATATATAAAGTCTTTTAAGATATATTAAATATCTTTTATAAATAAAATATATATCTTATATATCAAAAAAATTTCGCAAAGAAATTTTTGTACAAAACTTTTTGGGCGAAAATTTCTTTGCCTCGACACAATGTTTTCTCTCAAAATACGTAAGAACTCACTTGTGGTGTAAATTTTAATATAATCATTGTGAATTTGATTTCAATTTTCTTCAACTTGAGGAAATTCACAACTCATTTTGTGAATTTTTTCATATTTATAATGTAATATTTGAAACTCGCAACTTTTTTGGCAAAAATTTCTTTGCCTCGGCGCAATGTTTTCTCTCAAAATACGTAAGAACTCACTTGTGGTGTAAATTTTCATCTAATCATTGTGAATTTCACTTTAACTTGTCTTAAATACGAAGAAATTCACAACTTATTTCGTTTTTTTTTGTATTTACAATTTTTTTGTGAATACATTTGCATTCACAGATTTTGATGTCAATTTTTTGTAATTCACAGGATTTCTTGTAAATATTCACATTTTTAGTGAATATTCACAATTTTTTCTGTGAATTTATTTATATGTTCCGAATATTTGTGAATACAATTGCATTTGTATGCATGCATGTGAATAGAAATAAGTGAAGCATTAATAAATTTGTATTTATACTCACATGAAAATCACGATGTGAATAAATTCGTATTCGTATTTATAAATAGAATTACGCCCAACTCTGCTATGGAAGTACGTAAGATTTGTTTTTTATATTGCATAGTTCGTTGGTTATTAACAATTATCTGACGAAATTTTTCACTTCCCAAATATTTGCCTAAAAAATCGTCAGATAATTGTTAATATTAAATGAACTGTGCAATGTAAAAAAAATCCTACGTGCTACCATAGACATTGTATTTTTCAATATATACGCAACATTTCAAGTGAATCGGTTGAAAATTGTCAGAGTTATGTTTCCGGCCAGCTTATAAAATGCAGTTTTGAGATAACCGCTGCACAGCCGCCATTTTGAAATTAATCGCTTCAAAAAAATTATTGTATACAGTCACTGATATGTATGACAAACACCCTTTTTGAAATCTCGTTTTATTTTGTAGTTTTTCTGACGAAAAAAAATCCCTAAAAAGCCTATTTTTTGGCCTCTAGAGTGGCCTAACCCCTTAACTTGAATTCCCCTAGGAAATTTCACTCTGGAACCGATTTTTTTCTTTCTATTTTTATTCCTATTGTAGTCCGAATGTAACAAAAAATTCTGGTGTTTTTGCATTTTAACGTATTTTTCGGCGATTCATTATTTTTGTTTTGCTATTTTTTCAGCATGTTTTTATGGAAATTTAATGTATAAACATTTTGAATTTTTTTAATTAGTATTTTATCCAAATTAAAAACAGTTAGATGCAGTTAATTAGAATAAATGAAAATGTTTTATTATATGCACCTAAATATATAATACATATTCATTTATATATATATATATATATATATATATATATATATATATATATATATGAGGTACATATGTTAAAACATTTCTATTTAATTTAATTAACCCAATTTAACGGTTTTTAATTAAAATAAAATTTAAATATATACAGGGTGAGGCACATAAAGTGTTACAGAGCAATAGCGCTCAAACTATTGATCATATCCAAAAATGTTTCAGACAAAAGTTTCACTGTTCGAGAAGGCCGTCATACCGGACCACCCTATTTTTTTTATCAGTGGAGGCGCTGACGCACGGTGAAGGTCACCTCCACTTTTTTATATGGCACGGTACATTTTTTTTCAACCATTTTGCGGAGCACCTCAAGCCGCATAAAAAACATTAGGGGGTCAAAGTCGTTCAAGGTCATTCAAGGTCTGTATTGATAATACAAATCTAAATATGACTGACTAAAGATCTCAAGCTTGAATATATTATCGTCCCCCTTAAGCTCTTAAGAGGAAACTTAAGATCTTAAGAGGCAACTATCGTCCCCCTTGAGCCCTTAAGAGGAAACTCAAGACCTGAATCTAAAGATCTGAAACTTGAATATATTATCGCCCCCTTAAGACCTTAAGAGGAAACTTAAGATCTTAAGAGGAAATTATCGCCCCCCTTAAGACCTTAAGAGGAAACTTAAAACCTGACTTTAAAGTTCTGCAGCTTGAATACATTATCGTCCCCCTTAAGGCCTTAAGAGGAAACTCAAGATCTTAAGAGGAAACTACCCCCCCCCCTTAAGACGTCAATAGGAAACTTAAGATCTGAAGAGGAAACTATCCCCCCTTAAGACCTTAAGAGGAAACTTAAGAACTGACTCTAAAGATCTGCAGCTTGAATACACCATCGTCCCCCTTAAGCTCTTAAGAGGAAACTCAAGATCTTAAGAGGCAACTATCGCCCTCTTTAAGCCCTTAAGAGGAAACTCAAGACCTGACTCTAAAGATCTGAAACTTGAATACATTATCGCCCCCTTAAGACCTTAAGAGGAAACTTAAGATCTTAAGAGGAAATTATCGCCCCCCTTAAGACCTTAAGAGGAAACTTAAAACCTGACTTTAAAGTTCTGCAGCTTGAATACATTATCGTCCCCCTTAAGACCTTAAGAGGAAACTCCAGATCTTAAGACGCAACTATCGCCCCCTTAAGATCTTAATAGGAAACTTAAGACCTGACCCTAAATATCTGAAACTTGCATATATTATCGTCCCCCCCCTTAAGACCCTTAAGAGGAAAAAAAGCACCGTATCTCTCAAACTACCGATCCAAGGGCGATGATAAGAGGAACGAACTTGCAGAAAATATTTTCCTCCATATATTTGACAAGTCCGCATTCTGATCGGAGCTCATCAATAAAGGTAACGTAACGAAAAATGGCCATTCACCGTGTATGGAACGAGGACAGGTGTATTCTTGGCACGACAGATCTTATCGCACAATTCGTTTATTCGTGGGTTATTACGAGTGATCGTTTTAAGTAGGACTACCGCGTGTTACGCGGATCTTAAGGAGGTCACGTACGTATCCCTCTTATCACGTCACCCCTATAGTAATCGGAATCGAGGTCAGCAGGACGAAAGCCAGAGGAATAAAAACCGCCCTCTCCGTCGCAGGGATCTACGCCCATTTTTTCTTCTTCTTCTTCGTCTTTGTTGCTCGTGATTCCGCGACGGCAAAAAAGACTGTCAATTGAATTGATGGCCCCGTTTGGTGGCGCTGATTTTTTTTTTCACCTAACCCTGACACGCCACAAGTTCTTATCGGCCGAACAAGCAATCGTCGCCACTACAAAAGATTTATGGAACTCGTCGTCCTTGTGCTCCTTTTTGTTTCAAGGGTAGATTTTTCTGCTATTTTTCGCAGCTTTCTTAGTTTGTGAAATATCATTGGTTGTCACTGCTTTTTTCAATGGTGTAAGGCTTGAGGTAAATTTAGTTTCGGTTTGAGGGGATTTTTCGGTTGTTGTTCGCAGCTGTGTATAAAAGAATTTTAGGTTGAAAATCGAGAGTTATTGGGTATTTTGTTGTTTTGAATTTTGTATCTCGGATGAAATTAGTGTAGTTGCCACTTCTTGGTCTTTGATTTTGCCACTTTTTTTAAAAGGCTTCATCGGTATTTTTTCTCATTCTTGTCTACTTTCGTACAATTTTCTGCTATTTTTATATACAGTTCTATCATTTTTTGGGCATTCTTATCTATAGTTGTACCATTTTTTGCCATTTTTATTTTCAGTTGTACCATTTTGATGTACAGTCGAACGGTTTCTGGTCGTTTTTACAGCCGTGCAATATTTGCCATCCTTATCTACCTTTGTACCATTTTTTGCCTTTTTTATTTTCAGTTGTACCATTTTTTACCATTTTTATCTACAGTTGTACGGTTTTTTATCGTTTCTATCTGCAGTTGTGCCATTTTTGCCATTCTTATCTACCTTCGTACAATTTTTACCATTTTTAGCTTTAGTTGTGTCATTTTTTGGGATTCTTATCTACAGTTGTACCATTTTTTGCCATTTTTGTCTTCAGTTGTACCATTTTTTGCCATTTTTATCTTCAGTTGTGCCATTTTTTACCATTTTTATCTACAGTTGTACGGCTTCTTGTCGTTTTTACCTACAGCTGTGTAGGTAAAAATATTTGCCATTCTTATCTACCTTCGTACATTTTTCTGCCATTTTGATGTGCAGGTGTATCATTTTTTGGCATTCTTATGTACAGTGGTACCATTTTTTGCCGTTTTTACCTTCATGTGTCGTTTTTTTCGGATTTTTATCTACAGTTGTACCATTTTTGGCCATTTTTATCTTCAGTTGTACCATTTTTTACCATTTTTATTTACAGTTGTACGGTTTCTTGTCGTTTTTACCTACAGCTGTGCAATATTTGCTCTTATCTACCGTCGTACCATTTTTGCCATTTTTATCTTTAGTCGTATCGTTTTTTAGCATTCTCATCTACAATTGTACCATTTTTGCCATTTTTATCTTCAGCTGTACCATTTTTTCCATTTCTATGATACTTTTCTATCTATCTTTTAATCTCTGTGCACTGACCAATGGCGCTGAAACTTTTTGCCAAAAAAAAAATCGATAAAAAATCGCGTCCATCCCTCTCTCTCAAATACGACTTGCAAAAAAGCATTGGAAAAAAAATAGAATACATTTATAAAATTAAATGTGGCTCCCAGAATTATTCATGGATGATAATTTTGTTTGCTACTTCAGAGAACAATTGTCAACATTCGCTCCACTGAAATTCTGTCGCTAATTTTTTTGCAGTTAAAAAAGATCGTGGCCATTCACCTGACTTTCTTTACTGGTGACGAAAATTGGTCAACGTCGATGTTGAACTCTTCGCGAAGTGAAAAAGTTTTATAAAAAAATCGCATGCACCCTATGGTGCAAAACGACTCTTAACTCGTAATTATTTAACAGTCACGTGTTGGTCGTTGCCATTTTACGAAATTGCAAAAATAAAATTTGAAATGTCCTCGCTAATGTTACGCTGCTTGTCTCCATAAAAAATTCTCGTTCCAAAGCCAATCAACATTTAAAAAAAATCCATTCCAGCAAATTTACGTAGTAACATTAGTAAATTATGATTCGTGCTATTTATCATTTTACTTCTTGTCGTGCTGAGATATAGCCTGGCTAATTTCCGCAGCCCCAATTTATCGACTCGAACGTTCCCAGTTCAATTTACCAAAGTGACGAAGGTGCTTCTTTAAATAGTAAAGAAACTATGAACCAGAATGTTTTTTGCTTACAGTTCCCATCATAGATTCAAAGATGGGGTAAAAAATCGTTATGGATCACGTCTTCAGGACTTTTGATTTTATCTCAAAATTCAAATGAAAAAGAAATTACATAATTGTGTTTTACAACGAAGGGTTGAAAAAAATCCAATGGCAAACAAAAAAGGAGACGAAATTTACGAATTCTTCATTAATTTAGTAACTAACGACAACAACAACAATAAGGACAAATGAACAAATAGTAAAAACCACGATAAATATCAAAGAAATTACTAATTATATTTTTTTATTTAAGTAAGATATTAAGGCTGTAGGTTAGACCTATTTAGCCCGAAGGAATTACTAATATTTTATTTTTTTGCGGATAAAAACCCCCAAAATACTATAATATACGTAAGTTACAAAAAAATCAGCATATCGATAGTTTTCGAGAAAAAAATCCTAAAGTTTACCTGCTTTTTAAATATTGGTTTTTAAAATTACTGCAAAAAACTGCTCGTTAAATTAAATTAAAAACAAAACGTTTCAATATTTAGTAAAATAATTTCGTAATTGATTATCGAACTCGAGGGTACGCCCCAGTCGTTAAAAAGAAAACAATGACGGTTGTAGGTCAGTAAGTATCTCGGGTAAATTGTTTTCGCGGTAATGCATCCCTCGAGACACCGATGTTCATTGCGCAGGACGTCGATAGCCCTAAAAAGTATTGGGGCGCCTATATTTGTTCACTTCGAACAGGAGACTAGCTTAAAAAAAATTCCATACGTTCTTTCGTCTATTTTAAACCGTTTCGTGAGTAAGTACCATTTTCCTGCCGATAAAAAAGCATATGTGCATAACTTTGCGGGTCTGAAAGATGAGTCTAACCTTTTTTTCATCCCTTACGTTTGACCGCGAATAACTCGGCAACGGCTATACCTACGCTATAGAACAATAGAACTTTTTTGATAGTATATATAATTGTCTACAAAAAAGTTCCTATACAGCTTTCGCTCCGATTAACCGTTTCGGAGATACGATTTTTTTTATTCGGCTGAAAGAATCCTGACCTTCGAGAAATATTTGTCTACTCATTCGTCGCTACCGTCATCATAATGCAACATCAAAATAATTTCTTATTTCCTGAGTGCCATTATCGTCTTTCTCAAATACTTGAAAAAAAAACAAATAAAGAACAGTTGCTATTCGCTTTTCGTAAATGGACTCCTCGTAAAAAAAGATTTATCAAAAAATATGAGTGCATTTTTTTCACGAATGCACTATCCACACCCCTTTATTCAATTTTTTCTCAGTTGAAGATAAATTTATCTCTCGGATATTGAAAATCCTTCAATATTCTCGAAACTGGTCGTACTTCGGACGAGATTGTTTCGTCTCACAATGAGAATTAAAAATGTCATTAATTCGAAAATGTAATTAATTTTTTTTTGGTCTTTCGGTGAAAAAAAAAATCTTACCGCTTGGTGGAACGTTCGCGCCTACCCTCGCCCATAAATAATTGACGTATACACTGGTAAGGTGGAAAAATAAATTCGCCAAGGCGATGGTGTGCGGTACGGACACGAGGCGAACGTACGAAGTTGTACGAGCAAACTGACCAGTGTGCCAATGACACCTGCGGGCCTCCGAGAGTGGGTCGAAAGGGTGAGCTATATCTTTCCCAAAGATGCTAATAAGAAGGCGCCCCCAATTGCACCTGCGCAGATTCGTGTACGTGTTCTTCTAGCGGTATTCTAATTTCTCACCTCCGCGGACTGAATATGCTCGAAACGGAGGGAAAACGTTCCAGTTTTTTTTCCAAGGGGTAGAAACAACCCCTGTGCCCGTTAAAAAAAATCTTATCCTACTGGCCCCTACCAATATTTGCCTTCATATTAAGGAGGGAGATACCGGTAGGCGAGGAAAAATTTGACGATTTTGATGTTTTTTTTTTTTTTTTTTTTTTTTTTTCAAGAAAAGATTTCGTCACCATTTTTGAGACTTAGGGTATCTTTTTTTATTACTTTGGACTGTTACATGGTATTTTTTGTTATTAATCGGCCATTTTGAAAGATCAATAAAGAAATTTGCGAGGGCTAGTGACAAAATGAAAATACATTTTTTTTAAACCAGTAGCACGATTGTTTTATTATTATATAAATCTTTCTAACCTTATTATCTAATACATTTAGGTTCATGTTTTAGTTAATAAGGTTAGAAAGATTTACACCAAATTTCATCGGAATCGGTCGATCAGTTTTTTGGGTTCACGTCACGCCAGTTTTAAGAATACGTACCATGCCTTCACCATTTTTTAAGATTAAAAAAAAAATCGCGAGCGCTAGTCACAAAGATGATAAGGAATGTTTACAAAAATAATAGTGCGATTGTTTTATCATTACATAGATCTTCCTAACCTTATTATCCAAAACATTTAGGTTCATATTTTAGATAATAAGGTTAGAAAGATTTCCCCCAAATTTCATCAGAATCGGTCGATTAGTTTTTTGGGTATACGTCACGCCAGTTTTGAGAATGCAGTTTAGAAGACCGTACCATACCTCCAACATCTTTAAAAATAAAAATAAAAATGCGAGCGCTAGTCACAAAAATGAAAAGAAATATTAACAAAAAATAGTAGCACGATTGTTTAATTATTACATAAATCTTTCAAACCTTATTATCTAAAACATTTAGGTTCATGTTTTAGATAATAAGGTAAGAAATATTTACCCCAAATTTCATCAGAATCGGTCGATTGGTTTTTTGGGCATACGTCACGCCAGTTTTGGAAATGCAGTTTAGAAGGCCGTACCATTTTTTTTTAATCTTCAAAGATGTCGGAGGTATACCATGTTTAAAGATTAAAAAAAATTGCGAGTGCTAGTCACAAAAATGATGCAAAATTTTTACAAAAAATAGCACGATTGTTTTATTATTACGTAAGTCTTTCTAACGTTATTATCCAAAATATCTAGGTTCATATTTTAGATAGTAAGGTTAGAAAGATTTACACCAAATTTCATCAGAATCGGTCAATTAGTTTTCTGGGTATGCATCACGCCAGTTTTGAGAATGCAGTTTAGAAGACCGTACTATAGTACGGTCTTCTAAACTGCATTCTCAAAACTGGCGTGACGCATACCCTCCACCATTTTTAAAGATTAAAAAAAATTGCGAGCGCTAGCCACAAAAATGAAAAGAAATTTTTACAAACAATAGTAACACGATTGTTTAATTATTACATAAATCTTTCAAACCTTATTATCTAAAACATTTAGGTTCATGTTTTAGATCATAATGTTAGAAAGATTTACACCAAATTTCATCAGAATCGGTCGGTTAGTTTTCTGGGTATACGTCACGCCAGTTTTGGAAATGCAGTTCAGAAACTGTACCATACCTCCGTCATTTTTAAAAATTAATAATAAATTAACATGTAACAGCGAAAAGTAGTAATAAAACGTACCCTAAATCTCAAAAATGGTGAAGAAATATTTCCTTTAAAAAAAAACGAATATCAGCATATTTTTTCCTCGCCAAAGGTATCTCCCTCCATAACTCTCGAAGCGGAGAACATTTTGCGTTATATTCCATGGCTCGTTTAAAATCTAAATATTGTCTACAATGTTAACGGAAATCTCCAGAAAACGCAGAGAAAAAGCAAAGATTATGCGTACTTTTATTAGCCACTGTAGACGACATACGTGCGTGTGTCTGTGAGCACAAATAATATAATGATTTTACGCGTAAATTCCGAGGCAGTGATTTTATTCGTTGATCGTGATATCTCTGTCCAAAGGTCTGAGTGAATCCTTATCGTGAGTGTGCTTCGCGAACATTTGTTAGACGACTCTACGTACGACGTTCCGGCAAAAACAGCAAACTTTCGACTTTCGAAGCCCCAACAGTCTCGAGCAAGCTCTTGCTCTGCAAGCATTATTTCAATCAAGGAGAATTCGCTTCGTGTAACGTCGCGTATATATATATAAATATATATTTGTATATATATCAATAAATATCACCTCGATGTAATTAATGTATTGCAAATTTTCGTCTTGCATTATAAACAGTGATGTAACAATAAGAAAAATAACGATCAACAAATAACGCAAACTGTAATAATAAAAAAAACGATAACAATAGCAAGAATAAGTTACGTACTCGTTTCTGTAAAAAAATTCAAATTCAAAGTTGCAACATCTGGATCGGAGTTTTCGTCAAAGGTGAGTCGTTTTACGAGATTATCTGTAGACGTATTTTAAAAACCTGCTCATATCATGGCTCAAAAAGTTGTTGATCGATCTGGCTGAAATTTTGGGAGGTTTCTCACTATAATATTATTGGAAGCATATACCTAAAGTTTTAAGGTTATCGTGTAAATAAATGCCTTCTTTGGGGTAAAAATTGTCGATAAAATGATGATAAATATGAAAATTTAATTACAAAGCTTACTTAATTTTTAATTTTATTATTTTTTATATTTTTATAGATATATCCTTCCAATAATGTTGTAGTGAGGAAGTCCCAAAATTTCATATTTTTATCGCCACAAACTTGGTGCAGGAAAAAGCCAGATTTTCAATATTTTTTTTCTGACGAGAGTATTGAGATGGCGAGCTCGAAAATTTTTCAAGCAATTAAAACAGTCTTGCCAAGTTTGAGTTCTCTATTTATTGAAAAATATTTCGGGGCAATAAAGTTGTTATTATTTAAGCAATTTACTGTTAGTATTATTTAGTAAACTTTCGCATGACCGGATACTTTTTGGAAATTTTGGAAATTACAAAAATTACAAAGTGCAGAAAAAAAAGTTCGATTTTTTATTAAAAAAGACACTTCAATACTATGTTATTAACGAATGGATGAACATATCAAACAGTCGTTCCGCCATACCATGGAAAATGTTACAAGCTATGCTCTGTCCGAATTTGAAATTATTCGGACGAATAGATTTTGAAATATCGTTTCAAAAAAAAATATAGTTTCGAGAAAAACGAAAAAGAAAAATGTTTGCGGCAGCGCAATAGGCTGACCCTTCACAAAAATCGTCATGACTCGATCAATTTTTGAAATTTGTACGAAATCTTTGTTGGAAATGAAATTTAAGATACTTGGCTATAAAAAAACTGTCATGAAAAAATCATATTTTTGAAATTTCGGACTCACAGAGTCACGCAAAGTTCATGGGCTCGCCAAATATCTATTTGTTTATTAAAAAATATTTATTATATTTATAATTTTTCCAAGAATATTTATAATTTAGTAAAGGATATTTATAATTTATTTAAAAAAATTTAGTGTGCTTATAGAGGCGATATTCGAATATTAAGACGACCAATGACCTTAAGGGAGACTTTGTCCTTGGAGTGCCATATTTCAGGTGTTTACATTTTATTTTTTTTAAAGGAAACGAGTAAAGCTTTTTGAGTGCGGTTTTTTTCTTGCTTTTATTCATGATATACAGAACGTTAAAAAAAAAAATTTTGAAAAAAAAAACCAAAATGGCGGCCGTTGCAGCTCCGCGAAAACAGGTCCCCAAATCGCGGGAGGTAAACGGCTGACATCACTGCCCCCTCTTTGTTGATCTGAAACACAAATTCAAAGTATATTATCAATCTGTGACCCTTTGGTCATGGAATGACGGATGGGTTTTTCGTTTAGTACAAACTTCGGAAAATGGCGGCAATTACAAAAAAAAATCGAATTTTCGCGTTTTTTTTCGCATAAAAAGATAAATAATAAATGCAAAAATGTATCTATCGAAAAAACGATCCGTCATTCCGTGAAGACATATTTTCTGAGTATGCTCTCCAAATTTCAGGTCGATATGTTCATTACAGCGGTCAGGAGAATGTCAGCCATTTTGAAAAACGTGTTTTCGATAAAAACGCGTTTAAAGTTTTGTAATGTGTTTACACAAATGTGTTTATAATGACCGCTAATCGGCAATGCCTGGTCCATAGAGGCATCCCTCCTCTTCTTCTAGCTGCTCATGTTGAGCCGCTAACATCTTTTTGAAAATTTCAAGGACAAAGTCTCCCTTAAAGGAAGCCTTTTCGTAACCCTTGGCTATACAAAACTGCAACGAAAAAACCATATTTAAAAAATTTCAGACTCACAGAATCTTCGAAAATTTATTGGCTCTCCAAATATCATTTGATTTATCATAAATGTTTATTGTATTTCTAATTTGTTGAAGGATGTTTAGAGTGTTATTAAAGACGATATTTGGATATTGAAAGGATCAATAACCTTAAGGCAAGTCTTTATGAACACTTGGCTATAAAAACCTGCAATAAAAAATGATATTTCTGAAATTTCAGAGTTACAGACTCCCCTGAAGTTTATTGGTCGTCCAAATATCATTAATATTATTAAAAATGTTTATTATATTTTTAACTCATTAAAGAATATTATTAATTTTTTAAAGGATATTTGAGGTGCTATTAAAGGCGATATTCGGATATTAAGGGGGCCAATAATCTTAAGGGAAGCCTTTTACTAAATCGTTCTATCTTGGGAAATGAATAAATTTGCAAAATTTCCTTGCACCATTTTTTGCTCGATTAAGTTAATTGAAAATCGTGAGACTCGATGATGTTTTCGTATAAAAAAATGCTTCCATGCATTTTTTTCTGGCAACGATAAAACTTTATAAGTGTAAAGTATTTTTATTTTCACGTCCTAATCGAGCATTTAGATCTCGTGCAGATTACATATTTTCCATCTCGAATCAATCACGCAGGTGTTGGATGACGAACTACATGTATTCATCGATATTCATAGCTGTTACTCTAACATAAGTAAGCGTACAATGTACGAATCGAGACGCGATAGGAAGCAGCGGTCAACAGGGCTTGGATTCCATATACGGGTGAAAGAAAAACACGATAGCACCGGCCGGTTTGCAAACACCACGCAGTGATAACGATGTATCGAATGAATATTCTGCCATGACAGTCGGAGGAAATTTATGAATTCAATGAAAAAAAAACCCCGGTTTAAACCATTATTATTATTGAGTAAAAAATTCTTATTGTTGCTGTTCAATTCTATTATTATTATTCACTGTAAAATACAAGGAATGATTATTATTATTGACGAAAATAGAATTATCATTATTTCTTTATCGTTATAAATTGATACGTTTTATTGTTAATATAATCTTCTTTATTTATAAACGACAAAAGTTGTGTCTCTAAAGAGAAAAAAAAGAAATTAAAAAGTCACTATTATTGAAAAAAAAATATATTATTTTAAAATTATTGAAAAAAAATATCTTATTTTGAAATTCCTGAAAAAAAAATTATGAATGTAAAATTATTGAACACGAATTATTATCGAAAAAAAAAACTTCAACGAAGGATAATTACGATTATTCCATGTCTTATTTTATTTTCAGAAATAATTACCCAGAAAATACGAACACTGCGAATAGAAAATAAAATTCAAACAAAGAAAAAAAATCATCGCCAAAAATAGAAATTATTGATGAGAAGTGAAATGTGCCAATTCGGAAAAACCTCGAATGAAGAAGAGAACGATTTTGATTAATGCATCCACATTCGCGTGTTCTTACAATATCCAATCTCTAGTTACCCTCTATAAATGAATAACTTTTTTCGAACAATTAATTGCGGTCAAAATTTATTGTATTTCCTTCAGATCCGGTAGGTGGAGGTGAATCCGTTGTCACAAAATATTATCGCTTATTTCCCTCGATTTCAATTGGTTGTAATTCTCCAATTAAAAAATATGACATTTCCAAAGTGATATTGACGTATTGCAAAAGAAGAAAAAAAAATGTTTTTAGCGAATTTAAAAAATTATAAGATGTGCATAATATTTGAAAGTCATGTTTTGTTGGAAAATAAGAAACATTCCCAATTTTGCAATCGACGAAGATAAAAATTAACATTGGAGTTAATATTTTATTGACAAACCCATATTTTCAGAACTATTTACCGCTCGAAAAAAAAATCGGTAACGAAGCATTCGATCAAATATTTCCACCTTTAAGGTGGTTTGAGTCAAATGACGATTTATGTATTTTTTTTTCAATAAACTTTTTTTTCAATATATTTATTCTGTAGATGCTAATTTTTCATAAAATATATAATTAAAACGCCAAATTAGGCATTTTTATATTTTTATTACGTAAATAAGAAAAACTTTTGTTACTACCAACTTGAAAAAGTATAACGTTATTGAGGATTATAATGGAAAAATTGCGTCAGCGAAAGGTTTATACAACTCCGAATGAAATTTCGAGTCATTTATAGCTATGCCTATTAATTTCTTTTCCAAATGTTTACAAAGCTTAAATTTGCGTTAATCCGTCGTTAAAAAGGTTTTATCTTAGTGCTAAATAGCCCAAAAAAATTACATCACCCGTAGCGTGAACGTCTTGTCTATCTAACCGCACGTAAAATTACATACATTAAGGGGGAGATATCTTTAGGCGAAAAAGACTGATTTACATGATTTTTTTTTACAGAAAAGATTTCGTCACCATTTTTTAGACTGAGGGTATTTTTATTACTACTTTTGGCTGTTACATGGTATTTTTTTAATTAATTAATCTTTAAAAATGGCGGAGCTATGGCACGGTCTTCTGAACGGGTTGCGGCGGATATTGTCAGACGGCGTGCCACGTAGCGTCTGTGCGTTTAATCAGAAAAAAAACGAACGAATATGTTTCTTTCGTCGACACTCATACGCAGAATATGAACCAAGAAAAAGTGAGAAATGTTGAAAATCGATGAAATGGTACGCTGTGAAACAAAAAGATTGAAGTTTCCGAAAAAAATGGCTACATTTTGCAATAGAAAAAAAACTTTATCTAAATTTCGAAAACATTTAAGTTCATATTTTAGACAATAAGGTCAGAAAGATTTGTACCAAATTTCATCAGAATTGGTTTACTAGTTTATTAGCAATACGTCACGCCAGTTTTGAAAATGCAGTTTAGAAGATCGTGCCATTCCTTAATCTTAAAGATGAATAATTTTGATCTTTTAATTCGACTTAACAGCCAACAGTAGTAATAAAACATACCCCAAGTTTAAAAAATGGTGACGAAATCTGTCCTTAAAAAAAAATATGAAATTCAGCCTTTTTTTACTTCAAGGTATCTCCGCCCTTGAACGTTTTTTTCTCAGGTGTTTTGTGGTGAAAAAATTTCAAAAAATTCGTAAAGACTCAGTATACTCTGGACAATAACATATATTTTTTTCTAATTCAATCTTGGATTGTGGCTAACGCTCCAGCCTCCTTAAGTTGAACCGTATTTCGAAAAATATTCAAAAATACATTAATTAACTACAATTCTTAACTTTAAGGAGAGAAAAGTCTTCGGAATTTTCAAAACAATAATTCCGCTAAATTCGTGTAAAGTACGACTGGTACTGGACTTTAGAAGAAAAGAAAAATTTATTATCATTATCATTATCGTCTATTAAAAACGATAACAAAAAAGGAAAATTTTCGATAATATCGGAACGAGCGAAGCCTCGGAAGATTTTTATGCCGCTCCTCACAACTGCATAAGAGTTAATTTTTCATAACGATGGTCGCGTTATCTTGATTAATTGTCAGCAAAAAAACGGATGGTACTTTGGTACAAATTATGGGAGAGGCGACGAGATTCTCGCTTGGGCAAAAGTACGCTATTATAGGAGTCGTACGAATATAAAGAGATACGAGAAGGGGTCATGCCTCCTCGATACCGTTCTATCGACGCCGCTTTTCTTATTGTTTATTTATAAACTGCGTTATAAGGTCGTATTTTTTTTAACGGGAGAAAATCGACATCCCGGTTCACGTTGTCACTTTTATTTTCCGTAATACATTTTTTTTTTTCCTTATAGATTTCATACCGAAATATATATTTATATCAATATACAGGGTGTCCCATTTTAATCTTACACCTGAATTTTCTCGAAAAATATTACTCGGACGAAATATTGTGTGGAACAAAACTTCTAGGGATTGAAGGGGGACGTTTGAAAAAAATTTATTTGAGGAGCCAAAATTCAAAATGGCGGCGTTACAAAGGCTGACATGTTTTTTTCAAACGGAAACATAACTTTTTTTTATCGCCAAAAAATTTGTCAGCTGAAAACTAAAAACTTTTTTTGAAACAATTTTTTGATAAAGTTCATAGTTTTCAAGTGAGAACATCATTTTCAATTATTTCAGATGTATCCAGGATTTATGTGTGTGTGTGTGTTTTTCTACCCATCGTGATCAAAATTCGTCAAGGATTTAAAGAAACACGTTTTTGGGCCTGAAAATGGCACAAACGCTATTAAAATGGAAAAAAACTATTTTTCATCGATTTTCCTCCAAAATTTTCTCATGAAATATCGTCCAAATTTGAAAACAAAAAAAAACAAAAAAAAACAAAAATTTTCAACAAAAAAATTTGATTCTTTTTTTGTTCAAGTGGTCATACATTCGAAAATACAACATTGAGCGGCTTGCCGTGAGACAATTAGTCTAATTGTCCCTACCACCGGCATTTGCGTTAGCCAAAGCGTAGGAGGTTGCATGCCTGGATAAATCTGAAATAATTGAAAATGATGTTCTCACTTGAAAACTATGAACTTTATCAAAACATTTTTTCAACAAAAGTTTTTAGTTTTCAGCTGACAAATTTTTTGGCAATAAAAAAAAGTTATGTTTCCGTTTGAAAAAAACATGTCACCCTTTGTAACGCCGCCATTTCGAATTTTGGCTCCTCAAATAAATTTTTTTCAAACGTCAAACTTCAATCCCTAGAAGTTTTGTTCCACACAATAGTTCGTCCGAGCAATATTTTTCGAGAAAATTCAGGTGTAAGATTAAAATGGGACACCCTGTATACAACATATGTATACATATAACTCATTTTATATATATTGATATATATTTTAATGCAAATGTAACATATACTCAATTATTAATGTTTCGATTTCAGAATCAAAATGAGCCTGGAATTACCATCGTCACTGTCCGTAAGTTGAATTCACTATAATAATGAAAAAAAAGAGAACTAAAATAACTTATATTTACCATAAACATAATTTCGTAATTAAATTTTGTTTATTTTTTTTATTTTTTTTTCATTGCTGTTTTTACTTTATTTTGTTTTGTTTATTTTTCATTGCTGTTTCTACAGTAAAAGTATTGTTGTTCTTTCTGTAATAATTAAATTGTAATAATTAATAGTGCTTCGATTAAAAATATTTTTAAAAATCATTTTTGTCACTAGCCCTCGCAGATAGTGACAAAAATCTCCAACACCGTGACGCTCTGCGTGCTATTATTTATGGAAACCGCAGCTCAATTGTCGCTGGGCCAGACGATTTTTCGCTTCGTGGATCGTTTCCTGTGGGTCGTTGAAAAATCGGCCCAATGGAGTTTACCAGCTCAGGAAACGGTTGCAGGTATTTCGTTGAATTACCAAATAATTCAATCGCATAATTAAATTATTTGCGCTATACGAAAATAATTTTGATGTAGTTCCGAAAATTCCATACGGCCGATTAATTTGGAATTTCGTGTACCCGTGTATCTTGACTCGCCAATCACGAATATGATAGTGAAAATACCCTCGCATTTTATTTTCAAAGTCGAAAATCACAAAAACTGATTTTTTGAGCGTTTTTCTACTTTATTTTATTAAATATTGATGTTAGAGAAAAAATGTTCCTACAAATGTTATAGCTTGTAAAAGGATCTATCTTTTATGTTCTATATAGTTTTTGTCTAAAACCATTCTGTTTCGAGAAAAATGGGATAATGCTCAAATAAGTACATTTTGCTAAACTCAATTAGTTTAGCATCTAATGTCTGCTCACGCACTTTAACGGCGGGAAGGTTGGAGTTCAGTCTTTAAGTGCATGTTTATTTTTTCCTATTTTGTCTTATTTTTTGCTTTTTTGATTGGGTTTGTTTGGTCTGAAGACTAAAGTGCACTTTAAAGACTAAACTCCATATTTCCCGTGCTAAAGTGCGTAAGCAGATATTATCGAAACTAATGAAGTTTAGCTAAATTTACTTATTGAAGCATTTTCCCATTTTTCTCGAAACAGAATGGTTTTAGACCAAAACTGTACAGAACATAAAAGGTCAATCTTTTTATAGGTTACAACTTTTGCAGGAAATATTTTTCTCTCAGATTAACATTCGTTAAAATAAAATGGAAAAACTTTGAAAAAAATACATTTTTGTGACTTATGACCTTGAAAATCAAATCTGCGGGTATTTTTAGTATCATATTCGGGATCAGCGAGTCAAAATACATGGGTACACGAAATTCCAAATTAATCGCCGTATGGGCTTTTTGGAACTTTATTCAACAATTTAATAATTCTAACCTTTTTCAAATTTAACAAAAGCATCTTTAAATGTTCAGCAGATCTTATCGTAATGGCGAAACTTTGAAATCGTGAAGCGCAATATTTTTTTTTTATTAACTACAAATAATTTTCAATTACTTCGAACCTTTTTTCTTTAATCAGATGCAAAATATTTCGGATTAATTTAATTATAAACATTAATTGTCACTTTAGTGTAATTACCGTTCTTATTCAATCGTTTATTTGTGTATGTAATTATTTTCGACTGGTTGCATTGAAAATCGCTCCGAAAATGGTTTTTATCGTTATTGTAGAAGAGAATGGAAACACCTTTGGCAAGATAGAATTCGTGAGACCTCTTCCCTGGATCTTCTTTTTGCCAGTACTCGTCCTGATACGTCTGTTTAGAGTTGGATTAAATATTGGATTATCGATCTTGGGGTATCCGAGCGTCGAACCAGCTGCAATGGTCGGTACACACAAATTTAAGAACTTCAAGTAAATTTGACCCGATTTTTTTAATTTTCCGTACAAACTTTGCCACCCTCTTTCGTTTAGGGGTTGAATTTCGAAAAACGCTGAAATACGTGTTTTATCAATTGTGTTGAAGAGTTTTAATACTAAGTTTCAAGTAAATCTTCTGACCAGATTTTAATTATCTTACATACAAACTTTGTCACCCTCTTTCTCCCCTTAGGGGTTGAATTTCTAAAAACGCTGAAATACGTGTTTCATTAATTGTGTCAAAAAGCACGAATACCAAATTTCAAGTAAATCCAACTAGATTTTTTTAAATGTCCATACAGACTCTGCCGCCCTTTTCTCCCCTTGAGGGTTGAATTTAGAGAAATCCCTTTTTACAAGGAAAGGATTTCGCTGAAATTTGGCATGCCTGTAGAATGGGTAAAAAGAGGCGATACGTATTTTTTTATATCTGCGGAACCCGATTTTTAAGGGCTGAAACGCACCCCCGAAAATTAGGGTGGTTTTCGTTTTTCGTCGATAACGTTTAAACGGCACGAGATATGAAAAAATTTCAAATTGCAACAATGTTTATTTTTTCGTGAACTATACATTAGAGATGAGAACGACAACGAGACGAGAAACGAAAAACACCCCTATTTTTGAGGGTGCGTTTCACCCCTTAAAAATTGGGTGCAGCAGATATAAAAAAATACGTGTCGCCTATTTTTACCCATTCTCCGAGTATGCCTAATTTTATCCAAATCGGAAAAATCGACCTACATACATCGTGCATTCGTTTTGAATATTGCGAAAATTCGTGAAAGATTTTTTATTTTAGGGAAACACGAATTTTCAGGAGAAACGCCGTTTTACGATGTATTTTTTTCAGAATTTGAAACTGCTTACTGCAATTTATTTACATTCTACATGTGAGAATTGAATTTTGATGAAATTAAAAAAAACTTTACCAATATTCAATTGAGAAATTACAAATAATTGTTGAAAAAAGAGTTGGAATTTTGACGAAAAAAAAAAGTTTTTTTTATGCTCACCATTATTTTGAAATAATATCTAAACGAAAAACTAGAGGGTGGAATCAAAATACATTCCGGTCGAGCATTCGACCCTTCTGCAGCCTGCCACAATTGCCAAATTTGCCGTCAATCACTTGATCGAATTTGCCAATTGACGTCTCATTTTGCCTTTTCAGGTGAATTTTTTGCAAAAAGTTCGCAAGCGATTGCGGTGCATAAAATCAAATGCGATGAAGAATACGAGGCAACGAAACGTCTGTGAGAAGGTTAGTTCGCGAGCCACGAAATAATTATTTTTCCCATTCCCGCTGTGAGACTCGTCCTTTCCAATTTAACTCACCGCGATCAGCCAAAATCGCGTGCACGCGTATTGCCCTGTAGCATGAAGCACGAGAAATAAAGAAAATTGGGAATAAAACCTGGTGATGGATGTACAGGGTAACGATTCGAATATGGACGAGGCTCAGTGGAAGTTGGCTGAATTGCTGAGAACTATCCAGATGACCCTATCCAGTCTCTCCTGCCTGGATGTCTCCAAATTGAGCCCTTCACCACCTCCTACGAGAATCAAAGTGCACATGAATCACGACTCAGTGAGTATCATTGTTCCCTGTGCAATTATGATTGTCTTTGAAAAAACTGCTTATCCTGGCAAATCAATTCCCGCCAAATTAAACGACCAAATCCGATCCCTTGATAACTCTCTCACGAAAAATATCTACATTTAATAAAAAGTATGATTTTAGTTGTTAACGTTAGTTTTAAAATCTCATGGAGGGAGTCACTTTCAAGCGAGAAAAAAAATTCTGAATTCGTGATTTTTTTTTTAAGAAAATATTTCTCCATTATTTTTTTAGACTTAAGGTATGTTTTGTTACTACTTTTGGCTGTTACATGGTATTTTTTATTTTTATTCGTCTTAAAAAATGGTGGAGCTATGGCATGGTCTTCTGAACGGGTCGTGGCGGATGTTGTCAGACGGCGAGACATGTAGCGTCGGCGGGATTAATCTGAAAAAAAAATAATGAAGACTTTTCTTTCATTAACACTCATACGTAGAATATGAACTAAGAAAAAGTGAGAAATGTTGAAAATCGATGAAATGGTACGCTTTGAAACACAAAGATTAAATTTTACGGAAAAAATGGCTATATTTTGCAATAGAAAAAATACTTTATCTATATTTCGAAAACATTTAGGTTCATATTTTAGACAATAAGGTTAGAAAGATTTCTACCAAATTTCATCAGAATTGGTCGATTAGTTTTTTAGCTATACGTCACGCCAGTTTTGAAAATGCAGTTTAGACGACTTACGAGAAAATACAACGCCGTTTCGTGAAAAATAATTACTGCAGCGATTAAGTTACCTTTTTGAAATAATAAGTGAGAAATCAAGCCACTAAAATTCATCAAAATATAAATTAATTACTAAATAAACCTAAACTAAATAAACCTAAATTACTAAATAAACCAATTGCTCTAAAAATGCCTTTTTAGAGTAATTGGGAAACAATTTTCAGTCACTAATTAAACGGTGAATGAAAATCGATTAAATTTTTTTCAGACACCCACACCCGATGAACAATCGACCACGGAATCGGCAATGCACGTAGAATCGAAACGCAAATATCCAGAGCTGAGCCGGGAAGCCCAGCAGTCCGAAGACTCCGAGACGGAAACTGTTGGAGCCAAACTTGATCGTCTTGCGGCAGTCAATGACAGTATAGACGATGAAGACTTTAACGTGAGTAAAATCAATTCCGACGTGCAATAAATATATTTGAACGGAATTTAAAAAATATCGAAATCTCGTAGTTGTAATTTATCGTCTGACTGAGTACAAAAAATCGAGTCAAGTAATTGATGCATATTTTACACAAAAAATATGGAATGTAACAATAGTCAACGGCGTTGATAAAAAAGTTTTCAGTAGCTCGCATTCGAGTTCTTCCCAAATATTCGTGACCAATTCTGGACATTGAATTGAAAAAAAAGTATTTTACAACAAATTTAAAAAACTTCACAACAGCTTAAGGTCAAATAAGTAAAATGGGCTTAAAAATGGAAAATCGAACCTAAAAAATGTCTTTTAATTTCAACGAAGAGACACT
>OZ023324.1:27423202-27735702 GCA_964007375.1 Ophion obscuratus | reverse complement strand
GCGCAATTGTTTTGGAAATGTTCAATTATTTTAAAAATGTTTAATTGATTTATGAGTGTTCAATTATTTTGAAAATGTTCAATTATTTTGAGAAAGTTCAATTGTTTGGAAAATATTCAATTATTTTGAAAATTTTCAATTATTCGGAAAAATTTCATCATTTTGGAAATGTTTAATTATTTTGAAAATGTTTAATTATTGTAAAAATGTACGATCGTTTTGAAAATGTTCAATTATTGTCAAAATGTACGATTGTTTAAAAAATGTTCAATTACTTTGAAAATTCTCTATCATTCTGCAATATAGTTCAATCATTTTCTCCATTGGCCCTTCGATATTCTCAATTTTTTAATACTTTCACTGTTGCACTATCAAGTATTATCTCGTTTTATATATCTTGTTGTTTTTTCAATTACTATTTCAAACACGAAAGCATTTCTATCATTCCAAAAGATCGAAGCGTGAATTATATTCAATGTCAAAAAATGATTAATAATCCCACGTATATTATTGTCTTGATAATTGAAACGTCCAACCATTAATAATTCTTTGCTAAACTCATTCCCCATTTCGCAATTATTTTACAATTTCAATTATAAATTGAATTTTTTATTATCCCAATTGTTTTCTGTCACGCATTACAAAACATTCTACAATTTGTTTGGGTTTATTTGGACGCTACAAAATATTCCGCAGTTTTCGACCAGCTCGTCAAAACCACAGTAGTTTTTTTCCTCATTTTTGAAAAATATTGATGCAGCGTTTAATCGTCATCCGCGGGGTTGAAATTATTTTTTTTTTCCGTCGTGTGCCGATGACAGGCTCTGACGATCAGACGTCGAACGGACATTCCAGCGAAAAAGGAAACGTTCCACTGAACATTCCGACAAAAACCACCAAATCGCATCACCGAGGTAGACGCGGGGCCAGCCACATATCCCGCAAAAAGAAATAATCATTTGTTACTTGACTTGCCCCACACTTTCCTCCGGCAGCAGCGACTGAGGATGGCAATGTGAGACAGAGGAAAGAAAACTCTTTTTTTCGTCCCTACATTTATTATTTTTATTTTTGAAAGACGTTGCTTCCATATGGCCATATTTGTTTACACGAGCACACTAAAAAAACACACACACATTCATATATGCATATATATATCCTCGTATGTATATTCATATTTCATCACCATCCATATCATACAGTTGATATGGGACACCGGCTGCACTTCCGGTGTTCCGAAACAGAACGCGTTCTCCATTATTTATAATTATATATCTCGTTCGTACATATGTTGCTTAAAGCGATTCGTGTCTTCATACCACACACACACACTACTAGATGTAGCTTTTTTATATTAATAAATTATTCGATCGAATACACGAGCCATACATCGGTTCCCTTTTTATTTTTTCCTGTTGACCTTATTTCATTTCGTGAATTTGGCCGGAATCATGTGAGTTTTCAAGTAGGCAACAATGTGGATGGACAAGCATCAACTGCAAGGTTCGAATTGCGCGCCGTTTCGCATTTTGCAGGCCGTTGCTGGCGAGGCTGATATTGAGGTTAGGGTATCTGCACACTGCACGAGATTTGCGACGAGCGATCTCCAATGGTAGCTAAGATATTCCGGAAAACCTCTAGGAAAGTGAAGCTCCCATTGGATATCGTTCATCGCTTATCGCCGATCGCGTGCAATGTGAAGAGGCCATTAGCTCTGCACATTGCGCGCGATTTGCGATGAGGAAAATCCAATGGGAGCTCGGGTATTCCAGAAACTCCCTAGGAAAGTGAAGCTCCCATTGGATATCGCCCGTCGCAAATCGCGCGCAGTGTGCAGAGGCCATTAGTGAGACAAAAAGTGACGGGGATAGTCCTCCATCTATCCACTGGAAGCGCTGTCACGTAGGGGTCATGTAGATATTCACGATTTTCACGTCCTCTGCGAACTGCCCGCGATTTGCAACGAGCGATGGGCGGTATTCAATG
Source organism: Ophion obscuratus (assembly GCA_964007375.1). Classification (NCBI taxonomy): domain Eukaryota; kingdom Metazoa; phylum Arthropoda; class Insecta; order Hymenoptera; family Ichneumonidae; genus Ophion; species Ophion obscuratus. The sequence goes on along the minus strand of OZ023324.1, from coordinate 27,733,716 downwards.
GGAGCTTCACTTTCCCAGGGGGTTTCTGGAACACCCACGGTCTTACATACAGGCCAGGAAACTCCTAGGGTGGAGAGTGACTCACATAATGAAGCAAACGGGCAGTTCTTGCTTCTGCCACCCGAAGCGCTGCTAGGTAGAAGTTAGCCAAACAAACACAGGTCCGAACAGCTGTGCAAAGGCGCAAATTTTTAAAAATAAACGTAGAGTCTTTTCGGTTTAGCTTCACGTTCTACAATTTCAATAGATACAGTGATAGAAAGTCCTCAGAAAGTGTAAGAAGTGTAGAAAAATCTAGCCAAAACGAACAGACGCAATATCTGTAAGAGCGATATAAATGGAAAATGATTGAGTATTTTTTCACTCCCGACCCTTTGGGCAGAAGGATAATTATTATTTCAGTAGACTGTATTTCTCGTATGTTCGAACTTGTGTAATATTTTTATTTGGTCTTTCGCCTATTGAGTAGATGGGTTATGAACAAATTTGTGCGGTCGAAATTTATGGTCTTTATAATTTATGTTTATTCTTAGTATATTGCATTGTTTGTTTGTTTCTACAACTTTTATTTTTGCTTTTGTTTTTTTTTTAACATATTAAAAAGAACCTGAAAATAAATATAATGGAAAAGGAGTAAAAAAAGAAATGAACGCATTGTGTATGTTTAAAAGGCACCGTTTTTATTGATTTGTCGGTTTGGCGAATTTGTTGCTTACAAAAAATTGTTTTTGACATTTTTTGTTTTATCGATAGGCGAACTGGCGCATCCGCAATCGAATATAATAAAATATAGCAAAGAATAAGGCCGGTTCTACCTGAGCGTTTCAGGTAGTTTAGATTTCTAGAAACGTTGTGAACACGCGTACTGGCTGTCAAGAGGTTATTTTTCCTGAACTGAATAGCTATATCTGCAAGACTACTTCTTCTTGGCAGCGCTTCCAGTGGATAAATAAGGAACTACATTTTTGCCTCACCAACGACGACACTTTCCACCATGCAAAAACGCCGGAGTTTCCAGACCTGTGTGTAAGACCGTAGGAATATCTGAGCTCCCATTGGATATTGCTCATCGCGCTCATTGTGCAGAGGGCACTAGAGGTAGCGCAGCGATATTTCAATACGACCGGTCAGAGTATAACCTCAAACTTAAAAAATTACTTCGTTCTTGATTTCCTACGAATTGGCTCTTAGATTTACCTCCATGGTCGATAGTCAAGATGCTACTGCAGTGAATCATGAATTTTCCGCTCTTTTCTTAGAATGCAATCTACTGAGAAATAAACCGAGTAATTCGAACGAAAAGAAGAGCAAAATTTAGGCCGTATACATTTGTTCATACCCAAATTGCTCTAGTGGCCAAAGACCAAATTAAAAAATAACAGAAGTTCAAACATACGAGAAATGCAGTGTACTAAAATAAGTATAGTCAGTCTCACCATAGGACAAGTAGTAGAAAAACGGAATCATCTTCCATACATATCGCTCTCAAGGAGGTTGTAGCGGTCCAGTTGAGTCAGATGACGGCTCATACATTTTTTTATCATTGAACCTCAAAAAAATACAACGAGGTCTGGATTTATTCTGTGGACGCTAATTTTTCATAAAGTATATAATCAAAGTTGCAAAATTATGCATTTTTATATTTTTATTACGTAAATAATAAAAACTTTTGTGTTACTACCAACTTGAAAAAGTATAACATTATCGGTGTTTATTATGAAATAAAACTGCGTCAGCGAATGTTTTATACAACTCCGAATAAAATTTTTGAGTAATTCATAATTATGTCTATTTATGTTTATGGCCCGAGATTTTTTATTATTACCATTAAGTATTATTAAGTGTTGCCGATATAAGACAACTTCGCGGACATTGAGGCTGGCTCTTCTTTCGCCAGCCAAGATTCGTAATCTTTCATCAAACGATGGTTCAATATCGAATACATATGGTTTGGGATGGCTAAGATGTGGTTTTGTTTCTAAATATTAAAAAAGATTTAGTTCGCGTTGATCCGCTGTTAGAAATGGTTTATCTTGGTGCTAAATAGCCAAAAAAAATTACATCACCTTAACCGCACATAAAATTCCATCCGTTAAACAATTTTTTATCTTTGGTGTTTCGTGGTCAGAAAATTTCAAAAAAATCGTAAAGACCCAGTATAGTCTGGACATTTTTTTTAAATCTTGGATTGTAACTAACGCTTCAACCGCCCAAAAATATTGTTTATTCCGAAAAATCTTCTCCGTTGCACGGCTGTTCGGACCTGCGTTTGATTGGCTCACCCCTAGATAGCAGCGCTTCAGGTGGCAGAATCGAAAACGACCAGTTTGGCTCAACATTCGAGTCCCTTCCCACCCTGTAAGTTTCCCGGCCTGTCCCGTGAATGGTCCTAACACGATAAATTCGTGCATTTTAGACCGATATTCTTTTCAAATAAACAAACCACACGCCATGGAGACTAAAGTAAAGGAGCCTGAACGCATATGGCGGAATCGTCGAAAAGTGGAACGTGAAAGTGATGAAAGATCTTGTAGTTCGAAAAATATCCGCAAGCGATACCAGCGCCTGGTACGGAATATGGATAGGATAGGCGGATAGGATAGGTGCGTGAGGACCGGTTTAGCAGTGTTTGTGACATTCATACAGTGACGTATTACTGTCAGTTACTATATATGTGAGTATTATATATATGTCAGTTACATACAGTTTACGCTGTTACGCATCGTTGAGTGATATTTCGGTATTTAAAGTATTTCTAAAATCAAAACAGAAAAAGACCATCCAATGAAGGTAAGAACTCAACCTTAATATTATGTTTATGCAATTAAATCGCGAATTAGCGAAAATATTGACAAATATTGACATCGGCATGTGCAACTACACGTTGATTTGTTTTGTCAAATCGTTTGTATTTCTTTTATTGCATGCTATCGTCGCCGAATTTAATTATAATTGCCATTTATTTTAATGCTGGTAGAGATTTCTTTGATACAGCAAAAATGTAATGCATGGTGCTCGGATGAAAAACGTCTTGTAGGTTAAATATGCAAATCCTTTAATATAAATACCCCTCGCTCCCATTTCGTTATACTGTATTACCTATAATATTCAATTGGATTTATTTTTTTATTTTAGCTTCGCCATGGGTAAATATTGCGCTTACCCCGCATGTCCCTTCCATCACTAGAATAGGTAGTTTTCTAATATTTAAGTTGTTGCCCCGCCTGGGGTTTAGATTCGGTTTGGTTTCTTGGTTAATTTGAGGTTTGATGTAAATTATATATTCTTTTATTTATTTTTGTAGCGACAAAAAAATATTTGTCTTGAAAATGCAGTGTGCAATATTCACATTACGGCTGTTTAATCGTACGTGGCACCGTATACAAATAAAACATTTACAGTATAGATCACCTCCGAGTAAAAAATTACTGATATATTATCATTTCATAATTTAAACAAAAGCATATCAATATTACTCTTCAGTATTATAAGCTGCGCTAATAAGAAACAAATATGCGACAAATTGCGGATCGACGATTCAAAATCACCGCGCGGACGGAGCCAGCGTGGTAGCGCCGCCAGGCGGGTACAATCCGCGGATCGTTCATCACTTTCACAACCATTTCGCCAACATTGCGTTCGGGCTTCTTTGCTCTAGTCTCCATGCCACACGCTTTGGAAATTGTACCAGTGCCGAAAGTTATTCTTGTTGCAAGATTCAGTACACTTTCTCGCCACAAGAGGCACCATCGTCCCATCCCCTCATCCAATCTACACATTTCGCTACTTCCTGGTTGACTTCCCCAATCGCATCCGCGCGCCATCTACCGAACGTTCACACCCTTCGCTCGTGCGGCTCCGCCGGTAAGCAGTTACCGACGGAGTTTCGCCGCCCCTACCACCACAGTCAGCCCAGAGATGGCGCCACCCGTCGATCTCAGGCGTCGCTGCGACATTGGCGTAGGTAAATCTCGCCCGCGGTGCGGCGAAAGCATTTCTCGCGGGCGTTTCTCACGTTCTGTCAAAGTGAGACAAGATGCGTCCACGAGAAGTCGCAGCGTATTTCGAATTCATGCGGTAAAGGCTTCTCGCGTGAAAAGTGTGCGCTGTCTCTCGTCGCGGACGCTCGCGTTCTATCCTCGTTTTTTTTATGCTTTCTCTCGTTCTTCCTCTCGCCCTCGATTTCTATCCCTCTCTCTCTCTCTCTCTCTGGCAATTCCTCTTTTCGCTTTGCGAACACACGGCCTGGCGATGGGATTACGTTTGTGATATTTCCCGACGAGTCTCGGGAGTGTTTGGACGCGGGCAGTGAGTGCGGCAGTGGTGTCGAAATATTTCGAGGGCTCGTATGGTAGGAACTCTTCGGGTTTCCAAGGTCCAGCTGCCTCGAGTCTTTTTTTGACAGTATATTCAGATTTAAAAAAAGGACCAAGCCTCTTCGAACGTGCGCCACGAGAATTTTGGTGAGTCGTTGATTTCTCTCTCTCTCGTTACTGCTTCCATACTCGAGAAGCCTGCGACCATCCTAAAAAGGCCATAAATCTTCGAGATACAATTTCTTTTTTTTCCCTCCACTCGTCGCGTCTATTGTTTCGACGTGCTTATCGCTCGAGCAACGTTCCATTACTGCCATCGACACCGAAAAAGCGACTAGTCAGGCTTTATTTTTTAATCATTTTTAATTCTCGGAAATGAAATCTTCGTTTCTATCGACAACTCGACCGTTCGCGATATACAGAACGGAAGATTATCGAGAACACGTTTTTCATTTCTCGCTCATCGCCAATCGCTGCCGCGGCAAAGCGACAGCCAAAAACGAAACTTTTCCCACTCCTATACGGATATTCTCTCCTTAGCAATGAGACTCTCGTGCACTTTACCGAAAATAATGTTCCACTGGGCCCGTCAAACGCCAGTGTGGAATTAGATTGGGCTTGTGTCGTACGTAACGACTCCTTTACCATGTAAGCTTACGTTTTCCTCACAACATTACATAACACCGATTAAAATAAAACTAATCCGATTTTAATTGAAATTTCATCGATTTCGTCAATTAGACATCAGCATTTATGATGATAATGATTTATCTTGAGACGAAATAATTATCTCGGCCAATTGAAGAATTCTCATAATAATGATGAAAGTAATAAAAACAAAGATGTTCATTATCGTCAATTATAATCATGATGTCAATTTAAAAAGTAAGCACTACCTCGGTTAATTTAACACAATATTAACAATAATAATAGCAATGAGGAGTAAACAAATATAATAATAAAGAAAATAATAATAATGCTGATGATCATTATCATTGATGATGATAATCATTTTATCATTTTTAAATTTAATTTCAATTTAATTTTCTACTTAATTTAATGAAATAATATTTTATTACATAATACTGATTAAAATGATATGATCATCAGTCACGATAATGATTTATCTTAAGAAACAATTATCTCGGTCAATTGAAGAATTCTCATAATAATAATGAAAATAATAAAAACAAAGATGGCGATGAGCATTGTTATCAATTATGGTCATGATTTCAATGTAGAAAGTAAGCACTGTCTCGGTCAATTGAAAAACATAATATTAACAATGATGAAGAAAATAATAATAATGATGCTGTTTATCATCATCATCGATGATAATGTTTTTATTCCAAAAGTGAACTTGTGATTGTGATTCCAAAAGTGAATAAGTGATTTAATAAAAATAATGAAATCAATCGTAACAAGGATGCTGATAATCCTGATGATAATAATAATGATATCAATCATATCAATTCAGTCGAGCTTTATTTGCACAATTTTTAACAGTCTTTCACAAAACTAATAATAACAATAAAAATAATAATGATAACAGAAATTATCATTTTTGTGTAATATTTCATTAAATTGAATCGTAATAATGACGAATATTATAAAAAAGTGGTTCCTCGTTCAATTGAAAAATATGTATATATTTAAATTAATAAATATTAAAATAATTATTAATTATATCATATAGGCAATAATAACAATAATGATAACAGAAATTATTATTTTTATGTAATATTTCATTAATGGTAATAAAAACAAATATTATTGAAAACGTGATTCCTCGTTCAGTTGAAAAATATGTACATATTTAATTTGAATAAATATGATAATAATTGTTGAAAGCATAAGAACAATGATAGAAATAATAATAATAACGATAATAATTAGAAATAAAAATAATAATAATAACGGTATAATAATAATAATCATAATAACGGTAATTATTATTATTATTCTGAAAAATCATGTTTCATTAAAACATCTAAATCATTTTTATTATCATTGTTATACTGCCAAAAAAAATGTCCCGTTGACTTGAAAATTATTCATAATAATAATTATGATAATTGTTATAGAATAAGTTATGATGATTATTATACAAACTATTATCGATCTAAGAACTGTTATCTCTATTGTTCGCGGTATTATTATTTGTCGGTAAAATTATCATCGGTTATAATAATAGTGCAGCCTTTAGCGAGAATGAGAAATATAAAAGAAACAGAGAACAAGTCAAGCAACGAGAGTCTTTCGAATATTCCTCCGAAAGCTACGGATTAAATATGTATAATCGATAACGTTATGTACGAACGAACAGTTTAATGAAATAAAGGGAAAAGTTAACAAAATTCAAAGAGTCTCATTCATTTTATGGGGGAAAAATGAGCGGTATAGTAAAATTCAAGTGCCAATCAGAATGGACGATTATTGCAGGCAACGAAGACCGAGAGAGTGGATTTTTCATTTAATCCGATTCAACGAAAATCATTCAAAGAACTAATTGAAAAATCTTTCTTTTTCTTCGCGAACTGTTCGTTCAATGCTCGATAATTTTCTAAATTATTTTTCATATTTTTTTCCCACCAAGAACAGCTCGTGATAAAAATGCGTTTTTTACTGCACTTGGCGTGGCTCGTCGAGTCGATATACGCCAAAAAAATGCATCGACTGATCAACATTTTTTTTTTGTTCACAAACTGTTGGTTCAGTGTTTGATAATTTTTAAAGTTATTTTTCATATTTTTTTCGCACGAAGAACAGCTTGTGAAAAAAAAACTTTTTACGCTGCACTTGTCGTGGCTGGTCGAGTCGATAAACGTAAAAAAAGTCGTTGGTCCAAGGTATCATCATAGGTATACCGCACACGTGCCCAACCGGGAAAGTGAAACGAGAGCGGTGTTTGTTTATGAGAAGAGATTCCTCGCTGAGTTGTCGGCAGCGGAGTTCGGGGAGAAGCACGCTCGTTTACCGGAAAAGCCTCAGAGTGACAGGTGCGAGCAGTGGGGAAAACGCTTTATCGTCTATTTCTCTTTCGCTTCACCACGCGACACTCTCTCTCTCTCTCTCTTTTTTTCTCATCCATAGGTACTAGTGCCACTGTCACTCGGCCAGCTTACAACCTCACCTCTCCCTCAGGCTTTAATGACTCTCATTTTTATTTTGGGGATATTTCCCCTAATACGCTCTTGTGCGCGTTCAATCATACCTCATCGAATGCTACGAGTGCCGACGGTCTTTCTCTAAAACTTCTTCGCTTGGCCCTGCCAGCAATTTTCAATATGGTTCTCCACATTTTTAACTACTCGTTAATGCATGGCTCGTTCCCAGCAATTTGGAAAAAAGCGCAGATTAGGCCTATACCCAAAGTCAAATCACCAACGTCCCCTTCTGATTACAGACCAATACGCACTCTATTGTATGTGCGTTATCAAAAATACTAGAGCGTATCGTCGCATATCAGATGACTGTCTTTCTTGAAGCAAACGAACTTCTTGATCCCTACCAATTGGCATACAGAAAAGGAGTTGGAGCCCATACAGCCCTACTTCGGGTCTGTGACTATGTACGACAGGGCATAGATGATAGAATGCCAACAGTGATGGTTCTTATCGACTTCTCAAAAGCCTTCGATCGAGTCGATCACGACGTGCTCCTTGACAAACTCAAGAATTTACGATTTTCTACATCGGTTATAGCGTGGGTGAAATCCTATTTAAGCAGCAGATTCCAGGCAGTATCCGATGCGAATGGCTCCCGGTCGTCCTGGGCCAGGGTCGTGTCTGGTGTCCCACAGGGATCGGTTCTCGGCCCACTCTTGTTCACGCTCTACATGTGTGACCTGAGATATGCACTGTCCTCTGCCGCCTACAACATCTATGCAGACGATCTCCAAATATTTATCAAAAGTCCAATCTCCGACCTGGATCACTGCATTGCCAAAATCAATAAAGAAATCGTTTTAATCCGCATATGGGCGTCCCTCAATGGGCTACAACTTAATGACCAGAAGACGCATGCTATCATACTTGGTAGCAGACGATCAGTCAGGGGCCTCAACCTGCCCGACATTCCTGCCATCAAAAATGGTTGTGCCACTGTTCAGTACTGCCATTCCGTAAAAATTTTGGGGATATGGCTCGACGACACCCTTTGTTGGAAGGAGCAAGCAGAGTACGTTGCGAAAATGGCTAGCTCACGGCTCTATACTTTGAAAACCTGCAGAAGTTTCCTGCCACAGCGCGCTGGAGTAAAACTTGTGTCGGTCCTCATAATGCCAATATTCGATTACTGCTGCAGCATCTTATTCGGGATATCCGACGAATGCAATACTATTCTCAAGGTCGCCTAAAATTCTTGTGTACGTTTTATATTTGATGCGAAGTGGTTCGAGCATATTACGCCATATTGGGCGAAGTTACCCTGGTTAAGAATAGATGAGAGGCGTAAATTTTATATGTTATGCATCGCCTATGAGGTCCGCAGCTCGGGCAGGCCGGCGTACCCTTAGGTCGCAGCTGAAAATAAATCATTGTAGCAACAATAGGCACCTTCGCAGAGATCAGGATTTTCTAGCTATTCCTCATTTTCCAACTGAATGCCAAAGACACTCCTTCGGCATTACAGCTTCATACATGTGAAATTCGCTTCCATCCGATAGCATTAAACTCAGCAAAATGGCCTTTTCCGACCTCATACGAGATTTACTTCTTAAAGGAGAAATGTAATTCTATCTTATGTAGCATGTATTGGAAGGACAAGTAGAATGCGAGAACGGGTAGGTGTTTGACTCGTAAGTCAGTGTTAAATGTATCATTAATATGCGGTTAGTTGTAAGGTTTAGTAAAACTGTATTGTACGGACAAATAATTTGTAAGTATTGTACAAAGGTCTGTATAAGGTTTTGTAAAACTGTATTGTACGGACAAATAATTTGTAAGCATTGTACAGAGGTCTGTGTGCCAGAGGATATTTAATATCCTAGAGCACTAATTAAACTATCTATCTATCTATCTATCTATCTATCTATCTCTTTCTCTCTCTCTCTCTCAAACTTTCAAACGCATTTCAAGATTGATTGGAATACATAAATACATTAAAATATTTTTAAAATGCATTTCGAATGTGGCGTGCAGTTCCGAAAACCCCCCACCTCCGATTGAGCTGAAATTTTGTGAAGACCTCTATTTTAGTGTTATAAAAGAACCCCTAAAGGGATTTTCGGCGCATGGAAGTAGTTTTCGAGATATCGATTTTTGAAATTATGAAAAAAAAAAAAATTTCGTTCGCTGAAAACTCGGTAAATATGCAGTTTTTGAAGAAATAGTAAGAAACAATTTTTGTAGGAAATTAAATTTGCTACAAAAAAGGTCCTATACAAAGTTTTCAAAAACTGCATTTTTTGCATGAAAATTAAAAAAATGCGTTTAATTGGCAATGGGCGAGTTTTTGGGTAATTTTAAGGGTGTGCTGGCTACTGGAGTGAGTGGCAACTGGAATGAGTTGCTACTGGACCACGCCCCCCCCCCTCCTCCGGCGGGGCGAAGGGGCAGAGCCCCCCCCCCAATGACACTAAAACTATTTTTTATATGATTAAAAATTGATTAAAAATAAAAACATTAATGAACGGTTTACTGTCGTCAGCTGACTGAAAACTTGCCCATTGTCAATTAAACACATTTTTCAATTTTCAGGCTAAAATGTGCAGTTTTTGAAAATTTTGTGTAAGACCTTTTTTGTAGCAAATTTAACTTCCTACAAAAAGTATCTCTTATCATTTTTTCGAAAACTGCACATGTACCTCTATTTTTTGAGATATCAGCGAAAGAAAATATTTGTTTACAAATTTAAAAATCGAAATCTCGAAAACTACTTCAATGCGCCAAGAATCCCTTTAGGGGTTCTTTTATAACACTAAAATGAAGGTCTTCACAAAATTGCAGCGCAATCGGAGGTGGGGGGTTTTCGGAACTTTGTCCGTAATGTGTATTTATTAAGTGTAACAACTTTCATATCAATATCTATAATATAAACCTATAAAAAAAGCATGCAAATAGACTTTTTTAGTCACCGTCTAAAGTGAGAAGACCCATTAATCCTCAACGAACAATTTGTGAAATTCTAGCAGCCGTGATGGGCACGAACAATCTTCGTAGAGAAGACAATGCAGAAAAATTCACCTCTCTTGCTATAAAAACAGGTTAAAAAAAATGGTCGAGGGAAATCGCGTTAGACCTTGTGGTATATGGTTGCAAATAAAGGTTATGAGGCGGCACTTTTTATAACTGGATTTCTGTCTGGTTCGCTTAGAACTACACGCACCCTCTCGTTTCTCTCAGCTCCTTCCTCAATACTTGCCACGCCATACTGGGCACATTCAGCCTGCTCCAAAAAAGCGTCAGTCAATAATGCCCGTAAATGATCGTATCAGGTGCACCAATTGCGTTGAGTAAACTCTCGGAAGGCTGACTCGAAAAGTGCTTGAAATGTTACCTTTAAACTCTGACGTCACGTTTCACTTATGGCACTTTATCTTATCGGTTTTCCGATCGATAAGCAATCATGACGATAATCATAATCGTGTAACGATTAACGTCAACAGTATCCAACGATTATGAGAATATTATTAAAATCGACAAATATCTCAATCAATTTAATGGAAACGTCGATTTCCCGAAATTATTTTGATCCGACGATTAAGCAGTTCCGGGAATGTGCGTTGGGTGTGGGAGTGGGGATGAAAATACAAAGACTTTTTGACTGGGTGCAAATAAAATTCGACGTGAAAATAAATTATTATCGGGTAATTTCCAACGTATAATATTGTTGAATTATTTTTGTAAGCTCCGAAATTATATTAATAGTCATAATTTATGCAATTCAATATTAATATGAATGTACAAAGCATGTTGATCTCAATATGTCGTTTACAAATTCATCGTACGTTTGGAGCACGTTGAACTCATATTGCTGTGCTCAAGTGTTCACAATTAATATTTGCAAATTTTACGTCACATGGAAGTCATCCAATAGCTTGTGTTGATGAATTCACTGGGTTGGCATTGGTAGTAGACATGCCATGCAAGCAATATGCCGGCGATATGCATGTTTGTCAGTGATACATTCGATGGGCGCAACATTATGGCGATATGCGTGTTTCTCAGTGATACATCCTATGACGGCGATATGCGTGTTTCTCAGTGATACATCCTATGACGGCGATATACATATTTCTAAGTGACACATTCGATGAGCGCAATATGACGGCGATATGTATATTTGTCAGTGATACATGCCATGAGCGCAATATGACGGCGATATGTATACTTTGTCAGTGATACATCCCACGAGCACAATATGATGGCGATATGCATGTTTCTCAGTAATACATTCCATGACGGCAATATGCATGTTTTCAGTGATACATTCGATGAGCGCAATATGACGGCGATATGCATATTTCTCAGTGATACACCCCATGAGCCCAATATGACGGCGATATGCGTGTTTCTCAGTGATATATCCTATGACGGCGATATGTATATTTCTAAGTGATAAATCCTATGACGGCGATATGCATATTTCTAAGTGACACATTCGATGAGCGCAATATGACGGCGATATGTATATTTGTCAGTGATACATGCCATGAGCGCAATATGACGGCGATGTGCATGTTTCTAAGTGATACATTCGATGAGCGCAATATGACGGCGATATGTATATTTGTCAGTGATACATGCCATGAGCATAATATGAATACATTACATGACGGCAATATGCATGTCTTCAGTGATACATTCGATGAGCGCAATATGACGGCGATATGCATATCTCTCAGTGATACATCCCTTAAGCCCAATATGACGGCGATATGCGTATTTCTCAGTGATACATCCCATAGGATATCGCATATCCCATGGTATATCGCCGTCATATTGCGCTCATAAGCGCAATATGACGGCGATATGCGTGTTTCTCAGTGATACACCCTATGACAGCGATATGCATATTTCTAAGTGATACATCCTATGACAGCGATATGCATATTTCTAAGTGATACATTCGATGAGCGCAATATGTCAAGATAACGGCGATATGTATATTTGTCAGTGATACATCCCATGAGCGCAATATGACGGCGATATGCATCCAGAATGATACAAATAGGCAGCCACAAAGAAAGTTTGCACACGTGTTAGAATGGCTAGGTAGGTAGCGCCCTCAGCTCTCGAATTAGAAGACGTAGGTTCAAACCGTAGGTAGGTACAAAATTTAACTAGGCAGGATACGTTTTAATCCATTTATCATATAGGCAGGAACATAAATGAAGCATAGGTTATAAAAATCCTACCAGATTTTTTTAATCAACATTTTTGGATTATTTTATTTTTCACGCTATGACACTCATATGAGCTCCATATGAGCACAGCATAGTTACGTCACGCTGTGCCGCTAATATGAGCTCCGTATGAGCACAGCATAGTTACGTCACGCTATGCCGCTAAATATGAGCTCCGTATGAGCACTACAATTTTTTCATGCCGTGACACCCATATCAGCCCCATATGCACCCACTTATTGTTAGATATTCGTGAGCCGAATTTGCTAGTCTGATGAATTCACTGCATGCATATTCCCGTGAGAACAACTTTGCTTCATTTGGATGTATTATTGTGAATCATCATGTGATGCAAATATGACTTTAACGGGAGCACTCATAAGTGATACACAGCTGTGAGACTTTCTATGCCGCAGGGATGATGTACATATCATGCCAATATGAGGTACATCCGTCTATCTGGGTTGCTCAATAAGGGTGCGAATTTCTCACCACTGAAATGCGCCTGTGTTTTTCAGTAACTGGGACATATGTTATCCCAACCAGCGGAATTTAAAAAATATTGTTTTATTCAAAAGTTGTAGGTATTTGAACTTAAGAAATGAATTCTCAGTGAACAATTAAGTTATAATTGCTCATAAGCTGCTCATAAAATGAAAAGTTTTACATTAATCAGAAATTCCGTACGTACTCCTCTGTGCGAAATGCAATTCGGAACATAACTTTTTAATTTGAAGTAAATCCAGTGAAAATTGTTGAAGTTATTTGTCACGCCAATTTGAAAAAAGCTGTTTCGAGAAGTTTCGAGTAGTCGGCCATTTTGTACATCGTAAAAAAATATATATATTTTCTAACAGCTTGATATTCATACTAAATAGATGTGTAATTAATTTTACGAGTGAATCACTACTTCATACGAAAAAAATTGTTAAATTCGCACATGATTTTATACCCGTTAAGGCTTTAAAAGTTTCAAAGATTTCTACAGTAGAAAATAAAAAATCAAACATCAATAAACGAGTATTTTTTTCATATACTTACACAGAATTATCCATGCCAGGCCCATAAAGCATTCATATGACAAAATAAACCCCCCCCCCCCTTAATATTCTCCAGGGTGTGTGCGTACGAACAAGTGGGAAAAGTTCGTGTTTAGCCTACACGAAGCCCCGTCGCCTCGGCAATAGGAACGCGATATATCGTGTTACACGATAGAGAAGACTCACAACTGACGAGAAGACCCGACAAGTTATCCCACTGCGAATTTATTCCGTTTCGAAACAACACCGATCCACAAGAGCTACGACTACTTTTTACCGCTTCTGTTTATCTTCCGTTTACCTACCGTTTATCTACCCTGGCTTTTTTAATCGTCACTACAGTTTCTCTTTGAAAATAAAACTATCATTAGTCAACCGTCGGTATGTGGAAAACATTTGCATGCCCGGAAAACGATTAGTTAACAAATCTTTTTCTCACTACTAATTTCCACTAATTTTCTAGTTTTCCCAGGGAATTCTTATTTACGCTAGACTTCCGGTTAAATTCGATGAGATAAAGATTTGATAAAACGTATCAAAGTATGCAAATAATACCAATAACAATTGTCACCTCCGACGAAATTTCTCCCGCATAGAGTTATCTCCTAAATAGGGTATTTTACTCTATGTGAGAAAAATACTAACAAGGAACATCACTTTGGTGTCCTCCAAAATTCCTATTACTCACTACATTGGAATTTGTAATGCAACATTTTTCCATTACTCATTACATTACATTTTGTAATGTGAAACATTTTCATTACAAAATTCAATGTAATCTGTAATGACAGAAAATTTAATTACACATTAAATTGTAATGGGTAATGGAATTTTCTTTACATTACAAAGTGTAATGTAATGAGTAATGGAAATTTTTGGTATTGAAATGGTATTGTAAACAAATTTCACTACTAATCACTTTATATTTTGTAATGTGAAAAAAATTTCATTGCTCATTACATTACACTTTGTAATGTAAAAAATTTCCATTTCCCATTACATTTTAATGGGTAATGAAAATATTTCACATTACGAAATGTAATGTGAAATTGAGAAATTGAGGAATGGATTTTTCTTACATTACGAATTCCAATATAGTGAGTAATAAAAAAGAATTCACATTACAAAATCCAATGTAAAGAGTAATGGAAATTGTTCGCATTGCGCGCGGCAATCTTGCCGCGCGAAAGCCATCGCACCAAGAGCGCGATATACAAATCGGCGAAGAACGTATCGGCGATACCGATATATCGGTGTCGTATCAAAACCTCGACGTATTTCACGTATGTCATATAAAAACATTAACATTTTCCACGCGAGTGTGCAGTCACGTTGCGAAGTGTAGAACGGTGCATTCGCCGCTGAAGTTTTACCCGCTACCCAGCTATACTATAGACGTAATACTCGGTCCGGTCTAGTTGAAAGTAATAATTTTGTAGCTACGACAAGTAGAAAAGTCTATGTTAAAATATGTAAAAAGAGTCTTCAGTAAAGAATTGCGCAGTGCGAAAAATAGTACGAGAAAATATCGCTCCCAGGCCTCCAGGAGCAAAAACCCTCACTGTCTAATAAGACACCCAACACCGAACCATGAGGTATTTAGTGATTAATATAATTGGACGTAACTGCATGGTGCGCGATGCAAACCCTATTTTCTTGGTTAAGACGGAATGACACGTCATCGCGGTCGGTATGGTAGAACAATTATAGATACCCAAAAATCACTGAAACGGCTCTTCAGATTCCGTCGAAACTTTGTCAAACGACGTCAAATAGATAGACGAACAGCTGTCTGCCCCTCAAATTTTCTGAATTTGAGAAAAAAATCGTAGATTGGCTTATCATACGCCAATCTACATTTTTTTCTCATATTCAGAAAATTTGATGGGCAGACAGCTGTTCGTCTATCTATTTGACTTCGTTTGACAAAGTTTCGACGGAATCTGAAGAGCCGTTTCAGTGATTTTTGGGTATCTATAATTGTTCTACCATACCGACCGCGATGAGGTGTCATTCCGTCTTAACCCTTCGAAGCATACATTTTGCTTCACGTGCAATTGGCTTGAAATTCTGTCCTTGGGGGTTTTCGGGGTCGTTGATTACGAAACTGGGCTCAAAATTCGGGAATTCAAGATGGCGGATCCAATATGGCGGACTATAAATGCAAAACGTCGTTTGATGATAGCGAAAGTTGGTGCTCGGGGGTTTTCGGGGTCGCTGATTACGAAACTGCACTCAAAATTCGAGAATTCAAGATGGCGGATCCAATATGGCCGACCATAAATGCAAAACGTTGTTTGATGTTAGCGAAAGTTGGTACGCGGGGGTTTTCGGGGTCGCTGATTACGAAACTGCACTCAAAATTCGAGAATTCAAGATGGCGGATCCAATATGGCGGACCATAAATGCAAAACGTTGTTTGATGTTAGCGAAAGTTGGTGCTCGGGTGTTTTTGGGGTCGCTGATTACAAATCTGCACTCAAAAATCTCAAAAACCCAAAAACATTCTAACCTTGCGTGCACCTTACCGAATTCCCAAAGAAACAAGATCTCCAAAGATTCCATAGAAAGTTGAAGTTTGCATCGTTGGAATGCAATGAAAATGAACAGGGTCATCCTATGTGACAGCTACTTTTTTTTGCTTTTTTGGGAATTTTTTTTTATAAATCACAAAACACTATCTTTGAATTTTTACCACACATTTATTAACATTGTTTTTTCGTAAAAAAAACAATAATAAAACAATTAAAACGACGATAATGATAAGAGTAGCAATGCTGGAATCAGTAACGGCAAAAACAATAATCATGATAATAATAAAATTACAATAAAATCAACAATAATAAAAAATGTAAGGGTTTACGTAAAATAACAATAATAACAAAATTCAAAACATCGATAATGATAAGACTGGCAACAACGAGAATAACAACCACAACAATAGAAAGACGATAAAAACAATGATAATGATAAGAGTTAGCAACACTGGGAACAATAACAACATTACCGATACTACAATTTAAAAAAACAATGATCATACAACAATGGGAGAGTTTTCGTAAAAAAACATATAAAGAATATACAAAAACATACAAAAAGCAATAAAATAAATTAAAACAACGTTTACTAGCAACACCGGGAGTAATAACAACAATAATAATAATCATAACTATAGTACAATAAATAGAAAAACAATAAAACAGTAAAAACAACGATAAAGATAGTAATAATATATTTGCCGTTTATTCGACGCCCAGATATTTCCGCTCTACAAAACGAACTCTTGCCATCGCAAATGTATTCACGCTTTGTGATCGACCGCTTCACATCGCGTGACCGAGTATTTGTCTCCGCAATGTTTTTTCGTTCGGTATTTTTTTTTGCTCGCTTACTGCACGTAACTCACAAATCCATTGATCGTTTTGTGTCACGAAATCAGGGATGGGTATCGTTCCAACGAGAAGTCATCGTCAATTAAAAAAAAAAAAGAATAACAATATGGAACTATGAATAATTACTGCGGCGCACAACGCTGGCTGATCAGTGTCTCTTTTCCGTGTAGTTGAAACTCTGCGTTCGGTCAATTTATCCCACGTCGTTGGCTTATCTCTTCAATCTGTACAAGTTATATAAAAATGAATTATTTTATCGGTATATCAATAGTGACTTCCGCGAACATCGAGAGAGTAAACAATCCTCTCTGCTTACAATTTCAAAGTGAATTCTTTCATTGTCATTTAAAGCGTTTGAATTTTCTTGATCATTTTTTTTTTTTGCTATTTTTGTTTCGTTGAATTTCGTAAATCAGTCGAACCGCAAACTCGCTTATCTACAGGGTGTCCCGGAACCGATTGCGGTCCCTGAAATGGGTGGTTGGGGGTGAAATTCTGAGTCGATTGATACAAGCATGCACGGGTTGGAGATTAAAATGATAAAAATCTAGAAAAAATATGATTAATTCGAGAGAAAAAATAGAAGGAAAAATAGGCCCACAATGTTACTAGTCTTGAAATTCATAAAATGGGTCGCTCTATTTTAGAGAATTAAAAAAAATAATATATGGTTATCATTTAAGAAAAAATAGTTTCCACTTCAGAAAAAAAGGAAATATTCGAAAGTGTCACTCCTGTCAGAATCGAGCTGATTTTTTTGTGTAGTTTCTTAACAGTTGAAAAACATCATATATAATATTATTATGGCAGCGCATCAACAAAAACAATGTCAATAAATATTTTTTTAAATATTTTTATTCGTCGATTTTTCGAACTTTTTTTCAAGAACCAAACAAAACCAAACGTTATGCGCCATTAAAATGTAACTTAATATAAGGTTTTATAATGATAAAAAATTGACAAAAAAAAATGTACAGCCTCTTTTTAGCGGGAGTGACACTTCCGAATATTTACCGAAAAAACATTGACATTGATAATTGATAATTTATTCATCTTTTTTTAACGAAAGTATGCTTCAAAATGAAAAAAAAATTATATAGTGGCATTTGTTGATTTCTCAATTAGTTCAGGAGTTATCAGCGTTTAAACGTTTCCGAATCTTCCGAAATCGACATTTTTTTGGAAAATTATAACTCCTTAAAGAGAAGAGATACGAATTTAAAAAGTTGTGTGGATATTACTTTCATGGGGTACAATTTTGTAAACAAAAATCATTTAAACCACAAAGTGTCGGGGTCACGGGTTCGGTCAAATGACGTGGAATGTCATATATATATATTAGGGTGTTTCAAAAAAAAAAAATTTTTTAAATTTTCTTCCAAACAGGTTTAAAAGTTTCATTTAGGTATACAAAGACGCCAATTAAAATTTAAGATTTTAATATTGACATTAAGGGGTGGCGCATCGCACTTTTCGATTTCCTATAAGAATAACATAGGAAACATTGTCTTTGCTGCTTCTGATTTTTATAACTAGCTAACAAAGCATCGTACCAAAAATCTCAATACATATTTTTATAGGAAATTGAACGCTCTGCAAAAAAGGTCTCTTGTCAAAATTTCGTAAAACTAACTGTGTCAAAGTTACAGCCTGTCAAAAGTTGAGTTACCTATAATTTGACCTTTTTTTAAAATATTACAGCGAATGCAGGTCTTATAAATAAAGTGGACATGAGTTTCGTTGTAAAGCATGCATTTTACTATGAATGGATGATCACTAATAATTCTATTTTGCAATAATGAAACAAAATTTCAGTGTTTTTCAAATTTTTTAAATTTGCTCTGCAATTTTTCAATTTTATTTATTTTGAAAAAAAAAAATTATTTTATATAAAATAAATCAATAAAACGATAAAAACATTTACCGACCAAATTTCTATTGAAAAATTGTTTCATTGTTGCTGTAATTATAAGTGATCACATATTCATAGTAAAATGCATGCTTTACAATGAAACTCATGTCCACTTTATTTATAAGACCTGCATTCGCTGTAATATTTAAAAAAAGGTCAAATTATAGGTAACTCAACTTTTGACAGGCTGTAACTTTGATACAGTTAGTTTGACAAAATTTTGACAAGAGACCTTTTTTGTAGAGCGTTCAATTTCCTACAAAAATATGGATTGAGATATTTGGTATAATGCTTTGTTAGCTAGTTATAAAAATCAGAAGCAGCAAAGAAAATGTCTCCTATTTTATTCTTATGGGAAATCGAAAAGTGCGATGCGCCACCCCTTAATGTCAATATTAAAATCTTAAATTTTAACTGGCGTCTTTGTATACCTAAATGAAACTTTTAAACCTGTTTGGAAGAAAATTAAAAAAACATTTTTTTTTTTTTGAAACACCCTAATATATATATATATCTGGTGATATAGATAAGTGCATATATATGCATAAAGTTCGTGATAAGCCAGATAACACGTATGTTATAAAATTATTTGACGCTGTTGCATCAGGAATGACAAAAATATCGACGAGACGTCGATAACGATCGATAACGAATTCATAAAAAATCCTTCAATTCCGTTATAATAATTACTGTCATTATTAGAACAAAATTAAATAAATATCGTGAACCATAAAATAAATATTGTAGCATAACTACATGCATGATTGTTATTATTAATATTATGGTGGGTTATATTAATATCATTATAATAATATATTGATGAAATCGTAATTTGGGATTACATAATTATTATTATAGTTGTTATTATTATAATGCATGGATGGCTTTTGACAAAACATCTGAAAACAAACGTTGGTCATAAGACATAATGATAACTACCGTTAAGAATCAGAATATTCGAAGTCACGTAACTAGCGCGTGCTAACTCGCTAGTGCGATATGGCATTAGGGGCCTTTAATTATCTCATTCGTTCGAGCAATTATGCCGCAACGGGATATCAGACTGCGGAATAATGAGTTTGAAGATAAAAATGAAGACATGTCAAATCCACACAACCTCAATGTTTGTACGCATCATTATCACAAAATTGCGCGGTTAATTTCACCGCGAAGAATATGAGAATCGTAAACATTCCGATCCAGGTTTTTTTGGCGTTTTAGTAATCAAAAGTTTTTTATCACAGATTTTTTTAATGTTACGCTTAAAATATTTTTTTTTACGTGAGAATGCTCGATTTTACTTTTTATTTTTTATTCAGAAATCGCGGAATTTTTTTTCAGCGCTAAGTCGAATTTGCGAAATGATTTTTTTTTTGTTTATTTGCCAATTGTCATAACACCGTGGAAAAAAAAATCTTCACGAGTTTTGCATTATATTGCAACGTGCAACTTTTGAACATTAGAGGACGAAAATACATGGCAAGCGATTTCAGTTTCACTGATTTTTTTCCGCTCACACAAGCGTGCGTGGAATGCGGGAAAAAATGTTTCAGCGACGATACTGCGTTGCATTTTATTACGCGAAATTTTTATCGCGACGTTTTTGCAGTATTAAAAAAAAATGTATGCTGAATTTCGTCAAGTTTCGCAATGAAATATAAAAAGGGCTCAGTGTATATGGATCATAAACATTTAGTCATTTTTCAGTAATTTCGCAATCCATAAACATTGACCAGTCCTTTTTTATTTTATTTAAACTTGACAAAATTCAGCACACATTTTGTTAAGGGAGACTTTGTCCTTGGAGTGCCATATTTCAGGTGTTTACACTTTATTTTTTTAAAGGAAACGTGTAAAGCTCTTTGAGTGCGGTTTTTTCTTGCTTTTATTCATGATATACAGAACGTTAAAAAATTTAAAAAAAAACCGCAATGGCGGCCGTTGCAGCTCCGCAAAAACAGCCGCCCCTCTTTGTTGATCTGAAACACAAGTTCAAAGCATATTATCAATCTGTGACCCTTCGGTCATGGAATGACGGATGGGTTTTTCGTTTAGTACAAATTTCGGAAAATGGCGGCAATTTAAAAAAAAATCGAATTTTCGCGTTTTTTTTTCGCATAAAAAGATAAATAATAAATGCAAAAATGTATCTATCGAAAAAACGATCCGTCATTCCGTGAAGACATATTCCGTACGTACTTCTCTAGGTATTCTAATGTAGATTGACGAAAATTTTTGTTTTTTGTTCTAGGTAAAAAATTGTGGATGCTAAATGTAACGCCGCGGAGCGCCCAAAACAAAGATAACAAAAGAAAATTTTATTAGTCGGCCATTTGGTACATCGAAAAAAAAAATACATTGTTTCTGACAGTTTGACATTCATACTAAATAGATGTGTAATTAATTTTATGAGTGAATCACTTTTTCATACGAAAAAAAATTGTTAAATTCGCACATGATTTTATACCCCTTACTGAAGGCCTTAAAAGAATATTCGTTTTTTTTTCTAAATTTGTCAGCTGACGAATTATTATTTTCAAAAGTTTCAGATAATATGACAAATTTTGGAGTCAATTGGATTTTTTTCATTAAAATTTCCGCAGGCAGTACTTATAATTCTGAAATTTCGAAACGATTTTTGGAGTCCAATGAACTTTTCTCTACGTTCACGGGTATTTGGAGACAAATTTTTCAGTCGACAGCATTTTACCGTCTATACAAAAATAATATTGTATTTTTTGCGACGGAATTTGCCTCGCACGCACAAATCTTATTTTGCCACTTCAATGTACAACGTTTTTTTTTCCCGAATGTCCCACCAACGCTCATTTCCTGCCTCTTTGTCGAGCTGCCCACACGGCCTTTGAATCGCGAGTGGATAACCAATCAGGCCTTTAATATTTCCTATCTAGTTTCAAATGAATTTCACCTCGGCTTTTCGTCGCATACGACCGAGAACGATTATTTATTTAAAAAAAGTGATTTATTGAGAATTCAGTGTATTGTTAAACGAAACGAAGAAAAAAAAACAAAATTGGAACAGAAAGACGAGTGAAGAAACGACTGTCAAGTTTGTGCTGGGGCGAACAAGATTTCTTTATCGACGTGTGGATCGAAAGTTATTGTATAAAAGTAAGCAAAAGCACTAGTGAAGTTAACGATGCTTTATAATAAAATGAATTACCACTCTTCTGAGGTGATAAGATACGAAAATTCGTGGAACTGTCATTGATAATAATAATGTTGATAATGATAATACAATAACAATAATGTTATATGATCATATCGGGAAGTTATTAACAAGTAATAAATAAGAAATTCTTCTCTTATAAGATAATAGGATTGCCCAATTTTTCGATTGATAAATCGGGAGCAAAACGTTTCTTCAAAGTTTTTCTTGAATAATAATAATAATATATAATAATAGTAGCAACTTTTTAAGGGGCTACATCTACCTAAAGGCCGATTTTTTTTTCCAAATTTCGTTTTTTTTTCTGGCAATCGGTTGGTCAAAAAGGAACGCATTTTTTAAAACAAAAAGGTACATATATTGAGAGCATTTAGCAAAAAAAAACGATTTGTCGAAAATTTTAACTCTATATAACCCTCAACATCAGGGATGCACTGAAGATTTCTATGATCATGCAGACTATGTCTGCATAATTGAGATTTAGAAAGCATAGAATTGAATTGGGTAAAAATTGGCGACACGTTTTTTTTTTAATCTGCGGAACCCGTTTTTTAAGGGCGGGGTAAAGTTAATTCGGCGAAAAAAAGGCATGTTTTTAAGATTTTTTGTTGGCGTAACGAATCGTGTTCGTTTATTGAAAAATTTACATATAATAAAGTAACATTTGAACAACATTCTCCTAAATTTGCATTGCAAAATATTCAAAATTGAGCGAGTGAAAATTAAACCCCGGAGGCGCCTCGAAAAAAAGTTGGTTTGCGGTGTGCACCATAACTCGCAACGGAATCATCTGAAACAAAAAAATGAAAATGCATTTGTTAAAGGAGATGTTTCTCAAGGTAATGACGGGAGGATTTTTTTTTCGATTTTTCGATTTTTCGTAGCACTTGGGAGCCAAAAACCCGATTTTCGCTTAAAAAAATCGGCTAATTTGTTGTTGAAAAATTAGTAATTATTAAAAAAAACAAAAAAGCTCTCGACAATACCTGGTGAATTATGTGAAGAAGTACTGTGCAAAATTTCAAAGCGATTGGTCCAGTAGATTTTGAGTTATCGTGCACACGGACTTCAAATATTACAAGTCTCAGAAAAACGGTTTGAAAAACGCAGAAGAGAAGAGAACGGCATGGAGCAATAGACGCTCAAATACTCATAACTTCGTCAATTTTACTCCGATCGACTTGAAATTTTAACACAATATTCTTGATATATTATGCATTCATTTAAAAAATTTTAAAAAAATGAAAAAAAAATTTAAATACTTTACCCCGCCCTTAAGGGTTGAAACGCACCCTCGAAAATTGGGGCGTTTTTTCGTTTTTCGTCGATAACGTTTCACCGATACGAGATATGAAAAAAAAATTCAAATGGCAACAATGTTTATTTTTTTTCGTGTACATTGTATTGTATTTTTTTCGTGTACATTGTTTACATTCGTGTACATTGTATTTCGTGTACATTGTATTTCGTGTACATTGTATTTCGTGTACATTGTATATCGTGTACATTCGTGTACATTGTATTGTATTTTTTTTTCGTGTACATTGTCGTGTACATTGGAGATGAGAACGATAACGTTATCGACGAAAAACCCCCCTATTTTCGAGGGTGCGTTTCACCCCTTAAAAATCGGGTTCCGCAGATATAAAAAAAATACGTATCGCTTATTTTCATCCATTCCACAAGCATGTAAATTTCATCGAAATCGGAGAGATCGACCTGTAGATCAAGATCGATTTTGCTTAGATTCGAAAAAGTTGCATGATTTCCGTTTTTCCGAGCCCCCCGCACCAATACGACCAACACGTTGTGCGAAGCTTATCGGAGTCACGTTTGTCGGAAGTCGTTCGAATTCGAGTGGCGTTGTGATGAATTTATAAATAACTTTGAAGCACGTTAGGTAAGCGAGTGCCCGTAAGCCCGCAGCCGGACGGTTATATCTTCGGATCATTGAACCTTTAGTATTTTACACGCTTCGTCTTACACATTCGATTTTAACCGCGCTTTTCCCTAATCCAAACTGACCTCCTTTACTATTATTCATTTTTTTTTAACATTGGCGTACACTTTATTCGATGGTCGGTGTTGAAAAGAAACCGAACAGCAATTTATCGCGGCCCTTAATAAAAATGAGAGCACTGATAATGAACTTTATAACAATAAACAATAGCGTATACTTGGTGGCGATACGGTGCTTATATTATCGTTACACAGTTTTATCTGTGTGTAAATATAAATATATAAAATAGTTATAACAATTATCATTATTATCAAACCCTTTTTCCAATCACTTATAATATTTATTTAATCGTTCAGTTTCAAGAAAAATATATGTATACACACACATGAATATGTACGGAAAAAAATGAATTCCTATTTTTTAGTGCACAACAGTAACAAGAATAATAATAATAATAACAATAACAATGATGATGATGATAACCATCAACATCATCATCATCATCATCATCATCATCATCATCATCATCATCATCATCATCATCATCATCATCATCATATGCATATGAGTGTGTGTGTGCTTGTGGGTATATATATATATATATATATATATATATATGATGTATTCCACGTGAATTAGGTGGACTTTTTCCCTGGCCAATTCGACGAATCTTTCTAAACTGACTCCATTGACTCTAAAAGACACGCTGAATTTTACATTCTTCGAAACAACCCTCAGTCAACAAAAAATTCTCCGAAAAAAACGCCCTCATTTAAAAATCTGAAAAAATTCCCAAAAATGCGTCATTATATGTGAAAATGTTCAACCTAGCACTCGCAGGGGAAGTATGATTTTTTTCGAGCTTTCTGAGCGATTAACGTTAAAAAAAGTCCGAAACATTGACTGCTAACTGTTCAAGGTCCATGATTGTGATTTGGTTATTCAAAAATGGTCAAAAAATCATTGCAGGTATCAAAATATTTAAGTATCCACCCGGAGTAAGAGGTACTTGAATTTTTTCGGATTTTTTTTTAACTTTAAGCGTTCAGAAAGCACAAAAAATCATACTTCCAATGCGGGTGATAGCTTGCAAAATTTTACATATAATCACGTATTTTTGGGAATTTTTTCAGATTCTTAAATCGGGGCATTTTTGTCGGAGAAATTTTTGTTTTTTACTAACGGTTGTTTCGAAAAGTGTGAAAAAATAAATCGGGGTGTCTTTTAGAGTCAATGGAATCAGATTTTAAAAAATTAATCGAATTGGCAGGGGTCAGGGAAAAAGTCCACCGGATTGACGTGGAATACCTCATATATATATATATATATATATATATATATATATATATATATATATATATATATATATATATAGTTGCTGTTTTGATATATAATTTTTTTCTCATAACAGAGTGACACAAATAATCAATCATTTTCACTTTTCATATATAATTGAAAAAATAATACAGTAATAAATATTTTTTACACAAGCTCATCACAGGCTTCGAAACGATAGGTCACTTGTCTATATTTGAAAAAAAAATTAGGTTTCCACTCAATGACTCATCTCATAGTGGAGAAAGATTTTTTTTAAATCCAACTATTGGAACATCGAACATGGCAAACATCGCCGACTAACGACATGTTTTCATTCACAAGATTTCAAGCATCCAGCTTCGTTGGCATCAAATTTGTAGGCCTGTGACAGGCCAGATGTGCCGACAACCCTCACCCTAAGGGTTCCATTTGGTTACCGTTTCGAATTTGTGATACCCCAAAAATTAAAAAACACGAAGATCGCATCAGTCCCTATGCGGTACGGCACCCCAAAGTGGAAAAACAAATTCGTGAAAGTGAAGTTGAAGGCCATTCTGTCTAGGAGCTCCCCGATGGGCTTATCAGGAACGTGAGACCGCACAAATTACCACACGGAGAAGACAGAGCTAATGTAACGCGAACGTGTGAGAGGATTGCGTAATTCATTGATACATTCGAACAATGTGCCATTGAGGCTTATCTCGAGTGGAATACGATCTCGAGTTGTACGCGCACGCCGAACAAAATCGGTCCCCGGCAGTCGTTCGAATGTCAGTTGATGCTAGGAGGCCATCGATGAGTACCCAACGATGATACGACGTCAAAGCCTTCACTGATGCACGGTCGTATGGCACTGATTGTATCGGGTTTCGTGAAATTCGAGAATCCACAGGCGATTCGCGAGTCACATACTCGTCAAATTCCAGCAACAAAGACACTTCTTCGTCTGATTATTTATTTACGTCGAGTGACCTACGCAACGTGACGAGCAGTGGCCCAAACGAATCTCAGCGTAACGCTGTTGAACCACGATCACACTGATGAGATTAGAGACTTTCACGGTCACCTCAACCACACCGGTGTACCGATCGATTTCACGCGAAGGGAAGCCTGGACGTTTGTGTACTCAGATTCAAGGTCACGTTTGGCACTTTGTGTTTGGATTGCGAATTATTGCGGACTGTTGACATGTCTTTCTGCTCGTTCCATCGTTAGTCGCTTATTCGTCATTGATGTTTGATTAGGTGAACATTCCTTTTGTCTATACGTGGAAAAGGCATTCTTCATCGTATGATACGCGATCAGACAGCTGATCCACAGCTGTTGGTTTGAACGGCAGCACGATAAACGCCACATATCGCTGATATCGGATCTACTGTTCTGGATCAGTCTTCGTCTCGATAAATCGAAATAAATATTCGAACTTATCATTGAGGGGCTATACTAGTGTGAACGCTGAAAATTTGCGTGATTTTCGGGAATTTTTTGGAAGAAAAGTACTCAGTTGAATGTTTTGGAAAATTAAGAATATATTTGGCTATATTTAACCTATATTGCATAATTTTTTCATAGAAAAATATTGAGTTTCAAGCGACTTATGCGCTGACTTAGGAGGCGCCAAAAAAAAAGTTCCTCCACTGCTGACATGATGCCTGCCGATTGAGTAGCTGAAACCGAAAAAGGAAAAAATGTTGAACTGGAAGGTATTTCCTGTACAATGACGTGGGATTTTCGAAAAATATCAAAATCTAACAAAATGGCGTAGTTATGAAAAAGGTCTGTTTTCTTGCCTATATAATGGTCGTTTTTTTCAATGCCAAATCGTCAATTTTCATCCAATCAAAAATATCCTACGTCATTGCAGAGTAAATATATTCAAGAGTACTCAGTTCAAATTCCAAGTCAATTGGATCTTTGAGTTACAATGTCAGCAAATTTGAAAAATCTCATTTCATATTCTTGAAAGTATAAACTGTCGAAAGCGGCAAAAAACG
This sequence comes from Ophion obscuratus, assembly GCA_964007375.1. Lineage (NCBI taxonomy): Eukaryota > Metazoa > Arthropoda > Insecta > Hymenoptera > Ichneumonidae > Ophion > Ophion obscuratus. The sequence continues at coordinate 27,706,248 of OZ023324.1, read as the reverse complement.
ATTCTTCGAAAGTGTCACACTGGTAGAGCGCCTTAAATTTATGCTTTACTATTTGAATTGCTCGTATAATCATTCCGTGTAATTTGTAGTATTTGATGTGTAAAATCACGATCGTATTAGCTCAGATATAAATTAAATAAGCCGCAATCGACAAATTGTCAGTCGAAATGATCAGCTTTTTTCTTTGTTTCGCATATTTACTTGCCACGTCGATAAGGACTTCGAATACACGTTCGAAGATAGTGTGTCTATACTGTACGCAATCGGGTTTAACGTGAATTTCCTTTATCGCAACGGCAACAGGTGTACTTGGTGTGACGAGTACAGTCTATATGTGAATCATCCTCCGTACATAGAACTCGCTGAGTATATCGAGTATAACCGATGAATTCAATATTTTCGGTAAAGCTAAGTACACTGACAAGGAATATCCCTTAGGTGACACCCTTCGATTTTGTTGAAATTTGGATATGTTATAAAGCACCGAAAAGTAAGCGATACGTATTTTTTTTATCGGCGCAAAAACATGTTTAACGGGTGAAATCACCCCTTAATATAGCGGTGGTTCACCCCTTAATTTTTTTTGCAGTCTCACTATAGTGGATTTTCCATTGCTTCGGATAAGAAGAATTTTCGTTTTTGTTTCATTAAAATCGGTGGACTCTTTGTGTGTGAAACTACTATATTACCCCTAGAGATGCCTTTTTTCGAGGGGTGGTTTCACCCCTTAAAACCGTTTTTCCGCCGATAAAAAAAAATACGTATCGCTTACTTTTCGGTGCTTTATAACATATTCAAATTTCAACAAAATCGAAGGGTGTAACCTGAGGGATGTTCCTTGTGAGTGTATGTAGTACTTGGCGTGTTTTGACTATTCTGAGTACATTTATACTGAGAACTATTTTAGTTCGCTATGCACTTCGAACTATTCTTAGAGTCTTAAATATAAACGTACTCGAATAGTTCCAATTATATCTGTACTCGGAACTACTCCGAATAGTTCGAAGTATATATGTACTTGGAGTTATTCGGAGTACATTTATATTTAGGACTATCTTGGTTACCTTCGCACTTGAACTATTCTAAGCAATACCCCTGCTTGGAACTATTCTAAGTGTACCTGTACTTAGAAGTATTCTGAGTATGCCTGCACTTGGGCATTTTCTAAGTTTATCTATATCTGGAACTATTGTAAGTGAATCTGTAGTTGGAACTATTCGAAGTACACCTGTACTCGGAACTATTCGGAGTACATTTATATTTAGGACTATCTTGGTTGCCTTTGCACTTGAACTGTTTTAAGCATACCCGTGCTTGGAACCACTCTAAGTGTGTCTGTACTTAGAAGTATTCTAAGTATGTCTGCACTTGGGCATATTCCAAGTATATTTATATCCGGAACTATTCTAAGTGAAACTTTACTTGGAACCATTCTAAGTATGTCTGTACTTCGAACTATACTACTTGAACAAATCCTCAAAACAGTTCCAAGTACATATGCACTGAAAATAGTCTCGAGACTGAAAACATGAACTATAAATGAGTCTCAAACGTCTTTCGGCGAAGGAATACGTTTTGGGGAACCGAAAATAGTTCCTACGACATCAACTCTCTCATTTTCAACAACTGTTTCGGCTGCACGAGCTAACAATTTTCGCATACCAAAAATTCTCGTTCGACCTCATCCCACGATATTGCGCTAGGCTTCTGCAAAAATAGTGAATAAAGTAAAAATTGGTGCTCTAAGCCCTATGAATGTGGCAGTAAAAGCTCGAATGTACTTTCTGCATTTACTTGGGCAGAATTTTCGGTTACACAACCAGATCCCCACATGGAAAAAAAATATATAAAAAATATATCGAAAGATACATAAAACATATATTAAATACATTTTGTACGAAAAGTTGGATATGTCAAGTATAATTTTGGATATGATTAAAAACCTATACGATATATAAATATAAATCCATGTAAGATACATCTTAAATATATCAAACATACAAACTGAATGTATGTTTTATATATTTTAAATACGGTTGGTTAAGTAACTTGAGTAACAGATTACGTTGCAAATGAAAAACATCTTCAAGTCGGTATCTCGCGAAGACCTAGCCGCACTAGCCGGAATAAATGATCGGACAAAAAAATTGAAGGTTATGTAATCTCGTAATTTTATTCGATTATCGCTCTCTGTGCGAACGCAATTAAGTAATTGATCCGATAATGTTAGTTACTCTTGTAAATCCACACATTTCTCAATAAACTAACTCCGTGTATTGTACGATATGCAGACGATACGAAAGTTAATTTAACAAGTAGAACTAGCTCAGTGGGGAAAGTCCCAGCTCATCACTCAGAGGTCCCGGGTTCGGAACCACCTTACGGCGTGTAAGCGTCTGATACAATTTAAATTTGAACCATTAATATATTTGAACCGCAAACACCATAAGCGTAATTAAGGACAAGAAAAAAATATCGTAAAAGGGTGCAATGATGTAAATAACGTCATAACAAAAATTTTAAAAATATTTCAAGTATAGTTTAAATATATTTCAAGTATATCTTAAATACACGTTGCATATATTTCAATAATATTTGAAATGTAGTATGAACATATTTCAAGTATATTTTAAACGGAGTATGAACCTATATCGTGTATATTTTAGATGTAGTTTAAGTACATTTAAAGTATATTTCAATTATAAGTCGAGTACAGTTAAAATACATGTGTAGTATATTTTGAGGGTAATTTGAGTACATTGTAAGTATATTTTCAATATAGTTCGAATATACGTAACCGCCTATCCAACATATATATTTTTATATACATTCTGAAGATCTATTTTCGGCGAAAACTTTGATATCGCGAATATATTTTTAATGCATTTCCCGTACATATTGCATATATCTAATCTATATCTAAGATGGATAATATATATCTGAAATATGTTTTACATCCATTTTTAATATATCGAAAATTATATTTTTACATATATTTTATTTCCGTGTGGGTCATGAACAAGAATTTGGGTGGAACTTTGGGTCTTGAAATCCGTTGAATGTCCGGTATAAGACTAGTCAGCAAAGACTGGTTTGGACGTACGACTTATTTTTGTTATAAGTGGAGTCATACGAAGGATTGGTTTGGCACAAAAATCGTGCAAATCGGAAACTTGTCCACTGCATCCTCAGAATTTTGTTTCCCTCATAGCGCAGACTTCTTCAGTTTAGTCAGCTGGCTAAAAACAATGGAATTTTTAGCCGATGAGTATGAATCATAATTCAACTTAATATGTACCAAAAAATACGTGTGCATCTGACAAGCCGAGCTGATTGTACGCGTGTGTTATATTGCCGTATCACAAGAGCGAGAAGGAGACAGAGAGAGAGAGAGAGAGAGAGACACAGAGAGAGAGAGAGAGACAGAGAGAGAAAGAGACAGAGAGAGAGACAGAGAGAGAGACAAAGAGAGAGAGAGAGAGAGAGAGAGAGAGAGAGAGAGAGAGAGAGAGGAATAGAGAAAATGTCGACTAATGCCCGTGGTATACAAGAGAGCAGTCTAGATACACGTGAAGCATGCGAACCCACTCTCCACATACAGCTTTACGCGCCTCAATTATACGATGATGCAAATTGATAGAGCAGAATAGGACGGGGAAGTTGGCGTCGCTATCCATCGTTTATCGCACATTGACGCATTCATTTTTTCCCTTATTTTTTATTAATATTACTTTTTTTATCGCTCGTTTTGCCATACCAGAAGTGTAAAAACCCCGGCCTATTAAAATTTAAGGCCTTAGGCCACTCTAGAGGCCGAAGAAATAAGCTTTTTGGGGATTTCTTTTGCAGAAAAACTACAAAATAATTCGCGATTACAAAAAAGGGTGTTTATCATACATATTAGCGGCTGTATGCAATAATTTTTTGGAAGCGATTAATTTCAAAATGGCGGCTGTTGAGCGTTTATCTCAGAACAACATTTTTTAAGTTGGCCGGAAACATAACTGAGACAATTTTCAACCGATTCACTTGAAATGTTGAAGTACGTGGGATTTTTTTTTTACATTGCAGATTTCATTTGCTATTAACAATTATCTGACGATTTTTTAGGCAAATTTTTGAAAAGTAAAAAATTTGTCTGAAAAATCGTCAGATAATTGTTAACCGATTTATTTTGTAGTTTTTCTGAAAAAAAGAATACCCAAAAAGCCTATTTTTTCGGCCTTTAGAGTGGCCTAACCCTTTAAGCAATTCCTGATTTCGTACTATTTTTTCCAGACTTAACACGCGTTTCATCAGGGATTCGATCATTTTTCGAAAATTTGTTCGTTACGCAGATTATTTTCGTGTTATTTGGAATCTTCGGTTATCGCTGAGTAAATTATTTTTGAAATAATTAAAAATCTTAAGAAATAATAATGTGACGACATAGTCACATTATTGAATGACGAATAATTTTCGTATTGCAATTATCATTGTTGGTGAACATCATAGGTATTTTATTTTAATATGCTACAAGCCAATAGTGGAAACACAAATACTTTTCTATTTTATTTATTTTCCGTAATCCGTAGTCTGAGCTACGAAAAGTATACCAAGCCAGATCTCTGCCTTGTCGTCGGGTCTCTAAAAAAAAGAGGTTTTCTATCTGACCGAATGTTGTCGTAGGTAAGGAAGTTTTTCTCTCAATCCACTAGCGTGATGCGTTGGCAAAGTCGATTCCAACTCAAGATGGAAAGCCCTCACTTTTGCTATCAACTTTCGAACCTATCATTCTGACATCAGCCGCAGCCCAACATTAAATTTGAGAAAAAAATATATGTTGTTGTCTAGACTATACTGAGGCTTTACGAATTTTTTGAAAATTTTCCACCACAAAACACTCGGGATAAAAAATAGTTTGGTTCGTGTAATTTTACGTGCGGTTAGATGGGCAAGACGTTCACCATGATAAACCATTTCTAACAACGGATTAATGCAAACTAAACCTTTGTAAACATTTAGGAGAAAAAAACTCCATCTTGCCTATTTTAAACCATATATATTGAATATTGAACTATCAAGGTTTGATGCAAGACTAGGAATATTGGCTGGTGAATGAAGGCTCAATTTCCGCGAAGTTGCCGTATTTCGGCAACACTCAATATTGATTAATGGTAATAATAAATGGTCTCGGCACATGAATATAAATCGGCATAATTATAAATAACTCGAAATTTCATTCTGAGTTGTATAAAATATTTCGTGGTCAAAAAATCGTTTGGAAATTCGGACGAATATTATGAGATTTCAAGATTGAGTAGACGAATGGAAAAATGACCCAAACTAAATCGATCGAAAAAAATCACATTTAAGGGGTAAGGCCACTGTAACGGCCCAAAAAAAAGGTTTTTTCACTAATTTTTTGCTCCCGAAATTGAAGGTATTTGGAAAATAACTTTTAATGGTGTTATCGGGCATACATTAAACTTTATTATAAAATTTTTTTACAGTAAAAAAAAACAAAATGGCGGTTCCACAGCTATCTTCCCGGGACATGTTTTGCTTCCAGGGCTCCGCGGCACGCAGCACCACTGGTGCACTTTTGAATCTAGAACAAAAAAAAACCATTAATCTAGAGGGCTATAGCTAGAGAATGTCGATCGGATTTTAAAAAGTATCAATTTTTGTGGATTTGGCGTGCGTTTGAAAAAAAAAATTGATTTTTGACGAAAAAAACGGCAAGTTTTTTGTTAATAAAAAATCAATAAATAAAGTTCTTGAAAATTCCGATCGACATTCTCAAGATAATGTAAATGTTCACATCTGGTTAAAATTTCAAGTAAAAAAAATGAAAATTGTTCGAGTTATGCTGCGTGCCATTTTGAAAAACCATGTTTCGAGAAAAACGCGTTTAAAGTTTTGCGAATAGTTTTTTATTGGAAAAAATTTAAAAAAGAAGTTAAAAGGATTTAAACTATTTTTAAACTAGAGGGTTTAAACTATTTTTTAAGCCAATAAAAAAAATCGATTTTTCAAAAAATTTACAGTGGCCTTACCCCTTAATAGGGTAAAATGTAGGGTTGCAAATAATGCATTACCTTTTGTAATGCATTAGCGTTTTCATTACTTATTACTTTACATTTTGTACTGGAAAAAAATGCATTACCCATTAGATTACGTTTAGTAATGTAACAAATTTCCATGACTCATTACGTTACATTTTGTAATGCAAACAAACATTACATTGGAATTTGTAATGTAAAAAAATTCGATTCCTCATTACATCACAATTTGTAATGTGAAATATTTTCGTTGCCCACTACAATGTAATTGGTTATGGAACTTTTTACATTACAAAGTCCAATCTAATGAGTAATGGAAATATTTTACATTACAAAATATAAAGTAATGAGCAATGGCATTTTTTCACATTACTAATGCAATGTAATGTAAAAAATATCCATTACTCATTGCAATGTACTGAGGATTATTATTCGTTTCCCATATATCCCGTAATGAGTAATGGAGATTTGTTCACATTACATTAGTAATGTGAATAAATTCCATTGCACACTATCTTATATTGTGTAATGTAAAAAAATTCCATTATTCACTACATTCAATTTTGTAATATAAAAACTTTCCATTGCCCATTACAATGTAATGGATAATGATTTTTTTTTTCATTTCGCCCTGCATTGCACTTTTTGATGAAAAGGTTTCACATTACAAAATATAATGTAATGAGTAATGGAAATTTTTTACATTACAAATGCCAATGTGATGAGTAATGGAATTTTTTTACAATACAAAATATAATGTAACGAGTAACGAAAATTGTTTACATTACAAAATGTAATGTAACGAGTAATGGATTTATTTCACATTACTGAATGTAATGTAACGGGCAGTGAAATATTTTCAGTACCCATTAAAAAGTAATAAATAACGCATTACTTTTTTATTACAAATTTCGCAACCCTGGTAAAATGTCATTAGATTTTCGATTCGTCGCCGCGTTTTCGCGTAATATTGAATCAAAGTTAAAAAGCCGTCTGCTAAAACCCATCTTACTGTATAAAGAGTCGCTGCGTGTTCGTTGGTGCCAGTGGTGTTGAAGCGAATTTTTTAAAATCACTTAGCGTCAAAACGCTGCCGCGTCTCTTGATTAGCTGATGCAGTTCTTTCGCAATAATTATCGAGAATATTATTCTATTTCAAGTTGGTCGTCACACAAAAGTTTTTACTTATTTACGTAATCAAAATATAAAAATTCATAATTTTGCCCTTTAATTATATATTTTAAGAACAATTAGCATATACAGAATAAATTTATACCTCGTATGCATTTTTTGAGGTCCATTGAAAAAAAAAGATCACAAATCGCCATTTGACTCAACTGGACCGCTCCAACCTCCTTAATAGCCTAAATCGGCCAACGAAATTAAAGCAATTAAAAATAATTGATTTTCCTTGCATTCCAACAATGCAAACTTCAACGTCACACAACGATGCAAACTACAAATTATTCCACGAAGAAAAAGAAACTGGCGATCACAATTATTTGATAAGACCCACGAGATTTTTTAATTTGTCTCTCCTCATTTGACGATATATATTACAGTTATACTGTCCAAAAGTTTACAGAAAACGTGGTTCCTTCGTATCCTGAAAATATTACACAACAAAATGAAAACGAAAAGAGAACGGAATCTAAAGAAAATTTGAACTTATTCAGTTGAAGAACAAGTTAATATTTATTGACTTGCAAACTCGTATACAATAGTACATGTCGATGATTGAACTGGCGTAGGTGCCAAAAGCTTGAAAAAAATTCAAAAACATTCATTCACGGAAACGGTTCAGTCGGCGGTGACTTTTTTTTGCAAAATTTTATTTGTCTGAAAATGTTGACGCTCATCGTTTCGAGCGAAAATTCGTTGAAGCTCTTTGCGATATGGCAACGTCTTTGACCTTGGGTTGGGATCTGGATGACTTTTGTCGAGGTTCTTCAGGCCCCAAGGGCTCAGACCTTCAGCTGGGACTTGGATATTCCTCCCGGAAGGTCATACAGGCCCCAAGATCGCGGACTTTCCGCCGGGACTTGCGTAATCTTCGTTGAAGGTCATCCAGATACCAACGGAATGTCATCCAACCCAACGGCTTCGACTTCTAATTTTTGTTGTTGTTTTCCTGGCCATCCGTTGGATTTGAATAACGCAAGGCATGCAGGCTTTTCGTTCGCGAAACAAGACGACTAGTCGTATCTCTCGACACCCTTAAACATATCCGTCTGCTTCGAGCTTTAAGGCAGCCTCGTACGAGGGCAAATCCTCGTCCTCTTTGACCGGAAAGTCGTTCTTCGTTCGATGCCCGGATTCCGGTTGGATCGCTGCCGGAAGAATGTAGTCGGAGCTCGAGGGTTCATCCTTCTTGCAACTGGGTGACGGCAGGGATTGCGGCACGAATATTAAGCTCTCATAGGCCGGCGGTGCACCCGGTGTGCTCGGGCAGGGTAGTGAAACCGCAGCATCCTCCGGGCTCGTACCGGATGTTCGTTCGCAACACTGCTTATACGTGACCCAAAATAACTTGTTAGAAACTCGCCTGCACACCTCTCGATCAATGACTGATTAATCAACCTCAATTTGAATCTAGCAAGGAACATCACTTTTTTTAATGGTCCCCTAGGACCTCAAAAATGATGTCCCAAAAGACTATGGCCGGCAAAAATTTCTAAGTACTCGTTTTTCGAATTTTAGTACAAGGCCGCTCGGTCCGCAGCGAGTGGACTCAAAACTTTAAACGCGTTTATCTCAAAACTGCATTTTTTAAGTTGGCCGGAAACATAGCTCAAACAATTTTCAACCGATTCACTGGAAATGTTGAATGTATCTTGAAAAATACATTGTCTATGGAAGTACGTAGGATTTTTTTTTTGTATTGCATAGTTCATTTGTCATTAACAATTATCTGACGATTTTTAGGCAAATTTTTCACTTCCCATTTTAGAAGTGCGCCATTTGGGGAAAAATCAATATATCGACAAAATCCTACGTACTTCTTATTGGGATTATAATCCCAAATTTACAGGAATTGTTTGTCCGGCCGTGGACCTTGAAAAAACGGATCGCAAAAAAGCTGCACACCAGCCATTTTGAAAAAAATCGCTTCAAAAAAATTATTGTATACAGTCACTGATATGTATGATGAACGCCCTTTTTTGTCATCTCGATTTATTGTGTAGTTTTTCAGAAAAAAAATCCCCAAAAAGCCTATTTTTTCAGCCTCTAGAGTGGCCTAAGGCCTTAAGTTTCCGCCTTCGGATATTGTCGAAACTCATATATGTGGGGAAGCATTGAAAACTATTAGACACGTATTTTTTTTTATCAGCGGAAAAACGATTTTGAAGAGAGAAACCAGCCCTCAAAGAAACGTGTGTCACCCCTTAATTTTATTTTCATCCAATACTTCTGGCTCTGGACCTTTCATCGCTGTACATTGGAAGAATTTTGGTTTTTGTTTCATTCAGATCGGTGGACTGCTTGTGGGCAAAACTGCAAAATCACCCTGCGGCCCGCCCTTCTTAGGGGGTGGTTTCTCCCTTATTAAACGCCGCCGATAAAATAAAATATGCGTTCAATAGTTTTCAATACTTTATCTCATATATGAGCTTCAACAACATCGAAGGCGGACACTTAGATGATGTTCCTTGTAAGTCTGAAGTTGAGTTTATGTTTGATGCCTAAGTCTAATGTTTACCGAAGGTCCACGCAAACAACCCTCAACAAAATCAAGTCTTTTTTAATTTACAGTGTTTCTTCGTTTCCCCCTGCAAGCTTTTACGACTCCATTGCTGTACCTCAAATATGTCCACAAATGAATTTAGATCCTGCTTAGATTGACGCACGAGCTTGTGCCAAATTTCAGGGTTGAAGATTGTAATACGTTGGCGCGCGCACTAAAAATATCAGTGTTAGCTTCAGTAGAAGTTGACCCTTGGCTTTTCAGTTGGAAATTGAATGCCAGATGAGGTTCTGGAATCTTCAATTGAGAGCTAAGTTTGACCTCAAATTCCGCTTGTGTCCACGTACAGACTTGATCACGAGTCTATACCAGATGCTTTTGATCCTTTTAAAGCGCAAACCAACGATCGCAAGCTTGAACTCCAGCCACACCTGAAGTTTGATCCTTAAATTGTAAAGGCAGTTCTCACCTAGATGGCTTTAATGAACTTTCTACATCTGGAGGTTAAGTGATTCCAAGATTCTTCATAATTTTTCTATTTGTACTTCAGTTTAAACGTTCCACTCGACTCAATGAACCTTGCAGGTATAAACGTTCTTGAAAACATCATCATCATCATTCCTAAGTGTGTACTTCAGCTCGTTTTCTCCAACTCAAGTAAAGTTGACGTCAGCCGATGCAGACCTGAATTCATTGTCGGGCCTCGGTTGTATTTGCAATGACATGAAAAGCACACCGGCAGAAAAACGCGACAGGGGCGAGTTGAAGAGCGAACCCCACTTTGTTCAATCGATAATAAAGTCCAAGTCTGCATAGGCTCGTAGCTACACGGTCGCGTGTACGTGTGCAAAACTCACCATTGCGTGGGAGTCTGTAGTGAAGACTTCGAGACTGTGGACATCGGGCTCGGCTCGCCAATATTGAGAATATTCTTGGGGTCGTTGCTTCCTTATGTTTTTGTGACAGCAGTAACAAATGAGTATCACAACGATTATGACTCCGCTCATCATAGCTCTGAAACCCAAAAAAAATCCTGCATTATACAATACCGAATAAAAAAAAAAAATCTATATAACCAGGCAAATGGGATTGATGGAATGTGGCAAAATGTTGGTGTTGCCATTTTCAGAACTTCGTAGCCTCTAGGAACCCTCATGATTTTTACATGTTCATCCGGCCGCCTGCAATAGCTTCAGGGATCGTACGGTTACCACAAATTTTGGTTGGATGGGACATGATTCAAGATTGTCAGAATTTTAATATAATGTCCGTATAGTTAGAAATATAAAGCAAACATTTTCAATTGGATTGTAGTTACAACAGTGACGAGAAAATGGTTGATTTACTATCTACGAATACGGAAAAGGAGCAGCAAGATTCTTTGATTGAATCCTCAATCCGTACTCACCCTCCAAGCAAAATATTCACGTTCCCATGGAGGTTCGTCTCGTAGCTTTCCTGTCTTCCGCCAGCGCCATGCGACATGTTGTATCCGTGAAAAATATAGCCGCTGGAACTTCCGTTTCCACCATTCTGACCCAACCTGGCAGTTTGGACAGCGGCGACGACCGCGAGTCTTTCCATCGGCATGTTACCAAATCGATGAAACTTTTCGTTCCGTCCATCAGCCGTTCCGATTCCGTTTCTCAAAGCATTCACAAGTTCTGACCGCGTAGTCGCCAAGAACCAAACGCTGTAAGGGCCAAATGTCAGTGACCATCGACTGATCCACTTCACGAAATCAGATTACGGAACATCTGGAAAGCGTATATGCCGACAATTATCTTCTCATGTTGCTAAACCGACATGTCCCCATGGAATGCAAGACTTTGTATCTTCCGGGTCTCCAACTGATTCTGACAGCTCTGGCACAGCGAACACCTTCAATTAGTCAAGCAAACCGAGTTCGTGGTTAATTAAGCGCCCCAAGGTGTCAGATAAGTTTCCTTTGAGCGGCAACGATGTTTGGACTAACTAAATGCAAATGCGCACAGACTGCAAAGCTTTGTCCGTACATTGAATCACGTCGCATAGTAAACTCGACGCCGTCCAGAGCTTGTCTTCTTCATCAGGAAAGCTTCGGTGGGTTAGGTTACGTTTTTTATCCACCGTATCAATAAAACATTACCAGAAGATTGCAAACGATGATACCGATTCACTGATGGGAGAAGTCTTTAAGGGGTTGGAAATGAGGGCTGAAGACGGAGTAGAGCGTCCAAGCAGTTTTCCACAATTGAATTCTAAAGTTTTGTCACTATAAATGTGCCTCCCTCAAATAGACTTGGAAAGCTTGGCAGGTAAGTCGACTAGTCTAATTGAGGAGTTTTGGGAAAGTTGACGAAATGTTACCATTTGATTCAAATTTATACAGTAAATTGTATGTCATATAATGAATGCACCCTCAAAATTTTCCACCGATCGTCTACCCCGTTTTTATCAAATTTGCAATTGTATAAACGCTTTTTGACATAGGGCATTTAACATTATGACACCGATGACGAAATTGTCATAATGTTTTGAGTGAATTGACATTCCTTCGTAATATTTTTAACATTTTTTCACACTATTTCGTGCATAAAACTGCCGGTAAGCGTTGAGCATAGGCATCTCCCTATGTTGAAGAGTGTTTTTCCAATTGTAAGTTTTATGGAAACGGTGTAGATGATCGATTCAACTTTTGAAGGGTGCATTCAGTATATGACAAAGAATTTACCATATAAATTTGAATAAAATGACTCTTCACCAATTGTCCCGAAACTCTTTAATGGTGTTCAAGTTTTCATGGTTGGAATGCAACGAAAATCCTTTTTTATTTTTGTTACTATGAAAACTCATTTTCTGCAGGCTTGGGGCATGGATCCCTAAGGAGGATCTTTAAAAATGTTTTGGTGATGTTTATAGGTCAATCAGGTTAAAAAAAAGGTCAATACGAAAAAAAAAAATTTACGTATTCCAACGATGCAAACTTCAATACCATCCTAATGATTGATCTGCCAGTCGTACCGATCGATCAACAATGATGATGCAGCAGAAACAAAATGAATGACTGCTGATTGAGCAGTGTCAGAACAGCAAAGTGAAGAATTTTTCGCTGCTAGTTTTTAGGGCGATCATTTAAGGCCTCGATCGAATTGGATAACTTTCAAATGTACCGAATGGAATATAACGATCACCGTCGATATCAATAACAACTGCGTGCAAACTGTTTTAAACCAGAATGGGATTGTTTTCACCTTGACATATTGGCAATACCGCTACGAGTGCCATTGTTATTGGAACACGTGTAATTCAGGAAAGTTCGCAAAGTCGATTAAACCCAACTTTGCGGGCGAATGGCGGCGACGCTTTGCAACAGCGATTTTCACTGTCCCCGTATTCATATACCGGCAATGTCCAGATTATGAAATATGCAGGAGAGCGCTGTGAAGTCACAGTTACTATCGACTTGCCCTTACAATGTTACTGGCATCATCAGTTGTATTTTTTTTGCGCCTGTGTTGTCGTGGTAAGGAGCTGCTGGTTTCGATCATTTTAATACGTTTATTGTAATGCAGACTGACCTCGTTAATTAGCCAAATAATCACGTGTGATCTCAGAAGAGGACGTGTTCAATTCGAAGCTACGCTCAAGCAGAAACCATGATCAAACGTGCCGTATGGAGAAAACTTAAGTTGAGAAGGTATATGCAGCTCCGATTGATCCAATCATTTTTCTTTTTTCTTTCATTTTTTCACTTGCATAATCATTCCGCTATGATTGTGTCACTCTGGGAATTTTAAACATCGATCTATTCTTTCCAACCGTTCGACTGGGTAGTCCTTTTTCACAGTTGGGCTTGCGCCACCTCAAGCCCAACTGTGGAATTTTTTGGATCACCGTTCCAAAACCATACACGATCAGTTGCTTTTGACAGTCTATTTGGTCTGTCTTTCCAATTGGCTCCTTGCCATTACAGCGCTACAGCATCGGACACGTATTTGTGCAATTATGATGTTACCACTTCGCTGGATTTTACCATCAGCGAGCAATCAATTTCCTATTCCCCGATTGGGCTGTCCACCCCACATCGCACGACCCTAACTGTGGGATGTTTGTCTCAGCATCAAATATCCTGGTCACGATCATCAACGCGCAAACGGTTCCACTTTTGATCCGCCTATCCACTTAACATCCCCCGATCCCAACCATGTTGACTTTTATTGACAGATGGTATAGCACGGGCAGATTCAGATGCCGCATCAATCCCTGCTTTTATATTCGCCACCCAAGTTTATTTGGCTTTTAAGACGAGACCTCAGTCGATAACTGATGATCAACGTTTGGTAGTTCACCACACCACTTAAAACTCGCGTTTATCGATGGACACCTCACGCAGCACAAACTCGCGCGACTTTCAATCATTCTCGATTGGGAGTCCACTTGGGCGATTGAGGAAACGGGATTGGAAGGTTGGTGTCGGGGATCGACGGAAGTGCGGGCATTCAGCAATGTCACATCCGGCAAGCTTCTCGATTTAGCAAATGCCACTTGGGTCTCGTGGTTAGATTAGTGAGCTCCCCTCCGAACGAATAAGGCAAGTAAGCATCGAAGGTCAAGTACGTCCGTACCTTATACCGTTTCGTCAGAGACTGTGGTCATTGAGCGTTGCTTGGCTACAATTCGCTTTGCCCATTATACCGTGTGTGCTGGTTACACCGCGAGGTCGACGGCGACCGTACCCTAGGAATACGACGAGACGAACTCCGACCAACCCACGTATACACGCTAAACGCTCTGCTTACGTCACGCTTTTGGCCGACCTTTCTCCGACCCTCCCCTAGTCGCGTTGACATGCAACCCTTCCGAAGCGTTCGTACCTCTCCCCACCCCCTCATTCACCTTTTTCCCTGTGGACTATCATCCAAATTATCGCTTGTGTAATCCTCTTTCGTATACCTCGCGTTATGCCCGCCCACCGTTCCACTGCAACGCCCATCAACGAGATATCAGTGATGACTGTCGGACGACGACCGTTTTGGAAAGCCTATGAAGGCCTCGGCGATAATCGTTGCTGGCCTAATCGATGATCGATGCGGTTCAAATGACGTTTGCCGCATTTCGCGCGAAAAAAAACTTACGGGTTACATCATCCAGGCCAGTTAACCCTTCGGCAATAAAGGATCGCCGGGTTGATTCGTTCCTAACGTTTCAGCACGTGTTACCGTGAATAGAGGGTTAGAAAAAGATGAAAGAAAAATATCGATCTGGCACCCCCAACTCTCGCGGAATGTGAAAAAAATGCCAATGAGACTTATCGACCCTCTCAATAGGGGGTGGTGCATGATAGCTGCATCGTCGCGGTAAAAGCCTGGGGGCCGGTTTTAAAAAATAGTTTTTTAGGGTGTACGCGGTATTTCCACAATTTTGTTCAACTATTGATCTGGAAGTATCTGAAAATATGTTTACCGATTGTTGGTCCCCGACCACTTCAGTCGTAACCAATTCTCTGCTTATCTTCATCAGCATTACCATTAGGAGCACCATACTTCGTGATGAAGGATCGATTTATCGCCCCTCCATTTTTTAATCGTAACATCTCAAATGTTTTTGCTTTCAATGTGTTTTTTTTAAATAAAGTTAAAAAAAAAAATCGCGTTACCTTTCGTGAACGTGCCTCAACATCGCGTGCACAATGCATCGTCATGGCCATCTACTATTTTCTTGTCAGGGCAACGATTCTTGGTGTATACATGGAAGGGTGCGCTATAATACAAACTCCATCATAGATAGCGAATAAAAGTACGGAGGGTAGTATACTCATCGTGCGTGCGTGCGAGTAGTTCTACCCCAATCTGATGGTATACCACTCTCATTGGATGACACTCCCTGAAAGAGCCTTTTTATTGGCTCGTTGGTAAATTCAGTCCGACTGGCGCATTCAGCGCGCCGTGACAAAGCTTTCGCTCGATCGTGTGAGCATCCTGAAATCAACGTTAATATAGAAGGTTGGAATCAAACGTCGAAGGCAAACGTGAACAATCAGCAAGACACTGTAACTCTAAGTAACTATGGCAAACTTGAACAACGAAAAAAAAAACATATCTCTGATGACTGAACAATGATTGCAACGAATTACAATCAACGTTT
This sequence comes from Ophion obscuratus, assembly GCA_964007375.1. Classification (NCBI taxonomy): domain Eukaryota; kingdom Metazoa; phylum Arthropoda; class Insecta; order Hymenoptera; family Ichneumonidae; genus Ophion; species Ophion obscuratus. The sequence continues at coordinate 27,690,393 of OZ023324.1, read as the reverse complement.
GGTACTTTGATTTTGGCCCATTTGATGTTCCCAATAAACGAATTGAATTTTTGGCCGATGCTCCGGTTCTTCGGCGGGTGGAATAAAGGTCCTAGTCCGATGCTAAGCTATCTTAAGATGTTTCTTTATGTAATCCACCGTATTTCGGTTATCCAGGTTCACAAGAATGCTGGCAAGTCTGCCGAGTGGGTGGATGAGGAGGACACTCCTCTTCCTCGTCCTGATTACCGGAGTCCTACTAATAGCCATGTACGCCAACGCACCACCGCTCGCATCCCTCCAACCGTTTACTCAACGAAGGTACGTACCTCAACGATTGCCACGTAATCCACGTCGACTAACCACTCACGGATAAAAACGCATGTATACAACTTAACTATCGATGTGTCGTCTCAGTGATACAGAACCAATTGCAATAATAATCCTTGATCCACCCTGACCAACATCGGACTCGCCTCAATGACTGATGAACTACGTATTTGTGGCGGCGAATTTGCATGATTATAGTTTGAGGGTATTTCCGACACGTCTGTTCGCACCCATGGCTCTAAATGGCACTAACCAAAATTACGATGTTCCGCTACTTAAGTACCCTATGGATTCCAGGTAAAAGCTTCAACTGATCAAAGAAAGAGTGTTCAAAATTATTCATAACGTACAGAAATAAATACGTCATAATATTGTCATTCTCGACGAACCCAGTCGCTGCTGAGTAACCGTTCAATTTTATCCGGAGTTGATTTATCTGTCCCGATGAGCTGAGACCTCAATAAGCGGTCATATCTCTGTAACTGGATTACTAAGCAGATCATTCGATGTAACATTGCCCGCGTAGATTGACTTCCCGTTAGACTCTCTTTACCACTGCTTAGGACGTTGAATAAGTTCTCGCTGTTCTCCAACAGATGGCGATACCAGAACTGCGTGCGTGTACTTTAAAATGGTAACGCATTCGTAAAGAAGTACTATAAGTAAGCTTGAAATTCAGTGCATGTCATTTCGCCGAAGTGTAAACAACTTTTTTTTCATAGCGTTCAACATGTTATATTTCCTGCCAAAAAATTGTATTTGCGGGAGATTCTACTACACCACTTTATTCAAAAAAAAATTGCAGCTGAAGCACACAGCACTCTCGTTGAGACTTACAGCGACCACGCTATGTTGGAAACAATGTGCAGAGATTGGTTTAGACACTTCAAAAATAATGGTTTTCATGTGTTGAATTGGAGGCTTCATGAAGCCTCATGTCCGACGCTAGCTAAACTTACCGAATCATTAGGAGTTGATTTTACAACAGTTTCGTAACGTTTGGGTAACATGTAGTGTATATCTACGTTTAAAATTGTAATGTAGTGTAAATTATAGGTAAATTACATGTAGATTGACGGATGGATGGATGGATCGATGGATGGAGGGATGGATGGATGGATGGATTGACGGACGGACGGACGGACGGACGGATGACATTACCCGAAATGTCTGATTACATTTTCACTGCCATGAGATAGTTGCACTTTGTGTAATATCTGTAGATTTTTTACATAAAGCATTAATTTTCACGAAAAAAGCAGCGAGAACTTATTCAACATCCCAATACTTATTACTTAGGTTTACTTGATAAATCGCCGGATCCGTAACTTCTGGTAGAACCCGCTGTAATGGCTCAATAATGAGCTTACTCGATTTGTGGTTGCAATCAAAGATTCACGTGCGATCTTTCATTTCGTCGCGATCAGTTGCACGGCTTACACCTCCGTGTCCATTTCGCCGCTACCGTTGCAACAGCCGGGCCAGATTGTTCAAGGTCATAACTACGAGTCTCTGATCCAGGACGTTCTACAGTCCCTGGTCGTGGGTCTGCGTTGCCGGGCGATGCGAGAGAAGATCGGTACGCTCGTCTCGAACATCACTGGCTTCCTGCAGAGCTTTCTGCGGTGGTAATACAAGGCTACTGTGGCCCAGACCAACCGGCAACATTCTGTTGGGTGAGGACAGCGTCACGCTGCATCTTGACCAAATCGAGTTCGTCACCGTCAACACCAGTAATCAGGACGTTAAGAACCTCCTCGAGCACGCCAAGGACGTTTTTGTCGGTTAGTTGTCAGTCGGGTGGTGGACTTGAGTTTTTGGACAGACGCCAGTTCCCTGCAGAATTTAACAGTCACATTTAAGGAGGTTGGAGCGACCCAGTTGAGCAAAATGACTGTTTATGATTTTTTAAATCAACGAATGACAACGAACGACAATAACATATTTTTATTTTATCAAATCTTGGATTGTCGGAAACGCTCTAAGCTCCTTGAAGAAGTGCACTGCCAACTTGGCGATTGGGATGCAAAGGTTAAACTTGCCTAAATGTCAGCCCCTAAAAACTCTCGTTATAACTTGCAACACCTTCAATTGAAGACAATTACGACTAATTCTATTAGTCAATGTATTGATTCTGCGTTTGGAACGTGAATCCAAATTCAAGTCTTCCTAAAACAACCGGAATGGACACCCGAGCCTTTTTTAGGCTTCCGTAGCCAAACAACGAACAGTTTTAGACCAATGCGGATGAAAATTTGCGAATAGCTTTAGATGGAGTTCTCGATTAATATCATCTGGAAACTAAAATCTGGAAAGAAAAACTTGTCAGGGTTTTTCGCCCATATGTAAAATCAGAATCAGAAGAGGCATCCATACTGAAATTAAAAAAGACGTCAATAGTTAGCTGAAATTAAAAGAATCCGTCAATAGTCTACTACATATTAATTGAAAATACATCAATAGTAAACTGAAAATATGTCTACTACACATTATCTGAACATTGATTCCTCAAACGATTTCGCAACCAAATGACTACGGAGAGCCCTAATCTATGCATGTTCGGCCCCGCACTTGGCAGGTTTCCAGTTCCCACAAAAACGCAAACCAACAGTAAAAAAGAATTCTCCCGAAAATCGCGACATTCGCCGTACCCTGTTATCAAGCAAAAATGAATGGCAGGTCTGTCCGATCGTGCGTGAATCCCGTGGAACTTTCGGTCCCCTAGGTAACATAAGGAGCCTGGTGAAAGCGCCAAACGCCATTGGATACTCGAGCATCGACAGTTTCATCGTATATCTGAGCGCGGGTAAAGCGCAAAGCGCAAAGCTGACGCTCGACACCGACGAGTCCTACAGGCTCGAGGTGACGTTGAAGGGAAAGTTGCTGGAGGCGAGAATAGTGGGTAAAAGTTTTTACGGTGTTCGCCACGGCCTCGAGACCCTCAGCCAAATAATATGGTGGGACGAGATTGCCGGGAAGAAGGGAGCTCTCCGTGCCCTGTCGAATGTCCGTATCGAGGACAAGCCAACGTTTCATTACAGAGGATTGCTCGTCGACACGGGAAGGCAATTTTTCCCGGTCGAGCAATTGAAGCGTGTCCTGGATGGAATGGCAGCCTCGAAGCTGAATACCTTCCACTGGCATCTAACCGACTCCCAGAGCTTCCCGTTCGACTCGGCTGTCTTTCCGCAAATGGCGCGTTGGGGTGCCTACAGCGGTGACCAGGTGTACACACCGGAGGACGTCAAGGATCTGGTCGATTACGGGAGGGCCCGGGGTATCAGGATCATCGTTGAAATCGACTCACCGGCGCACGCCGGAGCCGGCTGGCAATGGGGTAAGTTGCTGATTGGAGGCTACCGTTGTTGATCCCTGGCCGAATTCGGAAGACATTGACCCTGTCGTTGGGGTGTACTTCCGAAAAGCCCACACCTCCGAATAAATTAGAATTTCGTGTACTTACGTATCTTGACTCGCTGATCACGAATATGACAATGAAGACACCCGCAAATTTTATTTTCAAGGTCAAAACTAAAAAAAACAGTTTTGTGTAGTTTTTCTATTTTATTTTAACAAATATTGATCTTAGAGCAAAATTTCTTCTACGAAAGTTGTCGTCTATTAAAAGACTGATATTTGATGTTCTATTCAGGGTTCGTCTAAAACCATTATTTTCCAAGAAAAATGGGATAATACTCCAATAAGTATTGTAACGTTGCGTTACGATATAGAGAATATCCGAGAAAGGTGAGGTAAGCGGGCTGGCGTAGCTCAGTTGGTCAGAGCAGTCGACCGGCAATCGAAAGGTCCCGGGTTCGAATCCCGGCCCAGAAGCGCACCGCATTTTTTTCGGATAGTTCTCCTCAGTTTTTTTCGGGGGGTTACAAATGGCGCCCAACAGCGGGCCACGGCCTCAGAATAATCAAGATGAAGATCGAATTATCGTTGATTGCCGTGGAAAAGAATCCCCTCCTTGAGAAGAGTCTCATTGAGCTAGCCCTTGCCCTTCCGTCCCGCAGACAATCCCCGCGTCTGTAGGTCCCCTTCCGTCCCTCAGACAATCACCGCGTCTGTAGTACCCCTCCCCCCTTCCGTCTCTCAGACAATCACCGCGTCTGTAGTAGTTCCCGTTGCGTTGAGATATTAGTTTGGGCAAAAATTTCGAATCGACCCTCCAGAGCCGGATCGACTCTGGCAGGGGGGTTTGTAACGTTGCGTTACGATATAGAGACTATCCGAGAAAGGTGAGGTAAGCGGGCTGACGTAGCTCAGTTGGTCAGAGCAGTCGACCGGCAATCGAAAGGTCCCGGGTTCGAATCCCGGCCCAGAAGCGCACCGCATTTTGTTCGGATACTTCTCCTCAGTTTTTTTTTCGGGGGATTACAATATATTTTGCTAAACTCTAACCCAAACGAATCCAAACAAACGGTTTTTTGTAGTTTTTCTATTTTATTTTAACAAATATTGACCTTAGAGAAAAAAAATTTCTATGAAAGTTGTAGCCTATTGAAAGACTGATATTTGATGTTCTATATAGAGTTCGTCTTAAACCATTATTTTCCAAGAAAAATGGGATAATACTCGAATAAGTATATTTTGCTAAACTCTAACGGCGAAAGAGAAAATAATGGAAAACATGCTCTGCAAACCATCCCAGTGTTGTACGCACCCCAAGATTCCTATCAATCCTACCCCAATTGTGCTACCACAGAAGTGCCTATCAATCCTACCCCAGTGTTCTACGCACCCCGCGATTCCACACACCCATCCGAGGTGCCCTGCGCCCACCTCAGTGAACTACACACCCCACGATTCAGCATACCCGAGTTTGTTTGGGTTTGTTTCGATTGCCGTTTGTGTTTGTTTGATTTGAGTTTATTCGGGCCCATATGCACTAAAGTGCGTAAGTAGACAATATCGAAACTAACGGAGTTCAGCAAAATATACTTACCAGGTGTAGAAGTACGAAACCGGAATTTCCCTATAGATGTTGCTAGCCATCAGTTTAGGGACCGTAAGACCGCTTCTGCAGCGCCTTCATCTCCCTCTAACAGATGACGAAGATTTTCAACACACAACAACCCCAGTTGCCTACACCGGTATATTTTTCTATAACCTTAAACCTGTCGAGTTTTTGCCTGCGAACTACGATTTGCGGACAGCGTTAGTTTTCTATTATCATTTGAAAAAGACTGCTGCGGAATCGCATCGAATGCTTGTCGAAGCTTACGGTGAACATGCTCTTGGTAAAACACGGTGTTTCGAGTGGTTCAAAAAATGCAAAAGTGGTGATTTTGACGTGAGAAACGAAGAGCGTGGGAAACCACCGAAAAAGTTCGCCGACAACGAAAGGCAAGCCTTATTGGATGAAGATGATACTCAAAGTCGACAAGAACTCGCGGATCAATTGACTGTGACGCAGAAGGCCGTCTCCATTCGTTTGAAAGATCGGAATATGGAAAAAGGCGACACAAAGTCATTTTGCTCCATGGTAATGTTCCGTCACACACAGAGCAAAACGGGTCAGGGAAACGATCGAGGCGTTCTGTTGGGAAATACTAGCGCATGCGGCTTATTCTTCAGATTTGGCTCCGTCTGATTATTCTGTTCGCATCAATGGGACACGCTCTCGCTAAACAACGCATCAATTCGTATGAAAATGTACGAAAATGGGTCAACAACTGGTTCGCTTCAAAAGAATTGTTTTCTTGGCGTGGTATGGGGCCGTCCATATATTACGTCATTCTAAATTTGGGGGGGAGGTTCGTCTGCGGATGACGGTAAATGATGGATGAGGGGGGGGGGGGGGCGTTTCGAAATTGACGTCATTCTTGTGATACCAGTTAATTCAAAATGTACAATAGTATATTGTACAACTAGAGTGGTTTCCCCGCATGAGTGATGAAAAATATTTTGCAAGTACCTAATGGTATTCATTATTGAACTCATTATTTATTTATTTATTACATAAGGTTTGTCTACATTATATTCGAGAACTTCAAATAACAGCGTACCTATGAAAATAGTTCGATCTAACCAAAATGAATATGGGGAGGATACGGAGATATTACCCGTGATCCAGGATTTGCAAGAATGGGTGAAAACTCCGTGGGAGCTATCCAAAGAAAACTAAAGAATAGGGAAGAATAATATTATTATATTAATAAACATTGCCAAAGGACAAAATAATAAAAGATGATTCTATAACAAAATGTTTTAATGTTACCCAATATTTCCTAAATCCGCAAATGTTTTAATTTTGCCAAACTGATAATGACGTCAGTTTTGCGAGAGGGGGGGGGGAGTCATTAGGAAATGACGATAGGATGATTGTAGGGGGGGGGGGGGGTCGAAAATCAGCAAAAATCGATGATGTAATATATGGACGGCACCTATTCAGAAACTGCCGGAGAGGTGGGAAAAATGTATGAACAGCAATGGAGATTATTTTGAATAAAATATTTTTTATCATTTTCAAACAACACACGTGTAATTTTTACAAAAAATTCCGGTTTCATACTTCTACAGTTGGTACTGGAGTATTATCCCATTTTTCTTGGAAAATAATGATTTTAGACAAAATTTGTATAGAACGCAAATTATCAGTCCTTGGATGGGCTACAACTTTCGTATAAGACATATTCCTCTACGGTCAACATTTGTTAAGGGGCCAGTCTACTTTGGAGCCACGAAAAAAGGCTATTTTCGCGATTTTTTTTTTAGGATTTTATAAAAGATATGAATGTAAAAGTTGTCGGGCTTGATAAATAAAGACTCGAAATACATAAAAAAAATTCATTTTTATTCATTTTTATTCATTTTTAAGTACAAAACTATAGTTTAACGTAACGCCTCAAAAATAGGTGGGCTAGGTAGCTCCATCACAACTCGGCAACGGCTTGTCTGAAGCAAAAAAATCAACGTCCTTAGATTTATTATGACACCAGCCACAAAATGACCCTCGGATATAAAGTTTTATCAAAAAATAAAAAAACGGCAGATGAAAAACGAAAAAAGTAATTTAAGGCAGGATTCTACTTTGAAACCATGAAAAAAACGCTATTTTCGTGAATTTTTTCTGAGAATACTATTAAAGATATCGATATGGGGTTTAAACTGTTCAATAAATACACTCTTTAAGTACATAAAAAAAAAAATTTAAATGTATTTTATTCATTTTTTGTACACGTAAAATATGTTTAAAGCCAACGCCTCGAAAAGCAGGTACCGTTGCCGTGGTCGTGAAATCTTCCCGACGGATGGTCTGAAACAAAAAAATCAAATAGTTTCATGTTCAGTATGTCTTCCGGAACCGACCTAACTAGAAGATTTTATATACGTGCAAAATTAACAAAATGGCGGCTAAAATACGAAAAAAAAATGTGTTTTTCTGGGCCTTTTTTTGCAATAAAAAAATAGTTCTAATCAAAATGTTAAGTTGATTGTAGTTAGGTCGGTTGGTACACACATATAGAATATGTGTTCCAAATTTCATAAGGATCGGTTCAGTACTTTTTGAGTTATCACGACCACGGTACTTGAAAATGTCGGTTCGAGAAAAACGCGTTTAAAGTTTTGGTGAGTGATAAATCGTAGAAAAAATTATCTTACCCTCAATCAGCGATGCCTGGGCCATATAATATGCCTTCGACGTGTTCCAGGTGGGTGTTTTCATCCAATTTCAAAGTTTCAAAGTTTCAAAGTAGAATCCTGCCTTAAAAAACGCGTCTTTTTCGCCGTTTTTCGCCGTTTTTCGCAAAAAAAAGAGTAAAAATTTTAAAACCATTGACGGTCATCTTGTTGCGAATCATGTTTACAATATGTGGTTCAAATTACAAAAGAATCGGTTTATTAGTTTGAGAGATACGACGGAGCTAGATTTTGAAATCGTTGTTTCGAGAAAAACACGTTTGAAGTTTATGCTATGAAAAACTCTTACCCAAACTCAATCGGCAATTCCTGCACCGTACAAAATCCCTTCCGATTGTTCATCATCGTCGATTTCTTCAAGTCTAGCTCGCTTTCGATTTTTTCAAATTTTCAAAGTAGACTGGCCCCTTAAAATAAAATACAAAAACTACAAAAATCCGTTTTTTTTTCAGTTTTGATCTTAAAAATCAAATTTTCGGGTATTTTCACTATCATATTCGTGATCAGCGAGTCAAAATACACAAGTAGGGGAGACCGGGGACAAAAGTAACGGCGGGTCGAAAGTAACAAACGCTCTGTAGCCTTGTCCAATGGCCAGAACGACGCGGGCGACCGTTGGTTTTCAGCTTGCACCGACCCCGCGCATGAGTTCAGTCTCTGCGCCCGCGCCGCGCGACAAGGTTGATTCAGTGGACGTATTGTGATTTTTACCATCAAAAGTAAGTTTTACGTTTTTTATTGATTGAGTGTTTATGTAGAATTAAGATGCTGATAATAATGTGAATATTAGTTCGTTTATTTACGTTAAGATTGTCTTTAGCATGTTATGATTTGACTCCGTGTAACACATTCAGTTTTAAGGTTAGGTTGTATAAAATATCAAAAACGGGGTTGGGTACAAAAGTAACGTGTTACTTTCGTCCCCGTAGAATGGTAATTTGTATGAAACTCTTTTTTCCTTTTTTGATTTAAGGGCGGGGTAAAGTATTTAAATTTTTTTAAATTTTTTAAATGAATGCATAATATATCAAGAATATTGTGTTAAAATTTCAAGTCGATCGGAGTAAAATTGACGAAGTTACGAGTATTTGAGCGTCTATTGCTCCATGCCGGGTTTTATACCTGGGCGGCAGCTGCGCGGCGCGCTATTGTATTTTTCGACCCCGAATAAATTTCTTGATAAACGGGCCTGTTCCGGGCCCGACAAGTTGACGATTTGCGAATTAGTAGAGCAGAGGAGCAAGCGGCGCACGACAGTAAAGAAGAAAGAGTTTTGCGTAGACAAACGCAAAAAGATGCTCTCGATCATCTTGATGGAAGCCTTTTGCTCTACAGACCTGGAATCGACGACTTTGAGTGAGTATAAGAAAATTATCGAGTTTTATTTTGAATTTCTAAAAATTCAAAGATAATTGAAAAATCTGAAAAAATTCATACGTATTCAGAAAAATGAACGAATCACGAAAAAAAATTGGGTTGCGGGGAAATTTGTTGACTAATTTTTTTTTTCATCATTTTGTTAATAACATTTTGGAATTATTATTATGCAAAATTAATCTTTTGAGTACATTTAATATGCATGAATTTTCTCAGATTTTTATGCAATCGAGAAGTGTTCTCAAGCTTATGTGCAATGAGCGCTGAGCGACCAAACTCTTCTGCGTTTTTCAAACCGTTTTTTTGAGACTTGTCATATTTGAAGTCCGTGTGCACGATAACTCAAAATCTACTGGACCAATCGCTTTGAAATTTTGCACAGTACTTCTTCACATAATTCACCAGGTATTGTCGAGAGCTTTTTTTTTTTTTTTTTTAATAATTACTAATTTTTCAACAACAAATTAGCCGATTTTTTAGCGAAAATCGGGTTTTTGGCTCCCAAGTGCTACGAAAAATCGAAAAATCGAAAAAAAAAAAATCCTCCCGTCATTACCACGAGAAACATCTCCTTCAACAAATGCATTTTCATTTTTTTGTTTCAGATGATTCTGTTGCGAGTTATGGTGCACACCGCAAACCAACTTTTTTTCGAGGCGCCTCCGGGGTTTAATTTTCACTCGCTCAATTTAGAATATTTGGCAATGCAAATTTAGGAGAATGTTGTTCAAATGTTACTTTATTATATGTAAATTTTTCAATAAACGAACACTATTCGTTACGCCAAAAAAAAACCTTAAAAACATGCCTTTTTTTCGCCGAATTAACTTTACCCCGCCCTTAACAGAATGCCACGGCAGCGGATAAGAAAAACAAATAGAGGCACCACTGACACAGGGGTCTATAGACAAGCAGCAGATGAGCATTTCAAGGAGAATGCAACAATAAGAGCACTTGCAAAAAAATACGGAGTTTGTCATCTCACATTAAATACATTTATAAAAAAAAAACTTAAAGCAGGGAATACTAATGCACAAGTTGGCGACCGTTGCGTCAACCGTTTTTTCACTCCTGAGAAAGAAACAGTTTTATTGAAGATCATATTTTCGTAATTGATTGTAATTTAGAAGTTATTTTGGTTTTGTTAATTTTGTTAAAGAGTTTAAAACTCATTGAGAATTCATTTTTTGTTCGTATTGTTGATCGTTAAGAAGTTATTTTTTGTTTTGTCATAAGATTTTTTTTGTTCATTAACTAATCATCGAGAAGTACATTTTTCTTGATTTTCGACTGAATAGAAACATGAATCTCAAGTTAAACTTAATTAGGAAGCTTATTATTTTTGTACTATAACTTTGGAATAAATAATTTGATTTAATCTTGTTTGTTTTTTTTTGTTTTTTTTCGTTTTTTTGTTTTTTTTTGTTTTTTTTGTTTTTGTTTTTGTTTTTGTTTTTGTTTTTTTTTTTTTTTTTTTTTTTTTTTCATTGTATTTATAGCCTTGGGCAGAACTGATACGGTGTTACTTTCGACCCACGCCTTGTTACTTTCGCCCTGATCATGGGGTCGAAAGTAACAATCGCCGATCTTTTTTTGCAGCTTTATAATATTCAGAAACCGAAATATATATTAGATAAAATTATAAAGCACATGTTTGGACCATAAACGAAAGTTTAATATGGCTATATTTATTTTATCACAAATGTTATAATTGACGAGAAATCAGGCATGAAGTACAAATTGTTACTTTTGTCCCCGATCTCCCCTACGCGAAGTTGTAAATTATTCGGAGGTGTGTGCTTTTCGGTTTATCCCTGTCGCGTCCACTTTGGATCTTCGCCATCCCCGCAACATTGACCCGAAATCAAGTATCCAAGTAGGCAGAAAGACCGCCAAACTCGAGAGAACTCGATTGCCATGTAGGCCCTTCAGATCCAAACTCAAGCTCGCGTGACGGCGTGGTTGTCTGAATTAGGAGCGGAACACGGATACGGTGATCTAGCGCTGTGCATCGATCAGGCCCCATGGTCGTCCTACTGCGGCGAGCCCAATTGTGGCCAGCTCAATCCCATAAACGAGCATTCCTACAGAATCCTCGAGGGCCTGTACAGGGAGCTGTTGGACATAACCGAAGTACGGGACATCGTTCATCTCGGTGGTGACGAGGTGAATCTTGATTGCTGGGTCCAATACAGCAACATAACGGCAGCTATGCAGGCCCAAAATATCACGGATCTTCACACCCTCTGGGCGGAATACGAGACGAAGATAACGCAGAGAGTCATCAGGGCTAATCACGATCAGACACCGAAAGCCATTGTACTCTGGAGCTCACCGCTCACCAAGAGGCCCTGGATAACAACCACGTGGGATCCGAAAGTTCACGTTATACAGTCCTGGGGCGGTAGCAATTGGCCCGAGACCATCGACCTACTCGAGGATGGCTTTCGCGTTATACTGTCGCACGTTGATGCCTGGTATCTCGACTGCGGCTTCGGAAGATGGCGGGAGACCGGTGAAGCTGCCTGCGGCGAGTACAGAACTTGGCAGACCGTTTACAATCACAGACCCTGGCAGGACTATCAGCCACCCCTCAGTCTCGTACTTGGCGGGGAGGCCGCCATCTGGACCGAACAGACTGGACAGACCTCCTTGGGACCTCGACTATGGCCCAGAGCGTCTGCTCTCGCTGAAAGACTCTGGTGAGAATTCTTTTCTTACGTTAGGACGTTGAATAATAAGTTCTCACGGTTTTCCAACAAATTGCGTTGCCGGAACTGCGCTCGTGTAGTTTAAGGCGGGATATACATTTACACTGAGAAAAAAACAATTGAATCAAAAAAATATATTGGTTGATTCAAATAAATGTCTGATCGCGAATCAGACATGATGTCTGAATACTATAGAATATTGGAAAATGTGATTGATTCAAATAACGTTCCATATCCGTAGATGTATGGATGAAATAATTAAACGGTTGCTACAACATTTTTTATTTCGTACAAAAATATAATCAATAGAATGAATTATTTCTTTACTACATCGAAAGGAATCTGCCATGAGACGTGAGTTTTTCAATTTGTTTTAAATCATAAATAAAAAGTGAGCATTAGAGTGATCATCCACGATAATAGCGGAGAGAATATCAGATATCCAATGGAATATCCATGAAGAGAATATCAGATATTCAACTGATAAGAACAGATACTACACTTTGATCTTAGCCACAGGCCAAGAAGCGATACTCTTTAGAGTTTCTCCGGCGTTTAAGTAGATTTTTTTTCCAATTTTTCAAAAACAATTCTCGTCACGTAGAAGGTACCAATATTATCAATATTTCTACCAAGTTTCAACTCAATCGGCTTAATATATATTAAGGAGTAAGGCCACTGTAACGGCCCAAAAAAAAAGGTTTTTTCACTAATTTTTTGCTCCCGAAATTGAAGGTATTTGAAAAAAAACTTTTAATGGTGTTATCGGGCATACATTAAACTTTATTATAAAATTTTTTTACAGTAAAAAAAAACAAAATGGCGGTTCCACAGCTATCTTCCCGGGACATGTTTTTCTTCCAGGGCTCCGCGGCACGCAGCACCACTGGTGCACTTTTGAATCTAGAACAAAAAAAAAAACCATTAATCTAGAGGGCTATAGCTAGAGAATGTCGATCGGATTTTAAAAAGTATCAATTTTTGTGGATTTGGCGTGCGTTTGAAAAAAAAAATTGATTTTTGACGAAAAAAACGGCAAGTTTTTTGTTAATAAAAAATCAATAAATAAAGTTCTTGAAAATTCCGATCGACATTCTCAAGATAATGTAAATGTTCACATCTGGTTAAAATTTCAAGTAAAAAAAATGAAAATTGTTCGAGTTATGCTGCGTGCCATTTTGAAAAACCATGTTTCGAGAAAAACGCGTTTAAAGTTTTGCGAATAGTTTTTTATTGGAAAACATTTAAAAAAGAAGTTAAAAGGATTTAAACTATTTTTAAACTAGAGGGTTTAAACTATTTTTTAAGCCAATAAAAAAAAATCGATTTTTCAACAAATTTACAGTGGCCTTACTCCTTAAGTAATCTTGCACGCCAATTTCAATAATGCAGTTTTGAGAAAAACGCGTTTGAAGTTCGCGCCCGCGCCGAATCCGAGCGGTGAGGCACAGCGTTGACGGGCTGTAACGATTGACGTTTTTCGAATTTCGCTTTGAAACTTTAGGAAAATATTCTACACGTATAGTTCTATCGTTTAAAGAAGAAAAAAAAAGAAATCGATTTTTTGCTCGTTGCAAATGTATATCCCGCCTTAAGATGTCAACGCATCTATAAATAAGTACTAAAGGGCGTCTGAAAATGACCTGACATTATCAGGTTGCGCGCCAAATAAAAGCAAACAAATCCACAAAGAATAGATAAACAAGCCAAAATAAATGAACGAACGTATCAAACCAAAACAAACTAACGAACAAACACCATCAAATCCAAACACATGTACAAATGAACGTATAAACGAACGAACAAATAAAAGAGTCAGTGAACAAACAGTCAAAACAGTTAACGAACCCAAACAAATAAAAAGATAAACAATCCAAAGAAATTGGACAAATAAAACGAAGCAAATACACAAACGAGCAAATAAACCCAAAGAAATCAAGCCAAAACAAACTAACAAATCAGGGGCAAGCAAACTAACAAACAAATCCGAACAAACTAACAAACGACCCCAAACAAATGAACAGATAAATAAACACCCAAGCAATTAAACAAATAAATCGAAAAAAATACACAAACGAGCAAACAAACCGAAACAAATGAACGAACAAGTCAAACCCAAACAAATTAATAAACAAACCAACTGACAAGCAGACCCAAACAAGTCAAAATCAAACAAACTAACAGACAAACCCAAACAAATTGACAGATAAACAAACACCAAAGCAGTTGAACAAATAAACCGAAATAAATACACAAACGGGCAAACAAATCCAAACAAATTAACGAACAAACAAACAAACAAACAAACGCATCAACAAACCGAAATCAATGAACGAACAAACAAATCCAAACAAACGCATCGACAAACCCAAACAAATGGACAAATATACGAAAACGAATGCCAAAATATAACACTGAACGAACAAACAATCAAAACAGCTAACGAACGAACGAAAAATCGAAAACCCGACTGGCACCACAAAATACCCAATCTTACAATAAACCGATCAATGCCTTTTTCTCGATTTCCGGTTCGAAAAAAAAGGAGCGACCTACCAACAAACAGTTATTCGACGGAGGAGAACGTGTACACGAGGCTTGCGTCCCACGTGGAGCTCTTGCAGAGTCGCGGCTTGAAAACTGAGGCTATGTGGCCGCAGTGGTGCTCGCAAAATCCCGGAAAGTGCCTCTGACCGATCACCTCACCTTAGACAAGACTCCGAGGATGAGCCACGCGAAAAAGTGCCCTCTCCAATGAGGTCGCGGTCGACGAGCGCCAGGCTGCTGCGCCGCGTAAGCAAAAGAAAAGGCAGAAGATTGCGTAAGATAAGTGTACAACCGCCAGCAATATCCCGAACAAAAGTCGACGCGTCGACGACGCCGGAATCTTTTCCAGATAGGATTTAGTTAGAGACGGGAAATCAACGCACGAAAGAAATGAAAATGGAGGAACAACGCGAAGACTTTTCGTTCGGGCGCGTGCATCGACGACGGAAATGGGCACGTTTTATTGCTCGAATCCCTTCATTTTTACGTCAGTATTTCTGCGCTTTTTTTCTTCATTCTTCCGGTTCGGCAATAAGGCGCCAAAAAAAAACGCAAAAAATGGCAGGGAGAGAGAAAAAGGTGGAAAAAATAACAATTTTTCGATACGCCGATTCAACGTACCCATCTCCGAACAGCATTGCCAAATATCGTGATACTTTTCTCGCCGTGCCTGGAGAAATAAAGAAACGGAGCAAATACACATGCACGCAAAATAAACGAGGTCTCGCTAGTTACAAAATAGAAAGCGAACGGGGCGGAGACAAGGCATTGCCATATCTGTGGCAACTAATTCTGACCGGACAGTCTTCATGTTTGACCCGAAATAAGACTTTTCAAGAGTCGTGACAATCAAAATTCGAACCTTAAGGGGTGAAACAGGAGTTTTAAAGTTTATACGAGACAACATATTTTTTGGTCAGATTTGCTTGAAACTTAAATATACTTCGATACAAATATTAGGTGTACAAATAAGTTTTAGGACACTTCGATTTTGTATCATAACAGCTATTCTAAATTAATTCAAAGGTCCCGCTCACTTATCATAGATGGCGCTTGATATGTAGTATCGAAACGTAAAGGAGTCATAAACATAACCTATAAATTCTGTAAATTAAACATGCAGACCGATAAGCTATTTATTAGACACTGCATTCGCTATGAATTCCATCAAGGAAAAAGTGTTAGGAAAGCGTGTGAATCGATATGTTCTGTTCTTGGAATCAACATTGTATCTAAAAGTACATGTGAGTATTGGTATAAGCGATTCAAAGAAGGTGATTTCGACGTTAGTGACCGTGAACGCACGGGGCCTCCCGTAAAGGTGGACGATCAGGAACTGCAAGCGTTGCTGGATGAAAACTCTTGTCAGACGGAGAAACAACTTTCGGAACAGCTTGGAGTAACTCGACAAACTGTTTCTTATCGTTTAAAAGCAATGGGTAAGATTCGAAAAGGAACAAAGTGGGTACCACACTTTCTGACTCAAGAAAATAAAAACAGCCGTCTTAACGTTTGTGTGAGTCTTTACAACAAGCAACATAGAAAGTCTTTCTTGTGGAAAATTGTGAGCGGCGATGAAAAGTGGATTTATTTTGATAATCCGAAACGCAAATATCATTGGGTTGACCCCGGCGAGCCGACAACATCCACGCCAAAGCGCAATGTTCATTGTAACAAAGTCATGCTGTGCATATGGTGGGATATGAAAAGCGTACTGTATTATGAACTTCTCAAACCTGGTCAAACAGTTACTACCGATCGCTATTGTCATCAATTGGTGCAAGTGAATCAGGAAATTGAGAAGAAACGTCCATTTTCTGGTAAAGGAAAACGTCCGGTAAAACTGCTCCATGACAACGCGCGGCCTCATGTGGGTAAACCGGTCAAGGATACGTTACTAGCGCTTGGATGGGAAGCTGTACCACATCCGGCGTATTCATCAGACTTAGCCCCATCCGATTATCGTTTATTCCGGAAAATGCAGAACGATTTGTCTGACGTGCGATTCGAAACATTTGAAGAAGTGGAAAAATGGGTCGCTAAATTTCTCACCTCGCAAGACGAAAGTTTCTTTGCGAAAGGCATCCGCGAGTCACCTGAGAGGTGGCTGAAGGTCATTCGGTGCGACGGAGATTACTTCGATGAATAACTGTGTTTTACTTCTTTTTTAATAAATCTTGAATTTTTCGAAAACTGTCCTAAAACTTATTTGTACACCTAATAATTGAACATGCATTTGTTTGGTGTATTTGTGCCAACCCAAACAAGCACAGTTAAGGGGTTAAAAGTGTTACTTGACTGTCCGCACGCACCGAATATGATAAGTTTCAAGTAAATCTGGTCAAAATTTTTGTTTTTTTCATCCAAACGTCAACACTCCCGTTTAACCCCCTTAAAGGTTAAATTTTGGCAATTGCCGAAATACATGTTCGATTATTTGTATTTTAGTGTATTTGTGCCAAGTTTCAAGTAAATCTGACGAAAAAAAAATGTCTCGTACAAACTTTAACACCCCCGTTTAAGGGGTTAGGCCACTCCGGAGACCGAAAAAGTAGGATTTTTTTTCAGAAAAACTACAAAATAAATCGAGATTACAAAAAAGGCTGTTTATCGTATTTTTTTGAAGCGATTAATTTCAAAATGGCGGCTGTGCAGGTTTTATCTCAAAAAAAATTTATATTGCATAGTTAATTTGTCATTAACAATTATCCGATGATTTTTAGGCAAATTTTTCACTTTCCAAAAATTTACCCAAAAAATCGTTAATAACAAAATAAAGTATGCAATAAAAATAAATAAAAGTGGCCCTTAAGGGTCAAATTTTCGGAAATGCTGAAATACGTTTTTAATGATTTGTATCGTAGACCATTTAGGCCAAGTTTCAAGCAAATCTGACGAAAAAAAAGTATGCTCTTCCGTATAAAGCTTAAAACCCCTGCTTCGCCCCCTTAAGGGTGGAATTTCGATTTTTACGACTCTTGAAAAAAGTCTCATTCAGAATCGAGTCGGACTTAGGGGCCACGGACATCGTAATATCCCGAGAAAATTAAAACCCTAGAATTATACGCGTTTCGTACCTATCGTATAGACCGAATTTAATTATAATTACAGGCTAGTTTTTATTAAGCAGGGTCCAACGCGGAGCGGGCTCGCCCGAGAGCGTAGTTTTGTAAAATAGCGCTGAAGCGACACTACTCAGTATTTGCGAACGCGAAGTTAAACGAATGCGAGGGTAAAATTCACGTACGGAAGAGACACCGCTGACAACCGAGAAAAGTTCGTTTTCGGTGTGTAGAAATGACGAGTAGACTTTTCGTCTCGCGGTATTTAATACCGAGACGGATCGAATCACGATTGAAGGAAAATGTGTAAAAAAAATAACTGGGTACGATAAAAGATTTCGATCGTTTCGTCGAATCAATTGCTCATATTCGTATTACGGATCGACGAATATTCGTGAATAAATGTACTCATTTTTCTCGCGCTATTAATCGAATTATCGGCGACTGTAGAATTTTTTTTTTTCCACTCCTTCGATGGACCTTCGTAGGAATTATTTCGTGCTCGGAATTTTAGTTCGTGCCAAGAACGTTATTTTTTTATTTTTTATTGAATTGAATAAAAAAAAATTAATTTTAATTTCGTTTTTAATTTAATTTTAATTTGGTTAAACTTCATTTTTCGGAATTAACGTCAGCTTTTCGTGCGCGGCTTTATTTTTTATTTTATTTTTGTGACTTGCTCGAGGCAGGGCGAATGTGAAACTTTTTTTTTTTTTGTTGACCAGTACGGGAATAGCGTACTCGAGAATGCTCGACGTATACATTTCGAGTCAAACGTGCGATGAGACGAGGCAAATAATTCTCAACGGCTCGTAATCGAGTTACGAAAATAATACGGCTGTTTGAAAAATGCCAAGAATATTTTCAATTTCAAACTATTGCGAACGAAACGTTTTTGTGGAATTTCGATGTAAAAACAATTTGTTTTACCATATCCGAGAGCTCTTCTCTTTCCGTAAATTATTATTTTCGGTCAAGGGTCGAAAAATAGCTGATTTTCGCGATTTTTTAATTTTTTTATTTTTAAAATACGCTAATCAGTTTGACTTTTCTATGTCAAATTGAAGCACTCGTGAAGAACGGAAAATACATTTTTCAACGTTTATTTTTTATTTTTGTTTAATTACCCAAAATGTTTTCATAATATCGGAACTGCCGATAAGAAATCCTCAAGCTTGAAGTCAATTGAGGAGTGAGATGCAGTCAGAGGCGTGAAAAAACGATCATTTTCAATAATTTTTTTAAAATACTCATTAAGTTTGTTTTACAAAAATGGTGACACAGACTTTTTATGTTATATTTCAACTTGACTTGTACAAATTTTCAAAGAAAAATATTGATTATTTATAAAAGTATCGCCATCTTTGTCGGACCCCCTTCGGCATGTAGTGCTTTGCGGTGACCATCATAAAATTTTACTGGATCATCTGAAATAAAAAAAAACCAAAAAAAAATCATTAGTTTAATAATGAATCTAGTCCTTAATCGAAGCTTTTTTTTAAATTAACAAAATGGCTGCTTCCGACAGATAACTCGATTTTCGACCAAAAAATCGTTCGTTTATTGTTAAAAAAAATCGAAATTTTCAACAAAAATAAAAATCCTTTGATTGAGGCCTATTTTGTAATGCTATCAATAACCACACCAAATGTCATCAAAATCCATCGAGTGGTTTTTGAATTATAGTGGTCGGCGACTTGAAAAACATAGTTTCGAGAAAAACGCGTTCAAAGTTTTTCGATGCGGATACGGTATTATACAGGGTGTCCCATTTTAATCTTACACCTGAATTTTCTCGAAAAATATTGCTCGGACGAAATATTGTGTGGAACAAAACTTCTAGGGATTGAAGGGGGACGTTTGAAAAAAATTTATTTGAGGAGCCAAAATTCAAAATGGCGGCGTTACAAAGGTTGACATGTTTTTTTCAAACGGAAACATAACTTTTTTTTTATTGCCAAAAAATTTGTCAGCTGAAAACTAAAAACTTTTGTTGAAAAATTTTTTTGATAAAGTTCATAGTTTTCAAGTGAGAACATCATTTTCAATTATTTCAGATGTATCCAGGATTTGTGTGTGTGTGTGTGTGTGTGTTTCTACCCATCGTGATCAAAGTTCGTCAAGGATTTAAAGAAACACGTTTTTGGGCCTGAAAATGGCACAAACGCTATTAAGGGGTAAGGCCACTGTAACGGCCCAAAAAAAAAGGTTTTTTCACTAACTTTTTGCTCCCGAAATTGAAGGTATTTGAAAAAAAACTTTTAATGGTGTTATCGGGCATACATTAAACTTTATTATAAAATTTTTTTACAGTAAAAAAAAAACAAAATGGCGGTTCCACAGCTATCTTCCCGGGACATGTTTTGCTTCCAGGGCTCCGCGGCACGCAGCACCACTGGTGCACTTTTGAATCTAGAACAAAAAAAAAACCATTAATCTAGAGGGCTATAGCTAGAGAATGTCGATCGGATTTTAAAAAGTATCAATTTTTGTGGATTTGGCGTGCGTTTGAAAAAAAAAATTGATTTTTGACGAAAAAAACGGCAAGTTTTTTGTTAATAAAAAATCAATAAATAAAGTTCTTGAAAATTCCGATCGACATTCTCAAGATAATGTAAATGTTCACATCTGGTTAAAACTTCAAGTAAAAAAAATGAAAATTGTTCGAGTTATGCTGCGTGCCATTTTGAAAAACCATGTTTCGAGAAAAACGCGTTTAAAGTTTTGCGAATAGTTTTTTATTGGAAAAAATTTAAAAAAGAAGAAGCACAGGACCTTTTTTTCTTATTCTAGAGGGTTTAAACTATTTTTTAAGCCAATAAAAAAAAATCGATTTTTCAAAAAATTTACAGTGGCCTTACCCCTTAAAATGGAAAAAAACTATTTTTCATCGATTTTCCTCCAAAATTTTCTCATGAAATATCGTCCAAATTTGAAAACAAAAAAAACCAAAATTTTCAACAAAAAAATTTGATTCTTTTTTTGTTCAAGTGGTCATACATTCGAAAGTACAACATTGAGCGGCTTGCCGTGAGACATTTAGTCTAATTGTCCCTACCACCGGCATTTGCGTTAGCCAAAGCGTAGGAGGTTGCATGGCTGAGTCTGTTGCAGACCATTCGCGTTACCCAGAACTTGAAAACTATGAACTTTATCAAACGTTCTCACTTGAAAACTATGAACTTTATCAAAAAATTTTTTCAACAAAACTTTTTAGTTTTCAGCTGACAAATTTTTTGGCAATAAAAAAAAGTTATGTTTCCGTTTGAAAAAAAACATGTCAGCCTTTGTAACGCCGCCATTTTGAATTTTGGCTCCTCAAATGAATTTTTTTCAAACGTCCCCCTTCAATCCCTAGAAGTTTTGTTCCACACGATAGTTCGTCCGAGCAATATTTTTCGAGAAAATTCAGGTGTAAGATTAAAATGGGACACCCTGTATGTTCGTAAAATTTTGAGCTCGATGGACGAAGCTAAACTTTTTTTTATGTATGTTGATCCGCTCAATCCGAATATCACAATTTTTTGCCGAAAAGTCGAGCATTCAATTGTTTATAGCCAATTGTTAAAACAATTTTTCAAAAAATTAAATTTTTTCGCGATGAATTATTTTTTTAAACCATTTTGGGCAATTTTAAAACGAAAGGATTTTTTTATAAAATTTTGCTAAAGTTCATAGTTTTTGAGTTATATATTTTTGAAAATTTCTCAAAGTTTTCCAATTTTACACTTGATTTATGTATAGAAATACTAATTAGAAAATTACTTATATCGAATCATCAATTCCTGGAGCATACAATAGGGCTTCCGCCGATGTGGAAGCTTCCAAAATATCAATTTGTTGTTGTCTTCGAGGCATTTTGCCTTCGCGGGTATTATCGTTTGCGCGTTTGCCAGCCGCTGCCATGGGGACCCCCCTTAATTGTAGGATATCCCGGAAACCATTCATCGGATTGACTTGAAATTTTCAAGGAATATTTTCGAAACATACTTCAAGAATATGTAAAAAAAAATCGATTTTTTGAAAATTCTCACTGCATCTCACCCCTTAAAGTATTATCGAGAGACAAGAAAACTCGTAATTATCGTCATTGCATTATGTAATATAGCATTCGATTTACAAAGGAAGAAATTGAGAGAAAATCGCACGTGGCGTCGAAATTCCGCAAAAAACTGAAAATTTTCGACGAAAATGCCTCTTTTCGAATTGTTTGAGTTCAATTTTAAAACCTTCTTTTTCTACATTCGAATTAATCGCGATACAAAAGATATTTGCCGATTTTCGTTCGCGCAAATATTGTCCCCCGACATTTCGATGTGTGACTGCCACAAAGTTGCGAATTTTTTGCGCGCCTGTTTTTCTTGAGCGGGGCGACGACTAAAAGTTCTCGAGGCTCTGCGAGCGTATTGTTGAACACGATAATTGTATAGCTGCATTACAAGCGCCGTTATTGTTAATTATCATTAATCACAATCGACCACTATCGATGATTACGATTATTATCACATAATTTGCACCCCTTCGATCCGTTAGATGATAATAAATTATGAATTAATACTTAAATAGCGTGCTCTTCGAGTGAAACGTCAATGTACAGACAGACAATGGAGTTGCGATCGAGTTAGTGTTGAATTCGCAAACCCAACAAAAAAAAATACTCGCCCGGATTTTTTTTAATCAATGCTTTTCCGATGTCCAAAAAAAAAAATCCAAAAACAGTACACATATTTCTGCTTACATTCTATGGCAAATCCTATTTCTAAAAAAAAAAAAAAAAAAAAAAAATCGGTGCAATAATTCTCCTAAATTCGAAACATCGCGGATTTCTTTTCGCGACGTTTGCTCATTTTGTCGAAACCGAATTTGAGAGGGAAAAAAACGTGTGAGAATAACGGAAGAGCAATAATTGCTGGATTAATCGTCGATCTGTTCGATTTGGCAATCGTTTGTTTTTTGTAACCTTGGAAATTATGCACTGGAGCGCAATATCATGTACGTGGTTGTAAAGATAATTAGATATAAGAGATCACGCGAGTTATCGATGGAATTTGTTGCATCGCGAAGGTGACATGCGACAGAGAGAGAAAGAGAGAGAGAGAGAGGGAGAGGGAGAGATTATTTCGGAAGGGCGCGTCATCTCCGATGACCTTGACCTCGCCAACTTGTCGAGGTCGTTGCGCTTAAAAGTAGAAATTTGGGATATTTTTTATGGGGGAACGCTGAAAATTTGGGTAATTTTCGGAAATTTTTTTGCAAGAAAAGTGCACAATTAAATGTTTCGGAAAATTAAGAATATATTTGGCTATATTTGATCTATATTACATATTTTTTTCATAGTAAAATATTGAGATCCAAGCGACTTATGCGCTGCCTTCGGAGGCACCAAAAAAAAGTTCCTCCACTGCTGACACGATTCCGGCCGATTGAGTAGCTAAAACCGAAAAAGGAAAAAATATCGTTAAACCAGACGGTATTTCCTGTACAATGACGGAGGATTTCCAAAAAATATCAAAATCTAACAAATTGGCGTAGTTATGAAAAAGGTCTGTTTTCTTGCCTATAAAATGGTCGTTTTGTTCAATGCCAAATCGTCAATTTTCATCCAATCAAAAATATCCTACGTCATTGTATAGTAAATATATTGAAAAGAACTCAGTTAAAATTTCAATCGGATAATTGCTCTTTGAGTTACAATGTCGGCTGATTTGAAAAATCTCATTTCGAGAAAAACGCGTTTGAAGATTTAAGGCGTTACCCCCACTTGTAGCGCAAAAAAAAGGCCTTTTTCATGATTTTTTAAAAAGAAAACTACAAAACTTTTTTAATCGATCAATATACCATCTTAAAGAACACATCTTGAAGAACTTTCAGTAATTTTTTTATTGAAAAATATTACATTGTTTAGTGGCAAATGGCCGTCAATGAAATAATGTTTTTATATACACGGTTTGCGGTGACCAACATTTGGGCGAAGTGGATCATCTGAAAAAAAAAATGCGGATGGATTTAGTCAAATATAAGTATAAACTAGTCTTTGATCGAAGGATTTTAAAAAATATTCATTTTTCACAAAATGGCGGACAGTCAAAGTTAATGGTTCGATTTTAACGAAAAAAAAAACGGCCGTTTTTTGGCTATAAAACGGCCATTTTTTTCGAAAAAAAAATCGAACGATTAAAGACTACATTTTTATGTATTAAATAAGCCTGCAAAATTTCAAGAAGATCGGTTCATTAGTGTTCGAGTAATCTTGGTCACCGACTTCAGAAATGCCATTTTGAGAAAAACGCGTTTAAAGTTTCAATTTCCGGTCGTTTACACAACGGATTCTTCTCTTTCAACGCTCATATCCCAGTCAATTTTGTTCGGATCGACTTGAAATTTTCAGGACATATTCTCAGATACTTATACTTCAAAAAAATGCAATAAAAAAAAATCGCAAGTGGTGGTAACCCCTTAACTATCGAGTTTGCAAGATTAAATTACATTGATATAAATTATATGAGAGGCATTTCACGTCACTTTAGCCAGTAAAAAAAAACCACAAATATTTTAAAAAAATCGAGTTACTTTATTAAAAAATATTCACCGAGTGTCGACATTTAAAAAAAATTTCTGACATTTTTTCTCGTTGATTACCATTTTTTCAATACTTTTCCATTCAAATCGCTGTATCTATGGCAGGATTTGTCGTATTTACATTCGTAAAAAAACGAAAATGTGCGCCTTTTTCTAGCTTTCCAGAAAAAAATTAATTTAGATTTTATTGAGCAAGTCGAACGTCTGTTTCAGGGCAAAATATGCAAAAATATTTTTTTTCTCAAGGAAAAACACTCGTTATTTTATTTTTAAGCATTTCCCCGAATTGTGAATACGAAAAACGGATTTTTGGTATTTTTTATATTATCGGATTCCTAAACACCGTGAAGTAACAGCTACTTTTATTGTTTTAATTTTTTTTATTAAGGAATCGTCTCAGTGTGACCCTCCGAAAAATCACTGATTCTCGCGATTTTTTTTTAAATGTTCAAATAAACTAATCGGTCCGGTTTTTTTAAAAATAAATACATTCATGACGAATACAAAATGATTTTTTTATGTTTATTTATTGGATGTACAATAGTTAAATAAATTGTTGAAATGACACGTAATAAAAAAAGGTCCTGTACGGTTTCCACGACTGCGGCCGCAATTTTGATCTGAAACAAAAATTTCAAAAAGATTATTAATCTGTAGGAAAGTCGCTATCGCGCTATGGAAGAGTTTTTTTTTTAATTTGACGAAATGGTGGCGGTTTGAACAAAAAGTATCGAATTTGGCCCTTTTTCTCGGCAGTTTTGCGTAAAAAAAAAAATTGGAAGATTTCCAAAAAAAAAAGCTTCCATAGCGCTATAAAGAATGACGTTAAAAATGTTCTTTTCAAAGGGGAACTAGATATCATCAAAACTCTTCCTTTGAGAGTGGAAACCTTTTTGAAAAACACTATTCTGAGAAAAACGCGTTTAAAGATTGGCGAGGCAGATGTCTCGCTCCGTTCCCTTTCTACAAGAAACGTTGTAGCGACCGTAATAATTTGAATTTCGATTTAAAAATTTGAGAGAATGTTTATTACAGTGTATACTATCCGATAATGCAACAAAAAAATCGATTTTTCGAAAATTTCACACTGAGACGATCCCTAAATATTCGATTGGAGTGCGGAGCACATGCTGTATGTTTACCAGGTTTCTGAAATACATATGACATATATGCCATGTGTATTGGAGCCTTGTAGTGCTCGACACTCTTCAATCGAATATTAATTTTAAAAATGTTAAAAATAAAAATAGCTGTTGCTTCACGGTGTTTAGGAATCCCGTAATATAAAAAATACAAAAAAACCGTTTTTCGTATTCACAATTTGAGGAAATTTAAAAAAATAAAATAACGAGTGTTTTTCCTTGAGAAAAAAAATGTTGTTGCATATTTTGCCCTGAAACGGACGTTCGACTTGCTCAATAAAATCTATATTAATTTTTCTCTGGAGGGCTAGAAAAAGACGCACATTTTCGTTTTTTACGAATGTAAATACGTCAAATCCTGCCAAAGATACAGCCATTTGAATGGAAAAATGTTAAAAAATGGTAATTAACCAGAAAAAAACGTCAGATATTTTTTTTTTATTTTCGACCCACGGTGGATATTTTTCAATAAAGTAACTCGATTTTTCAAAATTATTTGTGGATTTTTTTTACTCGCTGAAGTGCCGTGGAATTCTTCGTAAATGATAATGATATTCTTGAAAGTATAAACTGTCAATAAAGGCAAAAATCGATTTTTTGAAAGTGTCACACTGGTATAGCCCCCTTAACATATAAAGACACAAGCTCATTGTGTACGTTTGTTTGGGTAGGTAATTTCCGGTGGGTGCCTCCACTCCTAAGATGTACAAATACCGGAACATTTATCTTCCCGCTACGCATGCGCGCACAAAAATCTTCAGCACGTGTCAAGGTCAAGATCATGGGAGTTTGTTTGGGTTTCTAAATGGTCAAGCCCGTAAACTTTTAAGCCCAAATCCGATGTAATTTTGTTTCTTCTCACTCCCATCGCTGCGACCGGGTATAGTGTTCTTTTTTATCGATCGTAAGCAAAGAAAAAAAAAACTCTAGAACTTGTTGCCGGTGCTTGTTAGTCGAGTCCGAGCGGGGACTGTTAGGAATCGTGAAAGGCTGCGACGAAAATGAAAGGATGTACATAGTTTATAAGTGCAGCGAGCAATGAATGTACATACGTATGAAGGCTGGCACGAGCGAGCGAGAGAGAGAGAGAGAGAGAGAGAGAGAGAGAGTGAGTGAGTGAGTGAGTGAGTGAGTGAGTGAGTGAGTGAGTGAGAGAGAGCAAACCTGTACTTATCGACATTTTATTGACATTTAATGGCTGTACAAAAGGCTTATACTTAAGGGAAACTCGACCGGAGATCGACGAATCTCTCGGCAATGTTTGTTTTTTTTTTCGCGACAACAAAACCGTCAAAAGTCAGATTCGATGAGAATATTTGGGTATGTCGAAACAGAATAATAAAAAACAAACAAAAAAAAACAAATTGAGAAACAAACAAGAATTGGTCGTATCGGAGAATCCTGGTCCCGCAAGGAAAATCGGAGCCAAGAGATGGACGACTCCGCCGGTAAAGAAGTCCACGACGAGTTTTTGTAACTTTTCGCTAAAACGGCGGAACCGAATGACTCGAAATGTTCACAGTCGACGAATAATCTCCGGAAGAAGGAGCTACGACTATCGAAATTCGGGGAAAAATCGTATTTTTGAAATTTCAAGCTTGTGCAGACACCTTAAGGCGGAAAACCAGTTTAGGTGACTCA
The DNA here is from genome assembly GCA_964007375.1 of Ophion obscuratus. Lineage (NCBI taxonomy): Eukaryota > Metazoa > Arthropoda > Insecta > Hymenoptera > Ichneumonidae > Ophion > Ophion obscuratus. The sequence continues at coordinate 27,663,375 of OZ023324.1, read as the reverse complement.
AAAAATCGAATTTTTTTAATTCCATAAATTGTTTGTACATCTGTTCAAGAATATGTTCCCAAAGTAGTATAAATAATTCATGACGGCCTTGAGTTATTTGTTTTCGGTAATTTTCGAAAATATGTATGAAATATTCCGAGAGTTTGAGTAAATTCTATTCATTAATTCCTTGTAACAAAAAAATCAGGAAAATCATTTTAAAAATGTACTCATAAACTGGTTTCCCACCTTAAGGCGGTCATATCGTGGTCCAAAAAATCGAAGAAAAAATGTTGCACCAAGTGTGAAAAATGTGCGTGTTATGTGAACCCGGCATAGCAGACTAGTGGTGAGTCAAGATTTTCTTTGTGTGAATCGTACTTGAACTTAGGGGTACAACTTTGCAGTGACCGTTTTACTTAGAGAGCCACTGCGGCCGAAGTAGTGGCCCTAGCTCAATAAAAAAAGTGGCATTTTAAACTGGAGGCTCTGCCAATGTAAACAATTTAAAAAAGCTAACTGATACGTGTATGCATTATAAAGTTATAGGCACTCAAACATGGCAACCTACGAGCCGAATTCTCAGCATTTGCGGGAGGTTATGATTTACTTCTTCAACATCAAGAAATCTGCGGCTGAGGCCCACCGTTTGCTTGTAGATGCTTACGGGGAGGATTCTATTAGTGAGAAAACGTGTCGGCGGTGGTTCATCGACGCCCAAACCGAATATTCACGGATCCAAAGTGATGCTGTGTATCTGGTGGGACCAGCTGGGCGTTGTGAACTATGAGCTGCTCAAACCATCCGAAACCATCACAGGGGAACTCTACCAACGTCAGTTGATGCGCTTGAGTAAGGCACTCAAAGAGAAACGGCCACAATTCAACGAAAGACATGACAAGGTGACACTGCAGCATGACAATGCCCGATCCCATGTTGCAAATGTCGTGAAAAAGTACTTGGAAACGCTGAAATGGGAGGTTTTATCCCACCCGCCGTACTCTCCAGACATTGCCCCTTCCGACTATCACTTGTTCCGGTCAATGGCACACGATTTGGATGACCAGCACTTCGGTACTTACGAAGAAGTCAAAAATTGGGTCGATTCCTGGATTGCCTCCAAGGACCAAGACTTTTATCGACGCGGAATTCGAATGCTACCTGAAAGATGGGCCGGGGTCGTAGCTAGCGATGGGCAGTACTTTGATTAAGGGGTAAGGCCACCGTAACGGCCCAAAAAAAAAGGTTTTTTCACTAATTTTTTGCTCCCGAAATTGAAGGTATTTGAAAAAAAACTTTTAATGGTGTTATCGGGCATACATTAAACTTTATTATAAAATTTTTTTACAGTAAAAAAAAACAAAATGGCGGTTCCACAGCTATCTTCCCGGGACATGTTTTGCTTCCAGGGCTCCGCGGCACGCAGCACCACTGGTGCACTTTTGAATCTAGAACAAAAAAAAAACCATTAATCTAGAGGGCTATAGCTAGAGAATGTCAATCGGATTTTAAAAAGTATCAATTTTTGTGGATTTGGCGTGCGTTTGAAAAAAAAATTGATTTTTGATGAAAAAAACGGCAAGTTTTTTGTTAATAAAAAATCAATAAATAAAGTTCTTGAAAATTCCGATCGACATTCTCAAGATAATGTAAATGTTCACATCTGGTTAAAATTTCAAGTAAAAAAAATGAAAATTGTTCGAGTTATGCTGCGTGCCATTTTGAAAAACCATGTTTCGAGAAAAACGCGTTTAAAGTTTTGCGAATAGTTTTTTATTGGAAAAAATTAAAAAAAGAAGTTAACAGGACCTTTTTTTTCTTATTCTAGAGGGTTTAAACTATTTTTTAAGCCAATAAAAAAAAATCGATTTTTAAAAAAATTTACAGTGGCCTTACCCCTTAAAAAATATGTAGCCACTCTTTTATAATAAAGCCTTAAACTTTTGAAAAAAAACGGTCACTGCAAAGTTGTACTCCTAAAAAAGAATTTTGAGGGTCTGTAAAAATGTTAATAAATGTGTGGTAAAAATTCAAAGATAGGGTGTTTTAAGGGGGGGGGAAGTATTTTTTTTGGCGTTTTTATAATTGTGTCATATAAATGCTTTATGGGCCTGGCATCGATGATTCTGTGTAAGTATATGAAAAAAACACTTCTTTATTGATGTTTAATTTTTTATTTTCTAGTGTAGAAATCTTTGCAACTTTTAAGGTCTACTTAACGATTTAAAAAAATCGTTTTTTACTGTTTGCTTTTTTCGACAGTTTATACTTTCAAGAATATCATTCTAGTTTATTTCATTTATATCAATATCATAATCTGATTCTGTAAGTATATGAAAAAAAACACTCGTTTATTGATGTTCAATTTTTTATTTTCGAGTGTAGAAATCTTTGAAACTTTTAAGGTCTAATTAACGATTTAAAAAAATCGTTTTTTTTTGTATGCCTTTTTCGACAGTTTATACTTTCAAGGGTATCATTATAATTTATGTCGTTTATATCAATATCATTTTATCTTGCAAAAATCGATGGTTAAATCTTTAAACGCGTTTTCCTCGAAATGAGATTTTTCAAATTTGCTGATATTGTAACTCAAAGAGCAATTATCCGATTGACTTGAAAGGCCATAGCCGGGTAAGTAGGGAAAAATTGCCCCCGCATTTTTTCCCTACTTACCCGGCTATGGCCTTTGTTTTTTTTTTACCCTTAGCGTTTTCAAAGTCGATGAACTCTCTGGCTCAAAATCTACTGCACCGATCCTTTTGAAATTTCACACACTCTTTCTACACATAAATTACGAGGTAACGTTGTCGAGCTTTTTTATTTTCAATAATTTTAATTTATTTCCCAATAACAAAATTTCCGATTTTTTAAATGAAAAAAAGGTATTTTGACTTCTAAGTGTAACAAAAAATTAACAAATCAATTTAAAAAAAACCGACAGCGTTACCTTAGTAAACTTATCAACTGATGGAATCTTTTTGGTTTTATTAATTTCAGATGATCCAGTGATGAGTTATGAGGTTCACCGCAATGTAACTTTTGTTCGAGGCGTCCACGAAGGTTTGCCGTCAATGGCTCATTTCTGCATAATTATTAATGAAAATTTTACAGAATATTCTTCAAATGTCCTTTTATTATATACTAATTACATAAATAAATATATTGGGTTGGTACAAAAATCTTGCAACACTTTTTTTTTCAATTAAAATATTTTTCCTAATAATGAAGTTCGAGAACATTCGAGAATAGGAAATACAAGAATGGTCTAGAACCTTCCATGCCGCAGGATATATAAGCGAGTCAGATGTTCCGCGGAGTCAGTATGAGCAAAGATGGATCAACGTGCACTTCGAGCAATCGCATATTACGAATTCTTACAAGGGCATTCTGTAAGAGCTGCAGCCCGTAATATGTGCAGTGCGTTCAAGGCTAATGTAGTTAATTGTTCAACGGTCTCCCGATGGTATCAGCGTTTTCATTCTGGCGATACATCTTTTGAAGACAAACCTAGGTCCGGCAGGGAATCGATTGTGGACGATGAAGAACTGCGAGCACTTATAAAGGCAAAGCCTAATATGTCGTCACGAGAATTAGCCAACAAACTCAACTGCAGTCATCCTACTATCCTTCGACATTTACAAGAGATGGGATATAGGAAAGTTTATTCGTCTTGGATACCGCACAATCTCAGCGAATCAAACAAAGCAACAGGCATGTCCATCTGTCTTTCACTCCTGCATCATCCGCAAAGAAAGGATTTTCTTCAAGAAATAGTCACTGGGGATGAAAGCTGGGTGTTGTATGTTAATCACACGCGCAAGCGTCAGTGGCTATCGAAAGGGGAAAAACCAGAACCGACCCCTAAACAGCCCCGTGAAATGAAGAAAGTTTTACTCTGTTGTTGGTGGGATTCTGAGGGTATGCTCTATTACGAATTTCTGCCAACCAACACCACAATACAGGCAGAGATTTATTCTGCACAACTGCAAAAGGTGGCTAAAATTATGAAACAGAAAAGGCGTAAACGTCTTCACGTTCGGCTTCTCCATGACAATGCTCGACCCCACGTCGCTAAGATGACACAAGAAACTATTTCGCAGCTAGGATGGGAAGTTCTACCACACCCACCGTATTCACCAGACTTAGCACCTACCGACTATCACCTGCTTCGAGCTTTGAAGAACTATTTACGGGATAAAAAATTTGATGATCTGTCAGATCTCAAAAATACATTGGACGACTTTCTTAATTCACGATCAAAAAAATTCTGGTCTGTGGGCGTGCAAAGTCTACCAGAGCGTTGGGCAAGAGTTGTAGATGCGGAGGGAGCCTACATTGCTGAATAATCGTTTATTGTTAAAATAAAATATTTTTCTTTTTTACTCGTGTTGTGTGTTGCAATATTTTTGTACCAACACAATATATTAACTGTGTCGTCGAAAAAAATGATCGTAAATATGCTTTTTTTATAGCGAATCAACCTTACTCCCCCCTTAATATTTACTAAAAAAAAAGTAAAAAAGCGGGAAAAATGTCCCCCTACGTACGTCAGAGTCGGTAAAGAAAATCGATTATTCTAAAATATCTTCGTTCCTCGAAGATATTTTCCCTTCCCAATTTGGATTGATATTACAAAAAAAATGTGCTCAGCTTCAAGAATAAGTTTATTTAATTTATTTCGTTTATTTATGCTTCCTGCTGTCTTACAATGTCGAATCCATGCGCCGAGTAAATTATCGTCTCAGGTCGAAACATACTAATGGCAAATGTCAATGGTAAACGCCATTTTCTTCATCTCCTGCTTCGGACAATTCAATGAATTATTGCTTGGAATAATTCGTGTACTTTTATTGCAATTAAATGAACGCTGCAGATGGTCGTTTGTCAATTCAATTCGCCGGTTTTGTAGCCTCGCTGTCAGACCTCCGACGCGCCCTTTTCCTCCGTGACTGTGAACGGAGAACGTGTTTTTCGACTGTGCACTTCTCTGAGGTCGATAGATCCGAATCATCAGGAAGTAAAGTATTTCGACCATACTGACGAAAGATCCCCCGATACATAGGCCGAAAATTCCTCCAAAGGCGGCTGAAATTTTTTTTTCTTCAGCTCACGCGGTTGAACGGTATTTTTCTTTCAATATTTTAAGAATTATTGAACTTTCATTAAGGGGTTAGGCCACAGTAACGGGTATAAAATCATGTGCGAATTTAACAATTTTTTTCGTATGGAAAGGTCATTCACTCATAAAATTAATTACACATCTATTTAGTATGAATATCAATTTTTTTTTTCGATGTACAAAATGGCGACTACTAATATTTTCTTATGTTGTCTTTTTTCAGGCACTCCGGGGCGTGACATTTAACATCCACAATTTTTTACCTAGAACAAAAAACAAAAATTCTCGTCAATCTACATTAGAATACCTACAGAAGTACGTACGGAATTAAAAAAATGTTTTATTCAATAGTTGTAGGTATTTGAACTTAAGAAATGAATTTTCAGTGAAAAATTTCATTATAATTGCTCATCAGAGTTGGGCGTAATTCTATTTATAAATACGAATACGAATTTATTCACATCGTGATTTTCATGTGTATATAAATACAAATTTATTCATACTTCACGTATTTGTATTCACAAATATTCTGAACATACAAATAAATTCACAGAAAAAATTGTGAATATTCACAAAAAATGTGACTACAAGAAATCCTGTGAATTAAAAAAACTCACATCAAAATCTGTGAATGCAAATATATTCGCAAAAAATTGTAAATACAAAAAAATTCACAAAATAAGTTGTGAATTTTTTCGTATTCAAGATAAATTAAAATCAAATTCACAATGATTAGATTAAAATTTACACCAAACGTGAGTGCTTACGTATTTTGAGAGAAAACATTGCGCCGAGGAAAAGAAATTTTTGCAAAAAAAGTTGTGAGCTGCAAATATTACATTATAAATATGAAAAAAATCACAAAATGAGTTGTGAATTTCCTCAAGTTGAAGAAAACTAAAATTGAATTCACGACAATTATATTAAAATTTACACCACAAGTGAGTTCTTACGTATTTTGAGAGAAAACATTGTGTTGAGGCAAAGAAATTTTCCCACAAAGAGTTTTGTGTAAAAATTTATTCGCCTCGATGCAATGTTTTCTCTCAAAATACGTACGAACTCACTTTTGGTGTAAATTTTAATTTAATCATTGTGAATTTGATCTTAATTTATCTTAAATACGAAGAAAATTCACAACTTATTTTGTGAATTTATTTTTTATTTACAATTTTTTGTGAATATATGTGCATTTACAGATTTTTATGTGAATTTTTTTTTAATTCACAGGATTTTTGTAAATATTCACTTTTTTTGTGAATGCTCACATTTTTTTCTGTGAATTTATTTGTATGTTCAGAATATTTATGAATACAATTGTATTTGTATGTTTGCATGTGAATACAAATAAGTGAAGTATGAATAAATTTGTATTTATCTTCACATGAAAATCACGATAAGAATAAATTCGTATTCGTATTTATAAATAGAATTACGCCCAACTCTGCTGCTCATAAACTGCTCATAAAATGAAAAGTTTTCGATTAATCAGAAATTCCGTACGTCCTTCTCTGTGAAATGCAATTAGGAACATAACCTTTAAATTTGAAGTAAATCGAGTGAAAATTGTTGAAATTATTTGTCACACTAATTGGAAAAAAGCTGTTTCGAGAAGTTTCGAGAGTCGGCCATTTTGTACATCGGAAAAAAATTCTAACAGCTTGATATTCATCCTAAATGGATGTGTAATTATTTTTATGAGTGAATCACGTTTTCATACGAAAAAAATTGTTAAATTCGCACATGATTTTATACCCGTTACTGTGATCTAACCCCTCAAAACGTTGACTCAAGTTTGGGATTTTTTTCGATTTGACCCTAATTTTTAAGTTTGAGCTTCAAGTCGAACTTCCCGCTTCGAATTGAATCCGGACATGAGTTTAAAGTTGAGTTTCACCTTGAATACCGACGTGAGCTCAAACTTACGTTCTACCCGCATCTGGGCATGAGTCAAAACTTCATTTCGACTTTAATTCCGACGTAAATCCAAACTGAGGTTCGACTCGAATACGGGAACGAGTTAAAACTTGAGTTTCTCACTGAAAATGAGTCCGATCTTGAGTCTTGGCTTGAATTCGGGAAGGATTTCAAACTCTTGACTTTCTATCTGAATGCATTGAAGAGTCCAAACTTCAGTTTCGGCTTGAATCCGGACATGAGTTCAAACTCGAGTCTTGACTTGAATCCGGGCGTGAGTTCAAACTTCAGTTTCAACTCGAATCCATGCATGAGTTAGACTTAAATCCGGGAATGAGTTCAAATTTGAGTTTTTACTTGAATTCGGGCATAAGTTGAACCCTGAGTTTTGGCTTGAATCCGAGCATGAGTTGAAACTCGAGTCTTGAGTCAAATGCGGGCATGAGTTAAAAGTTGAGTTTCAATCCAAATTCGGACATCGGACAAAACTTGAGTTTCAACCCGAATCCGGACACAAGTTAAAACTTGAGCTTTAACCAGAATCCGGACATGAGTCCAAACTTCATTTTCGATTCGAATACTCTGTGTTAAAACTTGAGTTCGACTTGAATCTGGCTGAGTTCAAACGAGTTTCGACTCGAATTCGGGCATGAGTCGAATCCTGAGTTTCGACTTGAATCCGGACATGAGTTAAAACTCGAGTTTCTCACTGAAAATGAGTCCGAACTTGAGTCTTGGCTTGAATCCGATTTCAAACTCTTGACTTTCGATCTGAATGCATTGAAGAGTCTAAAGTTCAGTTTCGGCTTGAATCCGGACATGAGTTCAAACTTGAGTCTTGACTTGAATCCGGGCGTGAGTTCAAACTTGAGTTTCAACTCGAATCCATGCATGAGTTAGATTTAAATCCGGGAATGAGTTCAAATTCGAGTTTTTACTTGAATTCGGGCATAAGTTGAACCCTGAGTTTTGACTTGAATCCGAGCATGAGTTGAAACTCGAGTCTTGAGTCAAATGCGGGCATGAGTTAAAAGTTGAGTTTCAATCCAAATCCGAACATCGGACAAAACTTGAGTTTCGACCCGAATCCGGACATAAGTTAAAACTTGAGTTTCAACCCGAATCCGGGCATAAGTTAAAACTTGAGTTTTAACCCGAATCCGGACATGAGTCCAAACTTTATTTTCGATTCGAATACTTTGAGTTAAAACTTGAGTTCGACTTGAATCTGGCTATGAGTTAAAACTTGAGTTTTAACTTAATTCCGGGCATGAATTCCAACTTGAGTTTTAACCCGAATCCGGGCATGAGTCCGAACTTGATTTTTGATGCGAATACTCTATAATTTAAAACTTGAGTTCGACTTGAATCCGGACATGAGTGAAACCCTGAGTTTCGACTTGCATTCAGACATGAGTGAAACCCTGAGTTTCGACTTGAATCTGGACGTGAGTTACACTTTAATTTCGACTACACTGCAGCCTCAAACTGAGACCCCAGTCCGGTAGTACCCAACACACTTTCATCCCAAAATTGTCCAATAAACATCGTTTTTTGTTTGTTGAGAATACTGCTTACCGAGGACATTTTCCCAGGTCATGACGGACTCTCTACGATATTTCAAGCACGTTATGTCGGGGAAAAAAATCGAAACAACCGACTCGTTGGATGCATCACAGAAGAATCTGAAAATATGGCAAAACAAAGTTATAAATTCAATTTTTGGATTACGAGAAAAGTATTTCCATAATTTCTCAATCGAACTTTTTTTACGATAATTTTTTTTTTCTTCAAAATACGTTTTGTTTGAAAATGTCGCTTGGGCTTTTGCCTTGGGCATGAATTGAGTTTTCGCCGTTGACAGGGTGTAACCTCTTTCGGTACACTGGGGCAAGCACTCATTGCGACACTTGAGGTTCGAAGGTGCTGAAGCGATCGTTTCTTCATCATTGTACGGAGCCTCGAGTTGTGGCAGAGAACCTGTAACGCAGGCATACGGATCTATACGTGAATTTTTTACCGAAACATCTACTCAACATAAACCGTTCAATTTACGTCTGTGATTTTCTAAGCATCGAAGGTCGAGAAGTCCACACGTTCGCGCTCCGTCGACTGTAAAAAATCGATCGATTAACTCACATTAAGACGCGGTTTAAAAAATGGAAGTTATTGTGCACAGTTGACGCAATTGATACACTAATGGACTCGCGAATTATAAAGTCACTGCAATCTTTCGAAATCTCTTTTCTTAAGGGCTTAGGCCACTCTAGAGGCCGAAAAATAAGCTTTTTCGGGATTTTTTTTCGAAAGTGCAAAATTTCCCTAAAAAATCGTCAGATAATTGTTAATAACAAATGAACTATGCAATATAAAAAAAATCCTACTTGCTTCCATAGACAATGTATTTTTCAAGCTATATTCAACATTTCAAGTGAATCGGTTGAAAATTGTCTGAGTTATGTTTCCGGCCAACTTAAAAAAAGGAGTTTTGAGATAAACGCTGCACAGTCGCCATTTTGAAAAAAATGATTGTATACAGTCACTGATATGTATGATAAACACCCTTTTTGCAATCTCGATTTGTTTTGTAGTTTTCCTGAAAAAAAAAATCCCCAAAAAGCCTAATTTTTCGGCCTCCAGAGTGGCCTAAATGATGAATTTAATTCGGGCTCGAGTTAGGACTTGAGTCGTAGCTGACACTTTGACTCAAGTTCAGATTTAGATCTAGCGTACGCGAAACTAAATTCCATTCGCTAGATCTTGGAAGCTTGAGTGCAACATCAATTTTCGTAACTTAAGTCCGATTCGAGATGTTGAGTCATAAAGATATGAGTATAGTTTAGATGTTGAGTCCAGTTAAGTTCTCCAATCCAATAAGAATGTTGATTTAAATTGAGGCATTGGATTTAAGTTTTAACTCAAGTCTCCAGGTAATTATGAATCCGAGTACGCATTTTTCGTTGAAATTCGAATCGAACATTAATATCGGAGAGTTTGTTTCGGCTTGTTTGGGTATGTTTGGTTATAAATAAATGTGTACAAGTTCAGATTTAGATCTAGCAACGCGAAACTAAATTCCATTCGCTAGATCTTCGAAGCTTGAGTGCAACATCAATTTTCGTAACTTAAGTCCGATTCGAGATGTTGAGTCATAAAGATATGAGTCTAATTTAGATGTTGAGTCCAGTTTAGTTCTCCAGTCCAATAAGAATGTTGATTTAAATTGAGGAATTGGATTTACGTTTTAACTCAAGTCTCCAGGTAATTATGAATCCGAGTACGCATTTTTCGTTGAAATTCGAATCGAACATTAATATCGGAGAGTTTGTTTCTGTTTGTTTGGGTATGTTTTGTTATAAATAAATGTGCACAACAAGTTCAGATTTAGATCTAGCAACGCGAAACTAAATTCCATTCGCTAGATCTTCAAAGCTTGAGTGCAACATCAATTTTCGTAACTCAAGTCCAATTCGAGATGTTGAGTCATAAAGATATGAGCCTAGTTTAGCTGTTGAGTCCAGTTTAGTTCTCCAGTCCAATAAGAATGTTGATTTAAATTGAGTTATTGGATTTAAGTTTTAACTCAAGTCTCCAGGTAATTCTGAATTCGAGTACGCATTTTTCGTTGAAACTCGAATCGAAAATTAATATTGGAGAGTTTGTTTCGGTTTGTTTGGGCATGTTTGGTTATAAATAAATGTGTACAACGTGAGTACTAACTCAAACTAACACTTGAGTTAGTACTCACGCTGACACTTTTATAACCTTTTATGTGTGCACCGAAAAACATATGCTCCTAATAAATACAATTGAGTTATTGAATCATATGACTTACTCGTTTTAGGATAGTAAAATGGCACACAGTCGCAATTAGCGTAGATGTGCTCCATCCTGCATTCGGTTACGCAAGCCTCGTACCTATACTCCAAACTTGAGTTCAATTTAACTTCGTCCTCGAACCAGCATTTACGTTGCTTCAGACTGAGCTTACGAAGACTCTCCTCACTTTCGATCATACTACCTATTGGTTGTAACAGATTCTCATGATTATTATGATTGCGATCGCTATTATTGTTTATACTAATAGTAACAATAATATTCTTATTATTATCGCATTCACTTTTTTCTATTATTAGTATTCATGAAAATAGTAAATTATTGTTCATAACTATTATTATTAACTAACAGTAGTTACTCATAATCGTAATAGTAACGATAATATTCCCTATGATAATCGATTTTACTGCTTTCTATCGTTATTATTCAAAATAATAATATTACGTATTATTAATGTCATAATTATTCTTATTCGCGATTATAATGATAATAATAATATCAGTAAGAATATTCCTATTATTGTCGATTTCACTTTTTTGTTTATATATTGTTATTATTTCGATTTTCCCAATTCTCAGTACTAGGTTGGAGCACACTTGAATTTCAAGTAATGTGAATTCATTTTTTAACTTTCAATGCAAACTCAAACGTCGACTTTTCGAAGAAATTTTATTTGCAGTTATTTTTTTAGTTATTTAAGTTGCAACTATAAAATGATTATTTTTTGTTTATAATTGACCATGTCGAAAAGAAGCATGTGCATTAAGGTTGAGTAGGTAAATTTTCTGGGGAATCTAGTTAACATTTCGTATAAATCAGTAATGTCCAAGTGGAAGGCTAAAAAATGTATTATCAATGAGAAAAATGATTGAACTTTGAAGCGTTTTCGTAAATACGAAGGGTTTGTAAAAAGCGATTTTTTTTTGTCACATCGAAGGAGTACATGGAATGCTTTCTTATTTGTAATAACGGATAAAATACTTTCAAGGCTCGCTCGGCAGAAGTTTCGAAAGAAAGCTCGGGATAAAAAAAGGGCGAAATTATATTAAAAATATTGGTGGTTGAAAAAATTACCTCTCGCGTGTACTGTCAATTCTTGGCCAGGCTGAACGGTGATCGTCTGCACATTGATTTCCGGAAATACCAAGGGATCGTGTATCACAATGGAGGCTCCAAAGTATGGCCTTATCGGGGCAAGATACGTCTCACTCTCCACATTTATCACTAGGGAAAGTCCGGCGTCTCGTCCAGATCCTGGTATCTCCTGGTAAAACAATTGTTCACGTGGTTCCACCGTGTTTTTTTTTGTCAATGGATCACTTTTTGCTATTTATCGTGTTTTTTTTCGACGAAAACCAACCCGGAAAGCGATATGACAAAATGTTTAGAGAAAAAAAATAAGGAGACGAGAAAATAAGGTGAAGGCCAAGATGAAAAATCAAAGATCAAGAAAAATAAGGCAAAAACAAATGTAAAAAAAAGTTCGAGGAAAAATAAATAGAATCAGAGATCAAGAAAAATTAAAGTAAATAAAAACGAGATAAATCAAATCGACCATAAAAAAAATCAAGTCGAAGAAAAATAAATAAAATCGGAGATCAAGGAAAATTAAAGTAAATAAAAAACGAGATAAATCAAATCAATCATAAAAAAAAATAAAGTCGAAGATCAAAGAAATTCAAATCAAAGATCCAGAGAAATAAAATCAAACGTCAAGAAAAATCAAAAATCAAGAAACTACAAATGAAAAATGAAGAAAAATATCGCGAAAAGAAATAAACAAAAGCTATCCAAGATCATGCCCTAAAGGACTTGATGTCCGGATTCAGTTGAGTCAAGCCCAAGTGAAATTGAAATCTGAACTCAAGAAAGAAATCTCACCAAGGGTTCATGGACGCCTGGTTCCTTCGAGATATTCGATGGCTCCGTTTCGTCCACCATGCGGTAATCTTCACTGTTCGTACGTTAGAATTCAGAATCGGAAAATTAGGTAGGAACACAAAAAAACTTTCTGCTTGATTCTGCAAACGACGCCGGTAGAATATTAACCGTAACGTCGGCCAATTTCACAGAAAATGTTAAAATTTGTGAACAAACGCGATTTCGCAAATTTTGTCTACGCAGTAAAAAATACATCGAACCGTAATTAGATTACTTAGAAAAGCGTTCGATTCTAACCCTGAGGTTTGAATATCAATGACAAATGACTCACTGCGGTAATTCGGCGTGTAGCGCGTGATAGTTAAAGCCACAGCACAATCCTTGAAAAGTCTTGACGGTCTTGAAAATTTTAGAGCAATTGTACTTGATGCCCCGCCAGCTACAGTCGACGAGCAACTTGTCGCAGGGTTGCATCAACTGGAAGCACAATCAGCCCGGTTATATTTTCAGACTGAAGATTTTTCAAAAGTTTTTTTGAATTTTTTTTTGAAGATTTAAAAAAAAGATTTTTTGAAAAAAAATTGAAGTTTTTTTGACGATTTTTTGAATCTTTTAAAAAGATTTTTTGAAGATTTTTTTAAAGATTATTTTGAAGATTTTTTTGAAGATTTTATGAAGATTTTTTTGAAGATTTTTTCAAGATTTTTTAAAGATTTTTTTGAAGATTTTTTGAAGGTTTTTTTGAAGATTTTTTGAAGATTATTTTGAAGATTTTTTGAAGATTTTTTAAAGATTTTTTTGAAGATTTTTTGAAGATTTTTTGAAGATTTTAAAGATTTGCAAATGTCTGAAGATAATTGTATTTCTCTAATTCCGGTTGAGCATTGGACTTACGTGAGACATCAAAGATTCAGGCCCGAATCCAATGCGCGCGAGGGTTTTTATACCGCGGTTGTTGTCGACCTTGGAAAACTTTTCATGTATCATGGAGGGCATGGCATCCCAGAAACACCGGATTTCCGACTCGTTCATACCGTACAACTTCCTGCGACGGGAGGCTCAATTTTCTTCTGTTTCTGACACATCTTCCTTGCCGAAGTAGACACGACTAGACTACTCACATTCGTTCGGCCATTTTTTCAGCCTGTGGTCTGTAGACTTTGTTGATGTTACAAATGGACACACCCGGAAATGGCAGCCCCCAAATAGGATACGCGGTCGACTCAACTCTGATGTCCGCAGGTGTCATCCTGTACTTGTCCCAGACGCTCAGCATCAAATAGATACTCAGGCTCAAACTCATCAGGCAAATCTGAGGATGAACATCACGATTCGTTGGTGAGTTAACGTCATGGGAGCAACGAAGAATAATTCATGGAGGGTTGAATAAATGCAGGTTGATTCACGTAAGGCTGTCTCAACGCAGGTTGATTCAAAAAAAAGTTGAGTCAACGCAGGTTGATTCAAAAAAAGTTGAATCAACGCAGGTTGATTCACAAAAAAGTTGAATCAATGCAGGTTGATTGACTGAAGGCTGAGTCAACGCAGGTTGATTTACAGACGATTGAATCCACGCAGGTTGATTGACTCAAGGCTGAGTAAACGCAGGTTGATTTACAGTTGATTGAATCAACGTAGGTTGAGTTAATGACAGTGAGGTTAATGCGGGTTACATCGATAGTGTTCAAAGCGAAACAAGCTTCCGCAAGGGTATATAAAAAGTTACACTGCAAATAAAAATTAAAATAAAAAAAATCACAGCTTTTTAGCCTAACCGTCAACCACGTCAACTTTTCGGCAATCGTAACTTCGTCGGATGTTATATAGCGGAATCCATGGAGTGTTGTACTCTCGCAATATTCTTGAAGATCGTGACGCAATTTTCTCATTAAGCACATCGAAATTCGCTTCCGGCGGCGTTGACGCGTCCAATCGTTTGTTTCTAAACAATACAATTTCGCACACAACAATATGTCGACATTAAATAATTGACACACGCGCGCACGCACGCATATAAATATAAATATAAATGTAAATATAAATATATATATATATATATATATATATATATATATATATATATATATATATATATATATATATACACACACACACATATATATATACATATACACATATACATATGTGTGTGTGTGTGTGTGTGTGTGTGTGTGTGTGTGTGTGTGTGTGTGTGTGTGTGTGTGTATATATATATATATAACCATATTGATGGGCTCCGATTTTTCGGGATTTCCAGGGCGAAAATCCGCTCATTTTGCACAACCACGTGGAATTTTATATCCGGAACACCGTTGATTGAAAATTCGCAATTGAAGTATCAAAATTCATTAATGAATCGGACAAAAAACTGAATGAACAAAGGATAAATTAAAAATTACTGATGTCTTCATTGCAGTCGTTTTAAGAGGCAAACACGAAAAACTAAAAAATTAAATTTCAAATTATTCAATTTGCGCTAAAAAATAAGACGCGAATTATTTTCACTTTCATTTTCGATGGTGGCAAAAAATCGACGTTTTAGGTTTCATCACGCTGCAGTTAATGAACTTTTTTTTTCACTAAGCCCAACCCGCATGGTGGTCGATAAGTGATAGGAAATAATTCGTCGTCGTTCAAGTTGGTTTCATATATATATTCCCACGAATAAACGCCATTACGAACAACGCGCTGATCAAAAAATAACAATTATTGCATTCGATGGCAAGTGTCTGTTCGATACAATAGGGAAACGTAAATACGATCGAGTGGATAAAAAGATTAAAAAACAATATTTAATTTCGTGTGATCGTACTGTAAGAGCTTACCACGAGCTCTCTCTCTCTCTCTCTCTCTCCCCTCTCTCTCTCCCCTCTCTCTCTCCCCTCTCACTAAACTGTACTCCACTTTTCTTTTGACGTCTCATTGAGGCAATGCGTCGGAAAAGCACAGCCACTCTTTTACGACCAATGTTTACTCTGCACATACTCGATGGGATTGCCACTTGATAGATAGCTTTGTCCACAACTCGTGTATTAAATCCCCGTCAAAATATATCTCGGAGAGCAATTCATCAAAACAAAAGAGACACTCGCTTAAAGTATATTTGTTTCTCGTTGCACGCGTTATTTCATATTACACTGCAATATACTTAACGGCGGGGTAAAGTTAATTCGGCGAAAAAAAGGCATGTTTTTAAGATTTTTTTTTGGCGTAACGAATAGTGTTCGTTTATTGAAAAATGTACATATAATAAAGTAACATTTGAACAACATTCTCCTAAATTTGCATTGCAAAATATTCAAAATTGAGCGAGTGAAAATTAAACCCCGGAGGCGCCTCGAAAAAAAGTTTGTTTGCGGTGTGCACCATAACTCGCAACAGAATCATTTGAAACAAAAAAATCAAAATGCATTTGTTAAAGGAGATGTTTCTCGAGGTAATGACGGGAGGATTTTTTTTTCGATTTTTCGATTTTTCGTAGCACTTGGAAGCCAAAAACCCGATTTTCGCTAAAAAAAATCGGCTAATTTGTTGTTGAAAAATTAGTAATTATTAAAAAAACAAAAAAGCTCTCGACAATACCTGGTGAATTATGTGAAGAAGTACTGTGCAAAATTTCAAAGCGATTGGTCCAGTAGATTTTAAGTTATCGTGCACACGGACTTCAAATATGACAAGTCTCAGAAAAACGGTTTGAAAAACGCAGAAGAGAAGAGAACGGCATGGAGCAATAGACGCTCAAATACTCATAACTTCGTCAATTTTACTCCGATCACCTTGAAATTTTAACACAATATTCTTCATATATTATGCAGTCATTTAAAAAATTTAAAAAAAATTTAAATACATTACCCCGCCCTTAATGTACTTTCATCTCAGTTTCGACACAATGCGGTCATCCCATATGACAGGTTCAGAAAATCGAAAAAATATTACTGTCTAACTGATCGTCTTGTCTGCCAAGGAAAATCTGAACATTACGGCTACCTTGCTGTTGTTTTTCGAAATATTTTTCATGCAAAATGTTTCGTTGCAAAGCAAATCATTCCGAGCAAATTATTTATTCAAAACATCGCGTAGGCAGCATTAATTTTTCCGGGACAAAGCGGAAAAACTTCTTCGATCAACCGGGCCGCAATTAATATCCTCTTGGACGAATCCTCAAATTTGATGATCTACAATTACGATTTTGTAAAAATGGAGGGCGTGTTACGTACGGTTGTATACTTACAATATTTAATTGAGACTTTATTACTCATTTGCAATACGATTTATTTCGAAATATTTTCAAATGTACGACGCAAAACGGGTTTCAATTAAAAACCCTTTTATTATTACAACTATTAACGTTTCACAACGATAAGAAATGAACTATAATCTATTATAACTATTAACATTTCACAACTATAAGAAATTAACTATAATGTATTATAAGTATTCACGTTTCACAACTATAAGAAATTAACTATAATGCATTATAACTATTGGCGTTTCACAACTATAAGAAATTAACTATAATGTATTATAACTATTAACGTTTCACAACTATAAGAAATTAACTATAATGTATTATAACTATTAACTTTTCACAACTATAAGAAATTAACTGTAATGTATTATAACTATTGACGTTTCACAACTATAATAAATTAACTATAATGTATTATAACTATCAACGTTTCACAACTATAAGAAATTAACTACAATGTATTATAACGATGAACGTCTCACAACTATAAGAAATTAACTATACTGTATTATAACTATTAACGTTTCACAACTATGAGAAATGAACTATAATGTATTATAACTATCAACGTTTCACACCTATAAGAAATGAACTATAATGTATTATAACTATTAACGTTTCACAACTATAAGAAATTAACTATAATCTACTATAACTATTAACGTCTCACAACTATAAGAAGTTAACTATCATGTATTACAGCTATTAACTAACGTTTCATTACCATGTCTAAAATTTTAATCAAACATACTTACTAAACGCCATGTCACGAATTATTATGGATTTTTCAGCGAAAGGGTTGTTTTTTTAGACCGCATTAAGGTGGTCTTTTCGTGCCCTGTCAAAAGACACCCCACTCGATGGCGTTGACGATTTTCTTTTAGCTCCATTTTCCACATACTGGGAAGAACATTGACAAAATTTATTTACAAATATAACGTTATCTTGAAAAGGGCGTCCGTCGTGGGCTCAAGTAAAAAAGCTGCGCTTGCGCTAGGCGAGCGGGCGCGTGGAGGTTCTTCCGCGATATATGGGATATCGGTTTTCGAATGCACTGATTCACAAGCTCTCTGATCGCGACGGGACCAAGATCGTCACTTATTCCCTATGTATTGCCTCACGGGCGATATTTATTCTGAATCACAGAACAAACAGTTTCTCGATAAACAATAATCCAACGAAATCTCGTCACAACTCAAATCGTCGTTGTTTATCCGGGGAATTTGCCAAAAAATCCAACACTCCGAGGAGCCTCGCGCCTATTGAACTTTAAACTGCGACGATATACGGGAGGCGGCACTACGGCGTTTGCTATTAAAATTGGTAGTCTCCGGAGACTCCTTATCGAATGGTGTGTCAGAGGGTCATCGTGTTTACCGGGTAAAAACAACAAAATCCGTATTGTACGTATGTTCGAACGACGCGTTACTCGAATTATTTTGACTCTGAAAATTGGAGACGCGCGATAATCCAGTGGCGACAAGCCGTATAGGACTTCCGGTATGGAGATACCGAAAATCGAACGTTTCCTGCAGAATCAGAAGAAGCACTGCGAGCGTTTGTTCAACGAGCGTGAGTATATTAACACTGCTGAACATACTTACACGATTGCCGAAGCTGTCAATAAAAGATCCAACTATTGATATACAACATACGACTACGCATGTACAATAAACAACTATACGCGTCCGTGTACAATTTCATACCTATGACTATACAACATACAACTATGTTTGCATATAGGTGCAACATACGACTATTTACAATATACAATTACATATACAACTATGAGTATACAACCCACAACCTATATTTATGACATATACAACTACAACTATGACTATATAACAAACAACTATGAATATAAAGTATATAACCATTAGTGTACGTATACAACCATATAACTATGACTGTACAACATACGACTATGTGTCTATATAGCTGCAACATACGACTATCTACAATATACAACAATATACAACTATGACTATACAAGCCTCAAACTATGTTTACGAAATATACAACTATAACTCTGGCTATATAACTTACAACTATTCATATAGATTATACACAAACAACGTACAATATACAACTATGAATCTACAATATACAAATACAACGTACAGTGTACAATTATAATTCCATAAGATACAACTATGAATTGAAAGTATATGACGATGAGTGTACGCAGCGCCGCGCAGCTTTGCGCGGCCTGTGAGTAACTGTACATATACAACTATGACTATATAACATACAACTATGAATATAAAGTATATAACCATGAGTGTACGTATACAACTATATAACTATGACTGTACAACATACAACTATGTTTCTATATAGCTGCAACATACGACTATCTACAATATGCGACTATACATATACAACAACAAACTATGACTATACAACCCTCAAACTATGTTTACGAAATATACAACTATAACTCTGGCTATATAACTTACAACTATTCATATAGATTATGCACAAACAACGTACAATATACAACTATGAATCTACAATATACAAATACAACGTACAGTGTACAACTATAATTCCGTAAGATACAACTATGAATTGAAAGTATATGACGATGAGTGTACGCAGTGCGTGCAGCTTTGCGCAGCCTGTGAGTAACTGTACATATACAACTATGACTATATAAGATACAACTATGAATATAAAGTATATAACCATGAGTGTACGTATACAACTATATAACTATGACTGTAGAACATACAACTATGTTTCTATATAGCTGCAACATACGACTATCACAATATGCAACTATACATATACAACAATAAACTATGACTATACAACCCTCAAACTATGTTTACGAAATATAGAACTATAACTCTGGCTATATAACTTACAACTATTCATATAGATTATGCACAAACAACGTACAATATACAACTATGAATCTACAATATACAAATACAACGTACAGTGTACAACTATAATTCCGTAAGATACAACTATGAATTGAAAGTATATGACGATGAGTGTACGCAGCGCCGTGCAGCTTTGCGCGGCCTGTGAGTAACTGTACATATACAACTATGACTATATAACATACAACTATGAATATAAAGTATATAACCATGAGTGTACGTATACAACCATATAACTATGACTGTACAACATACAACTATGTTTCTATATAGCTGCAACATACGACTATCTACAATTTGCAACTATACATATACAACAATAAACTATGACTATACAACCCTCAAACTATGTTTACGAAATATACAACTATAACTCTGCCTATATAACATACAACTATTCATATAGATTATGCACAAACAACGTACAATATACAGCTATAATTCCGTAAGATACAACTATAAATTGAAAGTATATGACGATGAGTGTACGCAGCGCCGTGCAGCTTTGCGCGGCCTGTGAGTAACTGTACATATACAACTATGACTATATAACATACAACTATGAATATAAAGTATATAACCATGAGTGTACGTATACAACCATATAACTATGACTGTACAACATACAACTATGTTTCTATATAGCTGCAACATACGACTATCTACAATAAGCAACTATACATATACAACAATAAACTATGACTACACAACCCGCAAACTATGTCTACGAAATATACAACTATAACTATGGCTATATAACTTACAACTATTCATATAGATTATGCACAAACAACGTACAATATACAACTATGAATCTACAATATACAAATACAACGTACAGTGTACAACTATAATTCAAAGTGTACAACTATAGAGTGTACGCAGCACCGTGCAGCTTTGCGCGGCCTGTGAGTAACTGTACATATACAACTATGTCTATATAACATACAACTATGAATATGAAGTATATAACCATGCGTGTACGTATACAACTATATAACTATAACTATGCAACACACAACTATGTTTCTATAAAGCCGCTACATAAGACTATCTACAATATACAACTATACATATGAAAACAATATACAACTATCACTATACAACCCTCAAACTATGTTTACGAAATATACAACTATAACTATGGTTATATAACATACAACTATTCATATAGATTATGCAAAAACAACCTACAATATACAACTATGAATCTACAATACACAAATACAACGTCCAGTGTACAACTATAATTCTGTAAGATGCAACTATGAATTGAAAGTATATAACGATAAGTGTACGCAGTGCCGCGCAACTTTGCGCGGCCTGTGAGTAACTGTACATATACAACTATGAGTATACAACCCACAAACTATGTTTATGAAATATACAACTACAAGTATAACTATATAACATACAACTATGAATATAAAGTATATAACCATGAGTGTACGTATAAAACTATGTAACTATGACTATAAAACATACAACTATGTTTCCAAATAGCTGCAACATACGACTATCTACAATATACACCTATAGATATACGACAATATTTAACTATGACTATATAACCGTCAAACAATGTTTACGAAGTATACAACTATAACTATAGCTATATAATATACAACTATTCATGTAGGTTATGCAAAAACAACGTACGACATACAACTATGAATCTACAATATACAAATACAACGTACAGTGTACAACTATAATTCCGTAAAATACAACTATGAATTGAAAGTACATAACGATAAGTGTACGCAGCGCCGCGCAGCTCTGCGCGGCCTGTGAGTCGGGTGGGGGATAGGGTACCGGGTTGCTCAGTACCGTATTGGGTCCTGCGCCAACGTGGCAACGTAGAGAGGGTAAAGAGGGCAGCGCATTGGGCGGAATCTGACCGTACTGAACGAAGGGAATTTCGGAAGCTTGCCGTTCTCTCGTTGAACGCAGTATAGCTACCTGCATAGCTCGTGTTTTTTTCGAACTTTTTGACAGATTAGACTTACGTTTCCCCGGCATGATTAAATACCGTACTGTTCACTAGTGTAATCGAAATTATTTTTCCCGTACTTTGCAGTATTTTTCCCCGAAAAAAAGGCAAGGTACCGACTACTGAACAGGAACCGTTATCAAATTCCGTTATCAATTTCCACAATTTTCCCAAATTTAGGTTCATATAGAGCGCAATTATGAAAAGAAACTAACTATCGCTTCATAAAATTATAGGTTAGAAACTTTTTGAGCTAGAGTGTACACAAATTGTGAAAAAGTCACATCGAGAAAAACGTGTTTGAAAAAAAAAACCGAAAACAAAAAATTCAAGGCAGTAGAGTATTATTTATACAGCTTACCGGTTAATAAGCGATTAGTATTACTAACAATTCATGGAATTAAAAGAATCGATTTTTTAAAATATCTACACTGGTTTTCCGCCTTAAGATTGGACCCAGCTTCTGTAAAATAAAAAGAAACACCATGCAAGCTGCGAATATCGAGAGATTGTACTAATTAGTTGACACAAAAGGAGTCGTTCGAGGCTCTCGATCATTTCGATGATTTTAGCAAGTGAGAGGCGAAGTCAGTCAGGCTGCAATGCAGAAGGTGAATCGGTTAGGCATTGTTCTCGAATCATTTACTCAGCAAATAACAAGGAACGTCACTTAAGTTTCCCCTTCAGATTTCGTTGTAACTCATATATGTGATGAAGCATTGATAACTATCAGACACGTCGTTTTTTTTATCGGCAGAAAAACGATTTTAAGGAGGGAAAGCACTGCTCAAAGAAAGTTTCACCCACAAGCAGTCCACCGACCTGAATGAAACAAAAACCAAAAGTTTTTCAATGTAAAGCTATGAAAAATTAACTACAGAAGTATCGAAAAACAAAAAATTAAGGGGTCCTTTCTTTGAGGAGTGGTTTCTCTCCTTAAGGGGTATGCACAACCTTAAAGCTAAAAAACGGATCGACTTTCGCACATAGATCGTACATAGTCTCGACATGTCACCGTTTTTTTTTATTGCAAAATATATATGAACAAAGTAATCATAGGAATTTTCATATGAATTGTCTATCTACGTTTCTGTAAGTATATGAACAGTATGTTTATAACCCTCTATACTATCGGATAATGCACAAAAAAAATCGATTTTTTAGAAATTTTACATTGTAATGGTCCCTTAATTTCCTCACAGAAGGGACTCTACAAATAGTCGATGAATAGTTAAATTATCGACACAATCATTATTCGATAAAAGTTCGAAATATTGGCTTTCAAATGAATAATTCATTTGTTCATCGAGAACTAAGAAACTGTCAGAATGCCAAGCGGGGGATAATATAGTACGAGAACGATTTTTATATTATTGCTACAATAACTATGAATAGTTTTGTACTGTCTAAAACCAACGTGTTGAACTGAACGCGATTCGCATTTTCCGTTCAACACATCTAGATAAATAATTCGAAAAAAATCACTTAGCATTTTTTACGCATGATTTGGCACGTCGTGGGAGAAGCTTCACGAGTTGGACATCTACCGGCGCGCTGCTGCACTAAACTTTAGGTGTCTATGGCACAGCGGGCGCTGCTCAGAGTTCGTCAATGCGAAATTGCTGGACTGATAATTCTGATATTTTTTCGCGAAGCTTCATCTAGCCATCTTACTGTTTGACTAGTTACTGGTTTTGACCCATGCTGCAGTTGACCTCGAGGAAAAGGTAAAAATGCATTGTTCTGGAAAACTAAAAAAAAGGTATCGGTTCGGGGCATCTAGATTGTCGAAGATAATCTACTACGTAGACAGGCATATTTAGACAATTGTGAAAAAGTTTATATTCAACATGCACAAACTCATGAATAACCGACGTCTATGACACACGCTCGGAAAATTAAGGGCTCTTCTCACTTTAGACGCTAAAAAAAGGCTATTTTCATGAATTATTTTGATAGGTTTATATTATAGATACTAATACAAAAGTTGTTACACTTAAAAAATACACTTTCAAAATACATCAAAAAAAAATTCTTTGTTGAAGTCACTATTTATAGATGTAAATGGTAATTAAAAAAATGTCCTAAAAAAATTGTAGGTCTGCGCTGCTGTTGATGAAATCTCGGAGATAAATCATTCGAAACAAAAAAATAAAACGGTTTTAGATTGAGTATGTTAATGGCTGTAGCGCATATCATACGATTTTCGATATATGCAAAAATAACAAAATGGCGGAAATTTTTCGAAAAAACAAAAACAAACGTTTTTACCGTTTTTGGCAAAAAAAATAGTAAATATCAAAATTTATTTATATTTAGCTTAGTTGTAAAGAATATTTGGTTAAAATTTCATAAGAAGATTTTATCGACAAGCCGTCGAAAAACGTGGGTTCGAGAAAAACGCGTTTAAGGCGTCACCCCCACTTGTAGCGCAAAAAAGGCCTTTTTCATGAATTTTTTTGAAGAAAACTACGAAACTTTTTTAATCGATCAATATACCATCTCAAAGAACACATCTTGAAGAACTTTCAGTAATTTTTTTATTGAAAAATATTACATTGTTTAGTGACAAATGGCCGTCAATGAAATAATGTTTTTATATACACGGTTTGCGGTGACCAACATTGCGGCGAAGTGGATCATCTGAAAAAAAAATGCGGATGGATTTAGTCAAATATAAGTATAAACTAGTCTTTAATCGAAGGATTTTAAAAAATATTCATTTTTCACAAAATGGCGGACAGTCAAAGTTAATGGTTCGATTTTAACGAAAAAAAACGGCCGTTTTTTGGCTATAAAACGACCATTTTTTTTTTTCGAAAAAAAAAATCGAACGATTAAAGACTACATTTTTATGTATTAAATAAGCCTGCAAAATTTCAAGAAGATCGGTTCATTAGTGTTCGAGTAATCTTGGTCACCGACTTCAGAAATACCATTTTGAGAAAAACGCGTTTAAAGTTTCAATTTCCGGTCGTTTACACAACGCATTCTTCTCTTTCACCGCTCATATCTCAGTCAATTTTGTTCGGATCGGCTTGAATTTTTCAGGACATATTCTCAGATGCTTATACTTCAAAAAAATGCAATAAAAAAAAATCGATTTTTTAAAAATCGCAAGTGGGCGGTAACCCCTTAAAGTTTGTTTGCGTTATATAAATACTTTACATTTTTTTTACGTATTTCGAAAGTGTATTTATAAAGTGTAACAATTTTTATATCAATATCTATAATATAAACCCATGAAGAAAATTCACGAAAATAGTCTTTTTTAGCGTCTAAAGTGAGAAGACCCCTTAAGGCAGGATTCTACTTTGAAACTTTGAAACTTTGAAATTGGATGAAAACACCCACCTGGAACACGTCGAAGGCATATTATATGGCCCAGGCATCGCTGATTGAGGGTAAGATAATTTTTTCTACGATTTATCACTCACCAAAACTTTAAACGCGTTTTTCTCGAAACGACATTTTCAAGTACCGTGGTCGTGATAACTCAAAAAGTACCGAACCGATCCTTATGAAATTTGGAACACATATTCTATATGTGTGTACCAACCGACCTAACTACAATCAACTTAAAATTTTGATTAGAACTTTTTTTTTATTGCAAAAAAAGACCCAAAAAACGCATTTTTTTTCGTATTTTAGCCGCCATTTTATTAATTTTGCACGTATATAAAATATTCTAGTTAGGTCGGTTCCTGAAGACATACTGAACATGAAACTATTTGATTTTTTTGTTTCAGACCATCCGTCGGGAAGATTTCACGACCACGGAAACGGTACCTGCTTTTCGAGGCGTTGGCTTTACACATATTTTACGTGTACAAAAAATGAATAAAATACATTTAAAAATTTTGTTTTATGTACTTAAAGAGTGTATTTATTGAACAGTTTAAACCCCATATCGATATCTTTAATAGTATTCTCAGAAAAAAATTCACGAAAATAGCGTTTTTTTCATGGTTTCAAAGTAGAATCCTGCCTTAAGGCAATTGTAATGCTAGCTGTCAATTGAAGTCCTCACACATAAAAATGATTGTACGCAGCTGTAGTAACGAAGACACTCGTTCTTCCAAAATTTCGTTACATCCGAGCCTTGTTTGCATCTCGAAAGATAACGTCGGGGTATTTGCATGTGCGCGAAAATCGACAAGCGAGTTGAAATTTCACAAGATTTCGATCGCAGTAGGTCGAAAACAGCGATCAAAATCGAAGCAATTGAAACGAAGTCCTCCGCCGTCTTGAGGTCGCATCCAGTGTGAGCACCCATTTTTAAGGTGATTTTTTGGAAATTAAATTTAGAGAAATGGTTAAATCTACCGTGCTAGTATTTCACAATTATATTTATACATGATTGAAGTAACATCTTAAATTTTTTTTCAAAGCACTTTTTTCGAAATTGTACTTGCGTAGGTCATGTTGCGAAATTTGTTTATTGTCATCAGGGACAAACGATTTTTTTTTTCATTCTACTCTTTACGAATGTGGTTATTATTCGGCCTTCCAATAAAAAATTTTACGAAAAATTTACGAAATGGCAGCGTTTGAAAAAGAGTACTCTGATTTTTACAAAAAAAAATGCACTTCTCGCGGTCCGTAAAAATAGTAATTTTAAAGCAACCTTAAAGATGGAGGGCCGAACGATAACCACATTTGTAAAGAATAGATTTTTTTCAAAGTCGATTGTTTCAGATGCCAAGGACAGCCGCAATCGCCACGCCCGACGATCAAAAAATTTCGCGCGTCAAATATCATGTACAATTTCAAATAAAATGCATTGAAAAAAATTTAACGTGTTACTTCTAAGATGTTTAAATATAACTGTAAAATACCAACACTGTAGATTAAACGGTTTCTCTAAATTTAGTTCCCAAAAAATAACCTCAAAAATGGGCGTTCGCACTAGAATACGAATCACGAAAATATTGATTCTAACATCAGTGCAGAACGAGCTGCATGCAGCAAAGTGCATCTCGTGGGCTTCGAAAAGAAGCTACATAAGCTGCAGTCGCAGGGCCCGGCATGTCTTGGGCGACCATGAATCCTCGAACGTATTCGTGTCAATATTGAAAATTGAAAATTAATTGAGCTTAAAAAACAGGAGATAACGATTAGAGGCATAAATTTATATAACGTAACCTCAATGCAGAGCTCAAAATCCGACAGCGGAGATGAAAAATTCGGCACATAAAATTCGTTCAAACAATCGACGAAATGAAAGATAAGAGGACGAGCCCCGGTGTATAAAAGTATCGATCACCGTGAATAAGCTCACCGATTCGGCCGAGTTGCACATATGCGTAGTTCGTAAATATATTTGCAAAGATATTCCGAGAGGTGCCAAAATGGGCTTTATGTCACGTGAGTAAATTTTTACTTGCCGAATTACAAGGTTCGCCAAAAACTCTAGTCACAACTCCGTCTCATTCTATTTCCCCAGTGTCACTTATACACTGAGAAAAAAATAATTGATCCAATATCATTGGTGTTATTGAATGAAATTTCGTTGATTCAATTGTAAAATTGTTGGTGTAAATAATCGGATTTATTAATCCAAGGAAAACGCTATTGACTTCAATAACATGATAAAATTGAAAGTTTTTTTTTCCATTCAAAAGATATATCGTTAGCCGAGAACAATATATTATTGAAACTATCGAAAAAATTATCGCGAACAAGTTGTATAGTTTTGAATGCAATTTCTGCAACGAACGAAAAAATCGTTTCAATTCGTAACATGAATATTGTTGATTCGAGTACACAAGAAAAATTAAATTTCGCTCGGTTGATTCGCATAAAATTTCTATTGTATAAATGTGTTATTTTATTGTTTTCATCATATCCGATATTGATTTTAAAGTACATTATTCGTTAGGGGCCGTCCATATATTACGTCATCGATTTTTGCTGATTTTCGACCCCCCCCTACAATCATCCTATCATCATTTCCTAATGACCCCCCCCCCTCTCGCAAAATTGACGTCATTACCAGTTTGGCAAAATTAAAACATTTGCGGATTTGAGAAAAATTGGGTAACATTAAAACATTTTGTTATAGAATCATCTTTTATTATTTTGTACTTTGGCAATGTTTATTAATATAATAATATTATTCTTCCCTGTTCTTTAGTTTTCTTTGGATAGCTCCCACATTTTGTCATAGAATCATCTTTTATTATTTTGTACTTTGGCAATTTTCATTAATATAATAATATTATTCTTCACTATTCTTTAGTTTTCTTTGGATAGCTCCCACGGAGTTTTCACCCATTCTTGCAAATCCTGGATCACGGGTAATATCTCCGTATCCTCCCCATATTCATTTTGGCTCGATCGAACTATTTTCATAGGTACGCTGTTATTTGAAGTTCTCGAATATAATGTAGACAAACCTTATGTAATAAATAAATAAATAATGAGTTCAATAATTAATACCATTAGGTACTTGCAAAATATTTTTCATCACTCATGCGGGGAAACCACTCTAGTTGTACAATATACTATTGTACATTTTGAAGTAACTGGTATCACAAGAATGACGTCAATTTCGAAACGCCCCCCCCCCCATCCATCATTTACCGTCATCCGCAGACGAACCTCCCCCCCCCCCCCAAATTTAGAATGACGTAATATATGGACGGCCCCTTAAAATATTAATATTTTATTTTTATTGAAAAATATTAAGCAAATGTCTAAATTGGTTAAAAAATTATGGGAAAATAAAATTTGTTTTTTGCGCATTTGGTTGGAAAAATTCAACCAAATCATGGCCTAGCGCCACCGAAATTATAGGTGTGAGGAAACCCGTAGTACTCGGAGTAACCGCTAGAAGCCGCACGCGCGCTCGTTTCTCGAAAGCGTAGCGCGAACCGAAAATCTACTTAAACGCTGGAGAAACTCTAAAGAGTATCGCTTCTTGGCCTGTGTCTAAGATCAAAGTGTAGTATCTGTTCTAATCAGTTGAATATTTGACGTTCTCTCCATGGATGTTCCAATGTATCTGATATTCTCTCCACTGTTATCGTGGATGATCATTCCAAAGCTCACTTTTTAGTTAAGATTTAAAACAAATTGAAAAACTTACGTCCCATGGCATGTTCGTTTCGATGTAGTAAAGAAATAATTCATTGTATTGATTATATTTTTGTACGAAATAAAAAATGTTTGTAGCAACCGCTTAATTATTTCACCCAATACATCTCCGGATTGTATATAGAATGATTTCGATAGAATATAATTTTATTTTAAGCATAATGTAGATATTCAGAGAACAGAAGAGCTTTTTCAAATAAAATAATATGTTATCGAAATCAATCACATTTTCCAATATTTTATAGTATTGTAACAATCTCATGTATCGGTGGCAATTCGCAGCAGTACATTTATTTGGATCAACCAATATATTTTTTTGATTCAATTGGTTTTTTTTCTCAGTATATTTTTCCATTATATTTCCCCTGGTCACTTCACTATTCGGAGTCATTATAATTGTACCAAGTTCCAGTAATAAGAAAATACCGAATGTCCATCTAGACGAATATTATTTTTTCTCGATTGTCCGAACACCAACAGGTAAGACGCAGTTGAGCGTTTTATTGGCAGGAGCGCTGCTGATTGTGACAGACGGAAGATCGGCGCCAAAGGCCCGTCGGGACTTGGGCATCTGCCAATGGCCGGCGAACATCGATTGCGAGGAACCTGGACAGGGATTGCGAACGTTACTAAAAGAGCTTCCGGTGCCGACTGAATGTCCGAAACACGAGTCAGTCACGTTGACTGTACATCTCGCGCACGAGTCCGATTGCACGAAATTCTACAAGTGTGCCTTTGGCAACAAAGTTCTCATGAATTGTCCCTGCATGAAGGACGGTGGTAGACTCTATTGGAACAAATATCAACAATATTGTGATTGGCCGCACAATGTGGATTGCAAGTCCAAAGATCCCCACTCAGCTGTGCCTTGTCCAGGACACGAAGCGTCGAAGGCACCACCAACACCGACAACTTCAAAACCTACGACAACTCCAGTACCAACAACAACTCCAAAACCTACGACAACTACAAAAGCCACGACAACTCCAAAACCTACGACAACTCCAGCACCGACCACAACTCCAAAACATACGACAACTCCAGTACCTACGACAACTCCAGCACCGACGACAACTCCAAAACCTACAACTCCAGTATCTACGACAACTCCGAAACCTACGACAACTCCAGCACCAACGACAACTCCAAAACATACGACAACTCCAGCACCGACGACAACTCCAAAACATACGACAACTCCAGTATCTACGACAACTCCAAAACCTACGACAACTCCAGTACCTACAACAACTCCAAAACCTACGACAACTACAAAAGCCACGACAACTCCAAAACCTACGACAACTCCAGCACCGACGACAACTCCAAAACCTACGACAACTCCAGCACCGACGACAACTCCAAAACCTACGACAACTCCAGTACATACGACAACTCCAGTACCGACAACTCCAAAACATACAACTCCACAACCTACGACAACTCCAAAACCTACGACAACTCCACTACCTAAGATAACTCCAGTACCTACGACAACTCCAAAACCTACGACAACTCCAGTGTCTACGACAACTCCAAAACCGACGACAACTCCAGTACCTGCAACAACTGCAAAAACTACGACCCGAAAAATGCTGGAATTGGATCTTGGAAGGATTTAAATGTACACGGGTGCACTCTTACGTGGAACGGACGCCATATTATGAAGCAAGCCACCACGCTATTCCGTTTAGTTGCAGTGTGACCAACTATTTGAAAACACATTCACGAGTTATAAACGATTGTCACTCTTAACAGCACGCCCACTTAATCGCTGATAGTTCTCCCTTCTTTTTTACAATAAATAACAAGTAACAAAATGAAATAACCCAATCATTTTTACATTTCCAACCAATTAATCCCATTTTCCGATGACAAAACAAATTTGTCAGCCCTGTCGTTAAGATGTCCACGAAAATTTTTTCGGCTGAGACATACTCGATGGAGGTCCTTTTTCAGCATGCTCGTGAAGAAAATGATGTTTAATGTGCTTGGGTCGCTGATGAAACCTTGACGTCTGTGGAAGTGATATAGCGCCTTTATAATCGCAATATAGTTTCGTCGGCTTGTCTATTATGGCTTGGTCCACTCCTCTCAAGGCCACTCTAGAGGCCGAAAAAATACGCTTTTTGGGGACTTTTTTTTCAGAAAAACTACAAAATAAATCGAGATTACAAAAAAGGGTGTTTATCATACATATCAGTAACTGTATACAATCATTTTTTGGAAGCGATTGATTTAAAAATGGCGTCTGTGCAGCGTTAATCTCAAAACTGCATTTTTCAAGTTGGCCGGAAACATAACTCAGACAATTTTCAACCAATTCACTTGAAATGTTGAATGTATCTTGAAAAATACATCGTCGACGGAAGTACGTAGGATTTTTTTATATTGCATAGTTCTTTTGTTATTAACAATTATCTGACAATTTTTAGGCAAATTTTTCACTTTCCAAAAATTTGCCTAAAAAATCGTTAATAACAAATGAACTATGCAATATAAAAAAAAATCCTACGTACTTCCATAGACAATGTATTTTTCAAGACTCGAACTGCACGATATACAACTGTACAATACAATATAAGCAATACAATATAGAACTATGATTATTTTATATACAGCTGCAACTATACAATATGCAACTATGATTATTTTATATACAGCTACATATATACAACAGACAACTATGACTATTTAATATACAGGTATACAATAATTAACTAAAACTATACAATATACAACTGTAATTGTGCAATATACATCTATACTCATACAATAGATGACTATTGAACTATGACTATCAAATACAATGCATGTACAATAAACAACTATACCTATACGATAATGAACTAAAAATACACAATATCCAACTTCAACTATACGATATATAACTGCATTTATACAATATAAAACTACATCTATACAACATACAATGACGACCATTTATTTGCTTACCCATGCGATATACAAGTAGACCTATACAATTGACAGCTATACTTATACAATACAATACATGAGCAATAAAAAACTACACCTATACAATAAACAACTAAAACAACACAATGTGCAACTATAACTATAAGATATGTAACTGTACTTATATAATATAAAACTATCCCTATACAACAGACAACTACGTCCATTTAATAGATCAAATGTACAATATACAACTAGACCTATCCAATAAACAGCTATGCCTATCCAATATAATGCATGTACACTATACAACTATACCTATACAATACACAATTCTGATAATTTATTATACAGCTACAACTATACAATGCACCACTATACCTATAAAATTTGCACCTATGACTATTTAACATACAGATACAACTATACAATAAACAACTAAAAATATACAATATACATCTACAAGTATAATATATACAACTATGACTATACAATAAGCAACTTCTACTATACTGCAACTACGACTATACACTATATTGTGAAACGTGTAAGAAAAATTCATTCTTATATATGAAAGTTCATCAATGTTTTGGTTGACTTGGATTTAGGCCGTTTTCGATAATTCTCAACACATGTCCATTAAAATTACGAAGATAAACACTTCTTAAGGGGCTATACCAGTGTGACACTTTAAAAAAATCGATTTTTTTCGCCTTTTTCGACAGTTTATCCTTTAAAGAATATCATTATCATTTATATGCTTTATATCAATATCATTTTATCGTGAAAAAATCGATAGTTAAATCTTTAAACGCGTTTATCTCGAAATGAGATTTTTCAAATTTGCTGACATTGTAAACCAAAGAGTAATTATCCGATTGACTTGAAATTTGAACTGAGTACTGTTCAATATATTTACTCTACAATGACGTAGGATATTTTGAATTGGATGAAAATTGACGATTTGGCATTGAAAAAAAAACCGCTATTTTATAGGCAAGAAAACAGACTTTTTTTCATAACTACGCCATTTTGTTAGATTTTGATATTTTTCGAAAATCCTACGTCATTGTACAGGAAATACCTTCCAGTGTAACGTCATTTTTTCCTTTCTCGGTTTCAGCTACTCAATCGGCCGAAATCATGTCATCAGTGGAAGAACTTTTTTTTTTGCGCCTCCGAAGGCAGCTCACGAGTCGCTTGGATCTCAATATTTTTCTATGAAAAAATTATGTAATATAGGTCAAATATAGCCAAATATATTTTTAATTTACCGGAATATTTAATTGAGTATTTTTCTTCGAAAAAAATTCCCGAAAATCACCCAAATTTTCAGCGTTCACACTGGTATAGCCCCTTAAAATGACGAAAATAAACTCGATGAGAAAATGACAAAAAGTGCAACGTTTGCTTCAGATATCCGAGGTAATTTCACAAAACTGCGATGCCCACCGTCCTTCGACGGTATCTTGTGCTGGCCCCGTCAGCTCGCACCCGGAACCGCTTCCCTCCCCTGTCCGCCGCAATTTATACTCGGCTACAGAAGTCCCGCGAACGCGACCGCGGCAAAAAATTGTCTCGAAAAGGGTGAATGGTACAAAAATGACGATGAAGTGACGTGGAGCAATTACACACTTTGCACACCGCCCGCTGGACACTACGTAACCGCGGTCACCGATCTCAAGATATCCCACTTGGAGTACGAGAAAACGAGCAATTCTACGCTACTGACCGTGAGTAAAACGTGAATTGAAAGAAAACCTGTGGCAATTACGGGGTTAAGCCACTCTAGAGGCCGAAAAAATGCGCTTTTTCGGGATTTTTTTTTTCAGAAAAACTACAAAATAAATCGGGATTACAAAAAAGGGTGTTTATCATACATATCAGTGACTGTATACAATAATTTTTTTGAAGTGACTAATTTCAAAATGGCGGCTGTGCAGCGTTTACCTCAAAACTGCATTTTTCAAGTTGGCTGAAAACATAACTCACAAGGCACGTCCCTCAGCTGACAACCTTCGATTTTGTTGAAATTTGGATATGTTATAAAGCACCGAAAAGCAAGCGATACGTATTTTTTTTATCGGCGGAAAAACGTTTTTAAGGGGTGAAACCACCCCTTAATTAGGGGTGGTTCACCCCTTAATTTTTTTGCAATGTCACTATAGTGGATTTTTCATTGCTTCGGATTAGAAGAATTTTCGTTTTTGTTTCATTAAAATCGGTGGACTCCTTATGTGTGAAACTGCTACATTACCCCTGGAGATGTCTTTTTTCGAGGTGTGGTTTCACCCCTTAAAACCGTTTTTCCGCCGATAAAAAAAATACGTATCGCTTACTTTTCGGTGCTTTATAACATATCCAAATTTCAACAAAATCGAAGGGTGTCACCTGAGGGATGTTCCTTGTCACACAATTTTCAATCGATTCACTTGAAATGTTGAATATATCTTGAATAATACATTGTCTATGGAAGTACGTAGGATTTTTTTTATATTGCATAGTTCATTTGTTATTAACAATTATCTGACAATTTTTTAGGCAAATTTTTGGAAAGTGAAAAATTTCGTCAGATAATTGTTATTCTTCTCCTTCTTTGTAATCCGATTTATTTTGTAGTTTTTCTGGAAACAAATCCCCAAAAAGCCTATTTCTTCGGCCTCCAGAGTGGCCTAACCCCTTGAACTCGTATGAAACTTTTTTTACTCTGAGATTATCGCGTAACTTATTTTTGTTTTGACGTCGTAAAAATTGGCTGAAGAAATGGCTACCGATCGTCAAAACCGTCTCGCAGATCGGTTACGCCACCTCGTTCACCGCACTCGTCATCGCCATGGTCGTTTTCTCGTTGCTCAGGTAAAAGTTGCGACGTGAAAGCACACAACGTGTCAGAAAAACGTACTCGCAATTGCAGACATTATTTTATTGTGGCAGAAAGAATGCAAAGGATTTTTTTTTCTTATTCGTGTCGAATAATCTATACAAATAAAAGAACATGTCCTGACTGATTCATCAATGCCGAGCCAAGACAGCTAAAGCTATTACATTAAATTTGAACAGTTGGTTGCTTTTTCGAAATTCAACCCTTAAGGGAAGAAAAGAGGTGACAAAGTTTGTGTAGAAATGTTATAAAATCTCGTCGTATTTACTTGAAATTTGGTATTCGTGCTTCTTGACATAATTAATGAAACACGTATTTCAGTGTTTTTAGAAATTCAACCCCTAAGGGGAGAAAGAGAATGGCAAAGTTTGTATGTAAAATAATAAAAACCTGGTCAGCAAAATTTACTTGAAACTTAATATTAGAGCTCTTCAACACATTTGATAAAACACGTATTTTAGCGTTTTTCGCAATTCAACCCTCAAGGGAAGAAAAGGGGTGGCAAAGTTTGTATGGAAATATTTTTAAATCTGGTCGGATTTACTCGAAATTTGATATTCGTGCTTTTTGACACAATTAATGAAACACGTATTTTAGCGTTTTTAGGAATTCAACCCCTAAACGAAAGGGGGTGGCAAAGTTTGTATGGGAATGTTATACAATCTGGTCGTATTTACTTGAAATGTGGTATTCGTGCTTCTTGACACAATTAATGAAACACGTATTTCAGCGTTTTTAGAAATTCAACCCCCTAAGGGGAGAAAGAGGGTGGCAAGGTTTGTATGTAAATTAATAAAAATCTGGTCAGAAAATTTACTGGAAAACTTATTAGTAAAGCTCTTCAACACATTTGATAAAACACGTATTTTAGCGTTTTTCGAAATTCAACCCTTAAGGGAAGAAAAAGGGTGGCAATGTTTGTATGGATTTTTTTAAATGTGGTCGGATTTACTCGAAATTTGGTATTCGTGCTTCTTGACACAATTAATGGAACACGTATTTCAACGTTTTTAGAAATTCAACCCCTAAGGGGAGAAAGAGGGTGGCAAAGTTCGTATGTAAAATAATAAAAATCTGGTCAGAAAATTTACTTGGAACTTAGTATTACAGCTCTTCAACACATTTGGCAAAACACGTATTTTAGCGTTTTTCGGAAGTCAACCCCTAAACGAAAGGGGGTGGCAAAGTTTGTACGAAAAAGTGAAAAAATCCAGACAAATTTACTTGAAACTCTGTATTACTGCTTCTAGGCGCAATTAATGAAATTTCAGCGTTTTTGGAAATTCAATCCTTAAGGAGAAAAGGGGGTAGCAAAGTTTGTATGGTAAAAGAAGTATCGGTTTAGATTTACTTGAAACTTAGTATTAATGCTCTTCAACACAATTCTACGTGTTCCTTAATGAAAAATTTCAGGAGCACATTTCATTAAGGAGTATTCAACACAAGTCTACACGAGCAAAGCTGCGGGTGGAAAGCTAGTTTCTAATAATCTAGCAGGATATTGAAGTCGAGGTGACCAGACTAGTAAATGCCGAAATACTTCGAAATAAGGTTAAAAAAAATGTATAGGCATCATTTTTAGCTAAAGGATAAATTTTTTTGAAATCATCAAATATTTTTTTGAAGCCTGGGAGATAATTTTTTTTCATTTCGTGTAACTTAATTGAAAAATTTCATAGCATAATTAATCTGTTCTATGGGGAAGTGTTTTTAGATACAATTGTTTTAGACAAGATTTTCCGATAATATTGTTAGTTTATAGATAAGATTGTTGAGATAAATTTTTTAAATGAAACTGTTAAATTATATTTAAAATGGTCCGATAAGGTTCCAAAATTTTATCTAAAATAGATTTTAGATAAAATTGTTTGGATAAATCTATTAGATTTTAGATAAGATTGTGTGAATAAAAGTATTACATTTTAGATAAGATTGTTTGGATAAAACGATTAGATTGTAGATAAGATTGTTTAGATTAAAGTATTCGATTTTAGATAAGATTGTTTAGATAAAACGATTCGATTTTAGATAAGATTGTTTGGATAAAACTATTAGATTTTCTATAAGATTGTTTGGATCAAAGTATTGGATTTTAGATGAGATTGTTTAGATAAAAGTAATAGATTTTAGATAAAATTGTTTGGATAAACCTATTAGAATTTAGATAATATTGTTTGAATAAAAGTATTAGATTGGAGATAAGATTGTGAGAATAAAGTATTACATTTTAGATAAGATTGTTTGGATAAAACGATTAGATTGTAGATAAGATTGTCTAGATAAAAGTATTCGATTTTAGATAAGATTGTTTAGATAAAACGATTCGATTTTAGATAAGATTGTTTAGATAAAACTATTCGATTTTAGAAAAGACTGTTTTTATCAAAGTATTAGATTTTAGATGAGATTGTTCAGATAAAAGTATCAGATTTTAGATAAGATCGTTTAGATAACATTTGTAAACAAAATTGTTTTTGCAAAAACTTCTTCCGGGGCATGCATACGAGGAGTCGTTTATGTGGAAATGTTTCAGAAAACTCAGAAATCCCAGAAATCGCCTGCACATGCATTTGTTCGCGTCATTTATCATGAGAGCTTTCATGGCTCTGTTAAAGGATTGGCTTTTCGTTGATGGCATAGGACTCCCATGGGACGTCGTCACCGTCGACGGCCGAAATACTTTCATCAAAGAGCGAAACGTGAGGATAAATCTGAATGAAAATCTTTACCAGAGACAGAGAGTCCTTTGCTTTCCTTCCCCTGGTGCGATACCAAAAATTCGTGCTCGGCAATTAAAAGTTTGCTTAACACATTAACTCTCTTAAGGCCTTAGGCCACTCTAGAGGCCGAAAAAATATGCTTTTTGAGGATTTTTTTTTCGGAAAAACTACAAAATAAATCGATAAACATAACTCAGTTGACAATTATATGACGATTTTTTAGGCAAATTTTTGGCAAGTGAAAAATTTGCCGAAAAAATCGTCAGATAATTGTTAACTGAGTTATATTTCTCGATTTACTTTGTAGTTTATTATCTGACGATTTTTTAGGCAAATTTTTCACTTTCCAAAAATGTGCCTAAAAAATCTTCAGATAATTGTTAAAAACGAATGAACTATGCACTATAAAAAAAAATCCTACGTACTTTCATAGACAATGTATTTTTCAAGATATATTCAGTATTTCAAGTGAATCGGTTGAAAATTGTCTGAATTATGTTTCCGGCCAACTTAAAAAATGCAGTTTTAAGATAAACGCTGTACAGCCGCCATTTTGAAATGAATCGCTTCAAAAAAATTATTGTATACAGTCACTTGTATGTACGATAAACATCCTTTTTTGTAATCTCGATTTATTTTGTAGATTTTCTGAGAAAAAAAATCCCCAAAAAGCCTATTTTTTCGGCCTCTAGGGTGGCCTAAGGCCTTAAAGAAAGAAAAAAAAAGAAATCGATTTATTTATCGTTGTATATGTATATGCCTTAAGCTTTAAGTCCAAAAGTTTCTTCAAACCTTTTTTGAAGAAACCGTTCAACCAATAACCAGAACAAGATTAATTTTCACCATAAACAAAATTATTGATTGCTCCAAGGGCATTTTTATTTTTCCCTTTTTTCGACACTTTTTATTGCTTATTTTGACAGATAAGTAGAAGATCAAACATTCTTAAGGGTGGATTGTCTTTTTTTTCGCAAAATTTACCGCTTTTTGGGAATTTTTTTGTGAAGAAAGTATACAACGGAAAACTTGTGAAACTTGGCATATAGTTTTATTGATCTGTTGACTACATACAAAAAATTTTTTAAACAATTTCATCAAAAAATCCGCCTCCCACCCCCCTCGACGCGCGATGGTCCTTTTTTGATGGTGTGCACGATTACAGCCTTCACGTTCATCCTGCAACAAAAACCCAAAAAGCATTTTACTTTAGACACATATAGCTATCGTTCGATGAAGGGGAAAAAAAAATTGACGATTTGGTGACGTTTTGAACTTGAAGTATCGATTTTTCGAAAAAAATTGATCGATTTTTTGTTATAAATAAAAAACTATTAAACGTATTGCTTTTTTGCTTCATCAAACGATAAAAGGATGTCAGCTGAGCATTCTGTCCAAATTTGAAGGCAATCGGTTGAATAGTTTTTGAGAAATCGTGCACACCATCAAAAAAGGACCATCGCGCGTCGAGGGGGGTGGGAGGCAGATTTTTTGATGAAATTGTTTAAAATTTTTTTTGTATGTAGTAAACAGATCAATAAAACTGTATGCCAAGTTTCACAAGTTTTCCGTTGTATACTTTCTTCACAAAAAAATTCCCAAAAAGCGGTAAATTTTGCGAAAAAAAAGACAATCCCCCCTTAATACGTTCCTCAAAAGGATTCTTCGTCACACTTGAGAATTTTCCCAGCTTTTGGATGAGCAATTTTAAAATTGCAGTTTGGAAAAAATCCGCCCATCTGGTGTTCCAAAATATTCTGGCAATGACGACATATGAATTTGGAAAAATAAACAAATTCATTTCTTATGGAGAAAAATGCATTTTTTTATATACTCGTTAAACTACTTTTTTCAAAAAATTTGTTGATAGCTTTTCGATATTTATATTATTTAAATATGGACGTGCTCAGCATCCTCAAAATGGTTGATTTTTACCCTCGTGTTGTGATTCATCGACAGATCTGGGTGTGCAAAGCTATCACGAGCCTCTGGCAATACTTTATAGCCGCGAACTATGCCTGGATACTCATGGAAGGACTCTATCTTCACAACCTCGTGTTTCTGGCCATGTGCGCCGACACGTATGCTATTACTACATACGTGCT
This sequence comes from Ophion obscuratus, assembly GCA_964007375.1. NCBI lineage: Eukaryota > Metazoa > Arthropoda > Insecta > Hymenoptera > Ichneumonidae > Ophion > Ophion obscuratus. The sequence continues at coordinate 27,623,786 of OZ023324.1, read as the reverse complement.
GTTGGGCTGGGGTAAGACTTGACGATATTACAACACACTGCCATTTTTTAGTATTCAATAAAAAGTATAGTAGTGTACCGGTACATTAAATAAATAAAAAATAATAATTCCAGTTTTACCAATAATTATAATAATTATATAATTCATATAAATTATTAATTATGTATAATTATATTAATACAATTTATTAAATATAAATATAAGTATATTTATGAAATTTATATAGTTTATAATTATAATAAGTATAATCATTGTTATTAACAATAATTAATACTACTTTTATTTGACTACTGTATTTATAAATAATTTCCAATTGACGTATTTTTCGCTTCTCACATCTTGTCATTGTTTTCTCTTTCGTGTATTTTTTTTCAAATTTTTACTTGGAGTCCTTTTTTATAATTATTTTTCACTAATTTCCTTCAATTTTAGACGATTAATTATCGAAGTATCTTTCTTTGGTTTTTATAACACTTTTCGCAGAATCATTTCAAGTAATTCGAGTATTGTTTCACTTCGTTGTAAAGGTTTGCCAGCTCTGGTCGTAATAGTTTGGATCTCAGTACGAGTGGCGATGGAGGATACACTGTGCTGGACTACCCACAACAACCCCTCGCTCTTTCTCATTATTCGAATACCAATAATGATTTCTATCCTGGTGAGGCTTTCGCCACAATTATTTCTACGAGCAACGCTTAGTCAATTAATACTCGAAGTTAATGAATTCGTCAATATTTATCAATTCGTAATCCAGATTTGATTTTTTTTATTGATATTTGTGATATTTGTTGATATTTTTTGAAAATTTTCTCGATATTTTTAAATTTAGTCGATATTTTTCATATTTATTGATATTTATTTTTTTAAGTATCTCGAACAACCCTCTAATGGAGCATGAGAAACATTTTTAAATCTGAGTCACGAGAAAAATGTATATAACATTTTTAATCATTTTAATTTCGCGATGTTACAATTTCAATTCAATGGAAAATTTTCGATAAAAATCTTACGGATCGTAATTCAACAAATTGAATACATTTGACGTTGATAAAAGTTTACAATGAGAACATTGAATTAAAGGTGAGAGAGATATTGAAATCTTGGCTATTGGCAACATTTTTTTCATTCATTGAAATTATAATGTAGTTTTAATGACTTAATAAATATTCGCTCAATACTTGCACGCTATATTGACACTTTTAAATTCTCGTAACAATGACTTCTGCCAAAATGATCATCAGAAAATAAAAATTTCACGCTATCTTGATGTGGTTCCAGTTCAACTTTGTTCTGTTCATTAATATCGTTCGAGTGCTCCTCGTGAAAATGAAGACATCGGTGCACCTTCAGCGGAAAAAGATGCAGTACGGGTGAGCAGACTCGCTTGTAGGCAGAAATTCAAATACATTCGGCAAGCATTTCGAATTCGAATTGTACTTTTGAGGAAAAAAAATGTAAATTAATGATCTTTGACAGTTTATCAATTTTCCCAAGTTTACAAATACTATTGAAAAGAGTATTCGTAGATCATTTGAAAGTAGAGGAAGACATGCACAAATTTATTTCGCCCCATGGAAAATTAGGTTTTCGTCAATTTGCTGAAGAATTTTCTTTCTTTTGACGTGTAAAATTTATAATTAATTTTTTTCGTCATTTCCAACAAGCCCGATTTTTTCGAATTTTTTGTCGTATCCCGAAGGTACTGAATGTGCGCTAATTTATTTTTCAACAATGCATTTTAAATGGCCAAGTATTAATTTTCTTCTGATAAACTGTCGGTGAAAAAGAAAAGCATTTTTATTGAAACCAAGGTACATATATTGAGAGCCTAAGAGCAAAAAATACAGAAAAACGACAAAAAACATGGCCGCCCGCGTATGACGAAATTTTTTTAGCAACGTTTGGCGGTTGACACTCTCCAGCTTAAATGGTCCATCTAAACTCTAAAATTAATACGTTCAGATTATTTTATTATTATCAATAATTACCCAAAAACTTCATATATATTGAGTTTTCCAATGATTGCTGCTTAATTTCATCCTCAAAATGAATCTTGTAGTATTTTATAAATTGACTGGTAAACGCGACACCGCAGCAATTTGAATTTTATGTTTTCATCAGTGGTAGCACTGCTCGTTTTGTTTACGCATGCGTCGTGCTCTCCGCGTTGGCGCTGCTTCGCGAGTAGCAGTGAGCAAGTCTAACCTCAAAATAACACGGGCGAGCGTGGCTTCAGTGCGTTTTATTCTAATTATGTTTAAAAAAATGGAATGGATTAAAATTTTACTACATAAAATATCCTCCAAAAGAAAAACCATTGGCGATATTAGCTAATCAGCAATTTTATTTATAAAAAATAATAAAGTAAGCTACAGGAAAAAACTATGAATTCACCTTATGCCCAGTTTCGTCAACCAGGAATAAGTTACGGATAAAGTTATCCGGCGGATAAACAATGTTAGAGGTCTATGATATTTTGCGGATAACTTTGTCCATAGGTGACGAAGTCGTCCATTGGCATGGATATTACACCACGATGTAGCAAAGCGTTTCTACTATACCGACAGAACAATCATCATACAGGCCGAAAGAATATTGCTGCAGGTGATCCGTTTGTTGCAGGCGATGGGCCAAATCGACCCTAATTCTAGTGCCTCTCTTCGGAGCCCACTACACGCTGTTCCTTGGTCTATCCTACCACACGGACCATCTTGTGGAACTTATATGGCTCTTGTGCGATCAGTTTTTCGCTTCGTTCCAGGTGAACCATTTTTCCCCATTCGCAATATTTTCTCCGTAGATACTTGAAGAGTCCTTCGATCCTGAAATATCCTGGAATCCTGAGTATCAAGGACCCTTTTTTGGATTTTTTTTCGAGCTTACTCTTCCCAAGGTTTTCATCGCTGCCTCACATTGCCGGACCCTCCAAGCTCCTGATACCCGCTCTATAATTCCCAATGTCTCGTAGGAATTTAATTCCGGCTCTGCATTGCCTGATTCCCTGAAACTCAAAATCCTAATTCCTGACTCATATTCTCCAATTCATCCGAAGATCCTAACTGCCACCCGCCATTTTCCATTCTGCAAGGTCTTCAATGCATACGAGGCAATTTCCTCAGGAATACGCGAGTGAACGATTTTTCCAGGGTTGCTTCGTCGCCTTCCTGTATTGCCTGCTGAACGGCGAAGTGCGAGCCGAAGTCCGAAGAGCCTGGAGGGCACAGAGGTCGCGACACGGCGCCGAGTCCTTCGCCCTACCGGCCCGTAAACTTGGCAAATCATCGGACCTCAGCTCGCGGAAAGTTGTACGTGATCCAATTAAAAGCCTAAAGACTGGCACCGATGTATCGACTTTGTAACAATTATCTTCGTCCAGACGCATAAAGTACTCTTCTTTCCCCACCTACGTCACGAATACGCTTGCGATACGAAAACCCAAACTCTAGTGAAGATATGAACCGCCAGGGGGCACTGTTCGTGTTAGGACGTTGAATAAGTTCGCGCCGTTTTCCAACAGATGGCGCCACCAACTGCGTGCGTATAGTGATTTCAGGGTCACAGGGTGAATGATGTGGTACAACTCCACAATTTGTATAAACAGTAATGAGTTAACTTTATTTACTTAGTTAAATAATGCTCTCTTAACAAGTAGCCACAGGTGTAGTGCCGGGGGAACGCGCCAAGAAATCGTTAGAGTTATATCCAAACTTGTAGATTGCCTTCTCCTCTGGTTTTCGGTGAAAAGCGATCGGAGCGCCGCGCTAGGACGACGACCCGAGTCAGAGGTGCCAGCGACGCCACATGCGTGCGTCCTGACATTTTTATTTATTAATAAAACGTATTATTTATTAATAAAACGTATTATTTATTTGGAAAGTACGAATATTTTTACTTTGATATAAGGTACAAACGTGGAGGTTATGTGTGGAGCACAATATCCGATAAATGGCATAAACGACATGGACTTGGAAGACATATTCTTTCAACAAGATGGCGGAAACTGCCATCTTGTTGAAAGAATGCAGAAACCTGCAAGATCGTGGAATTTGACGCCATTGGAATTCTTTCTTTGGGGTTTTCGGAATGGAAAAGTGTATGTCAGTAATCCACAGAATATTCCGGAGCTCAAAGAAGCAATTGGACGCACCCTTTATGAAATTAGTCCGTAATTGTGCTAAAGTGTTATTGAAAATTTCGCCAAAAGATTGATCGTTTGCAAACAGGGACGAGGCGGCCATTTATCGAATATTGTGTTCCACACATAACCTCCATATTGGAGGTTATGTGCCCCTACCTTATATTCAGGCGGGAAACCATTCGGGAGTACGTTTTCGAGTGATTTTCGTGATTTTTTTAAACCTACCTCTGACCAAAAAATTGAGAATTGCATTTTTCAGAGGTGTTTGAACAAATGAGTATAATTTTTCCCATAATTTCATAACATTTTCTGCTATAACAAATATACTTTAAACAATGATATTACCCCAATTTTCGGTACATATAGAACGTAATTACATAAAGAAACAATTCACTTTATAAAACTATAGATTAGAAACTTCTAGAGCTAGTGTGCACACAAATTGACCGAAAGTTTCGGGAAACGTTGGAAAAAAAAATTATGTCAGACGTCAGAGTTGATCACAAAAGAGTTTCGAAACGTTTGAAAGCATTAGGAGTGCTTTTTGTAAATAAAGCATTAATTTTTACGAAAACACAGCGAGCACTTATTCAACATCCTGATATTTCAAAGAGTACAAAATGTACGAAGAAGGTATGTAAAAATCGATGCTGAAGAATCTCCGGTACATGGGAAGCCATTGGACCATCAGGTGCATCTTCCTGCATTCCGTAAACACCATTCGGGCTCGAGGCTGTCAGCGAGAATGCCACGTTGCACCAATCTCTCGCGATGCATCAGCATCCTTGGTTTAGCCTCGACCCAGGATGATTGAGGCTCAGCCCAGAGTCTCTCGGCGAGCGCCGCAGCTCGTGGCCACAGTCTTGAATCAACCGAAGAACTGCCTGCCTGTTCCGACCACAGAGCCGCTTCGCCACCTGTGCCAATTTCACGCGGGAACTCAGTACTGCATATGAAGTTCCATGTCATGGAGACTGAAACTTTGTTGGGAAAAGCCTAATCTATTCCTCCGTATCAGAGATTCATTGTCAAGAACCAATGTCGCAAGTGGATTGATTGATGGGTTGATATATGCCTTGGTAAAAACCTTTGGGGATTCAATATCATGGAGACACTTGTTGGCAAAAGCTGAATTTGTTCCCAAAAAGCCCCAACTCAAAACATGTCTGATGAAGGCCTGATCTGTGTCTTTCACCTTCCCGATGATGTCACCAACCGCTGTTTCTTACCGAGGATCAAATGTTTGTCCGCCTCGGTGAATCCCTGCTGTTTGATGATGTTCAGAGGGGAGTTTTCGTAGATCATCTGCCAGTCTTTGTAGGGTGAACACCAGTTGTTTCCCGTGCCGAGCCAAGCACCAAATCTGCGAACGTGCAATGGAAACATGTGGTTGAACGTCATCGAACAGTTTTGTCGATGGAAGGATTCGAATGCAGATGCTAGCTTTAATATCCCGGTTGTCAGGGATCTCCATTGTCGATCAGCTCAATCAATAGGTCAGTTCGTTCTTGCATAGACAATCTCGTCAGCCAGAAACGCCAGTCGTACTCACCCACAGTCTAGGTACAAAGCATCGTAGTTCGAGAAGATCATCCGGAATTTGTTTCTGACGAGTCTGCCGATAGTGGGATCGTTTGCCGTTGTCCATATTTGAATGATGTGTTTCTGCGGATCCAAATGGTGAATGTTTTCAGCCCTCGTCAATCCGCTTGTCCACAGAACAACCGGTAAATCCTTGCCACCATTGGCGATTCGAAGTTTCTCGTAAGCCCGCTCTTGGAAGACGTTCCAGACTTCGTAGAAGCTCGCCTCGGAAAGATTCCATCCTCTGTTGGTCATCCATTCGGTGACAGCAGGTGACGAGCGCCAGCACTCGATGTTCACCTCGTCACCGCCCATATGAAAGATTTCGGGTTTGAAATCTTCCACCATGTCCTTGTAAATTCCTTCGAGAATCTCGTAGACCCTGTCGCTTCCTGGATTCAATTGGCCGCAGGGTGGTTCGCCGCAGTAGCTTCGCCAGGGCTCGGCACCGAAGCAAACGGTGGCGTTTTCGCCCACCCATTGCCAGCCCTCGCCCACGTGAGCCGGTGCATCGTATTCCGGGAGTACACGAACCCCGTGCAGGAGACCAAACTCAATGACCTCCTTGACGTCCTCCCCGGTGTAAACTTTTCGCGGTGTGTAAGCGCCATATTGGGATAATTTGGGGAACGTTCTGCTGACGTACGGGAAACTCTGGGAGTCCGTTATGTGCCAGTGGAACATGTTCATCTTTGACATTCCCATTGCCTCTATGGTACGGAGGATCGAGGCTTTGTCGATGAAGTTTCGCGACGTGTCGAGAAGGATTCCGCGATATGGATACACAGGACGGTCAGCCACAAAGACTTTCCGGGGAGTTTCGATCTTCTTGGTAAGATCATTGTACACGATAAGTTGACTGAGCGTTACGAGACCGTGACGGAGACCGAAGTACGAGTCCGCCCAGATGAATGCGTGCAACTAAACAGCCAAAGATGGCAAAGCTTATTATTACAATGAGAGAACTTGATTTCCAGTTTGGATCAATAGGATTAAGGACATTGGAAGACTTGGCAGACCCAAACACAAACGACTTCCTAATGAAGTTGGTTATCATGACCCAAACATCAACCACCTACAGATGATGAGTCCAACACCCAGCTGGATTGTGATCCTAGTAAAGACTCAACTAGAGAGCCAAAGATAGCAAAGCTTATTATTACAATGAGGGGACTTAATTTCCACTTTGCGTCAAGAGGATTAAAGATATTGGTGGACTTGTTGGACCCAAACAAACGACTTCCTAATGAAGCTGGCCATCATGACCCAAACATAAACCACCTACAGACTATAAGTCCAACACCCAACTGGATTGTGATCCTAGTAAAGACTCAACTGGAGAGCCGAATATGGCAAAGCTTATTATTACAATGAGGGAACTTGATTTCCAGTTTGGATCAATAAGATTAAGGACATTGGAGGACTCGGTGGACCCAAGTAAACGCCTTCCTAATGAAGCTGGTCATCATGACACAAACATCAACCACCTACAGACTATGTGTCGAGCGCCCAGCTGTATTGTGATCCTAGTAAAGACTCAACTAGAGAGCCGAAGATGGCAAAGCTTATTATTACAATGAGGGAACTTGATTTCCAGTTTGGATCAATAAGATTAAGGACATTGGAGGACTCGGTGGACCCAGGTAAACGCCTTCCTAATGAAGCTGGTCATCATGACACAAACATCAACCACCTACAGACTATGTGTCGAGCGCCCAGCTGTATTGTGATCCTAGTAAAGACTCAACTAGAGAGCCGAAGATGGCAAAGCTTATTATTACAATGAGGGAACCTGATTTCCAGTTCGGATCAATAGGATTAAGGACATTGAAGGACTTGATGGACCCAAGTAAACGACTGCCAAATGAAGTTGGTTATCATGACCCAAACATCAACCACCTACAGATGATGAGTCCAACATCCAGCTGGATTGTGATCCTAGTAAAGACTCAACTAGAGAGCCAAAGATGGCAAAGCTTATTATTGCAATAAAGGAACTTAATTTCCACTTTGGATCCACGTGAGTAAGAACATTGAAGGACTTGATTGTCGAACATCCAGCTGGATCGTGATCCTGGTAAAGACACAATGGTTCGGCTGAAAGCCAACAGTTACAAAGGTCGGACTGGATAATTTTACCATGTTGTCGTTTACCGGCTCAACCAAGAGCACGTAGGTCTCGCTCACGTTCAAGATATTCCTACCGTCGTCTTCAGTATCGAGCATGGGGTAGATTTCCATACTGAGGCCGCCATTTTGCGACTGCCCATTCGCCATTTTGGCTATGTTGCGCTTCAGGAGATCAACGTTCTTTTGCAGAAGTCGACGAAATGACCAGCTCGTACTCACATTCCTGAGCTCGATCTTGGTCGGATCAAGATGAACAGGGCTACCTTGCAACTGAGTTGTACCAGTTGGTTTTGGCCACAATGAACCACCGGTACCACAAAACAATTGACATACCTCCAAAGACCTTGGCGAATTGTTCCAGGGCCGTATCAATTCTTTTTCACAAAAACCCCCGTTGCATTCGTAATGCCACATAGAACTGCAATGAAAAAAAATCTTCGTTTTTCACAATTCGTAATATTGGGCCTGATTTCGGAATATTTCATTGCTATAGTCGGAATGGTAATTTTATTTGGAATATACGACGCACTGTTTTGAGAAAGTGCCATGAGAAAACGGTGGGCATTTGAGGAATTTATTGGGAAAAAAGTACTTGCGCGGTATATTTGATTTTTGGTATACCATTAATATACATATTAATGAATATGTTAATTTAGAATTTGAAGAAAACTATGATTAGTTGAAAAAATTAAGTATTCAAAAATTCTTATAGATTTCGACAGTTGATCAGAAGGTTCGTTCTAACAAATCCACATTTAAATAAATAAAAAATCAGTGTTCAATATGTATGTTAAAAAACTATTGTAATTGACAGTTAATTGGAAAGCATCTGGCAAATGGAAGACATTTAAATTTATTCATTTCAATTGATGTATTCGATTTATGAATATATGTTATTTTAATATAAAAAAATTACAATTATAATTAATTACATATTTGTGTATGTATTTATTGATATATTTTAACATAACATAATTATTTTTTATATTCGCACAAGCTTTCATTTATATTCGATATGAAATTATGAACTTCATTTAGTTTTGTTTTTAATAAATAAAAGAAAACGTTTTCTCCAAAATTCGAATATCGTTGGAATGTGATTTTCAAAAGTAATTTTTTTTTTAATAAAAAAAAAGATTTTCTAAAGTACTAAAAACATGTAAAAAAATCGTCCAGTAATTTATCGATTTATTGCATTATTAATGTGTTTATTATTCAGTTATCTCTCAGTTTTTCGATGTCTCCAACGAACTTATTCATCCTAAACTTACCCGAATTCTTCGGCATTGCCAACGATCCCTTGGACCGTAGAAAATATTAGAAAAACAACAAACATTGCGCACAGATCAATTTTGTACACGGTGATATTCGTTTTTCTGTATGCTGCGTAGAGTTGCTTCTCTTCTGACAATAATCAATTGCCATAAAAGGCCAATGAACGGAATAATCGGTTGACTCGATCTGCGTAACACAACGCACATAACAGAACACCACTTATCGCAGACTTTCACGATCCACGAGTGCAAAGATCGTGCGAAGCAGTGATAACCCCGCGGTGGGCGCGCAAATTTGAATTTCGAACGGGTTACGTATCCCAAAAGTAAAATTAACTCATTTTGAAATCCGTTAAATTGTACTCAAGCCCAAACTTGATTTTATTACCCAAGAATTCCATTTTTCTTTAAGGCCTTGGCCACTCTAGAGGCCAAAAAATAGGCTTTTTGGGGATTTTTTTTCAGAAAAACTACAATAAAATCGAGATTACAAAAAAGGGTGTTTATCATACATATCGGTGACTGTATACAATAATTTTTTTGAAGCGATTAATTTCAAAATGGCGGTTGTGCAGCGTTTATCTCAAAACTGCATTTTTAAGTTGGCCAGAATGATAACTCAGACAATTTTCAACCGATTCACTTGGAATATTGGATATATCTTGAAAAATACATTGTCTATGGAAGTACGTAAGATTTTTTTTATTGCATACTTTATTTGTTATTAATGATTTTTTAGGCAAATTTTTGGAAAGTGAAAAATTTGCCTTAAAATCGTCAGATAATTGTTAATAACAAATGAACTATGCAATATAAAAAAATCCTATGTGCTTCCATAGACAATGTACTTTTCAAGATATGTTCAACATTTCAAGTGAATCGGTTGAAAATTGTGAGTTATGTTACCGGCCAACTTGAAAAATGCAGTTTTGAGATAAACGCTGCACAGCCGCCATTTTGAAAATAATAGCTTCAAAAAAATTATTGTATACAGTCACTGATATGCATGATAAACACCCTTTTTTGTAATCTCGATTTGTGTTGTAGTTTTTCTGAAAAAAATCCCCAAAAAGCCTATTTTTTCGGCCTCTAGAGTGGCCTAACCCCTTAAGTGCAAACTTAAGTTAGAGTCGTGTCAATGTTTGTGTACTTAATATTCGCAGTGAATTTTAAAAGACTGTACGGATTTTGAAATTCGAGTAAATTCCAAACGACTTAATTGCAGGCTCAGGTTTAGTAGGAGACTCACTTTCTGACTTAAGATCAGACAACTCAAGTCTAGTGTCGAATTCTCACCCGAGTCAAGAGGAATTCGGTGGGCACTCAGGTGGAAAAGTTTTGAATATCGTACGTAACTTCATACCATTAAATTTCAGACTTCGGTTCAGACGACTCAATTTCATAATCGGATTCAGATAACGTAAGATCTGACCGCGGTTTAAATGATTTAAGTTGTGACTCAAGTTAAGAAGACTGGATTTAGAATCCGTGTTTGCGACAGTCAAGTTTAGGCGAGTCTGTTTCTTCTTCCTCAACACTCAACTTCCAGACTCAAGCTCAGGAGGTGGAATTTCGGACGACCCGAGTTAAAAATCAAGTTCAAGAGATTGACGTTTGGATTCGAGTTCATACCACTCATTTTCGAACTCAAGTTTAAGCTTAAGTTTAGCCGACTCACTTTCTGATTCAATTTCAACAGATGTAACGTTAGATGATTCAAGTTGGCACTCGAGTTCGAACGATTCAAGTTCGGAGAAAATATAGGCGACTCAACTTCAAATTCAACCTTCAAGTGATTCAAACTCTAAAGCAGCAATTTCCAACGAATCAAGTTGACAATAAAGTTCAGAAGATTGAAGTTTGGATTTCTGATTATAAGTCGCCGTCAAGTTCATAACGCGAGTCCATAAGTCGCCGTCGAGTTCATAACGCGAGGTCATAAGTCGCCGCCAAGTTCATAACGCGAGTTCATAAGTCGCCGTCGAGTTCATAACGCGAGGTCATAAGTCACCGCCAAGTTCATAACGCGAGTTCATAAGTCGCCGTCGAGTTCATAACGCGAGGTCATAAGTCGCCGTCAAGTTCATAACGCGAGTTCATAAATCGCCGTCAAGTTCGTAACACGAGTTCAAACTGAAGTTCAGGCGACTCAGTTTCAGGCGATTTCGGTTCATAACTCCAGTCAGGTTCATGAACTCAAACCTAATTTCAGACGAATCCCTTTTTTACGGAAGACTTACAATGGCACTAAAGTTCGCACCATTCGTGCTAAGACAGTGCCCAGACCATGTGATTTCTAGACTCAGGTCCTGTCCAGATTGAAGCTCGACATTGACTCACGGAACGCAACTACGATTCAACATCGAACTTAAGATTCCGAGGTATTCGATTGACAGATTCACATTCAGTTTTTTCTTATGCGAATCCAAGATGACCGGACTATCTTTATTGTAGAAAAGAAAACGCAGATACAGATGTCCTTATAATCTAAATTTCAGAGTTTCCTCTCGCTCTAAAGTCCCTGAGATGAAATTGGTCTCTTCCAACGGTCCGCTCACAGGTAGCATGAACCTTGATTCTGCAGACACCATTCAGGCTCAAGGCTGTCGGCAAGGACACCTCTCTGGACCAATCTCTCGCGCTGTCTGAGTATTCTTTGCTCGGCGTGGATCCAGGTCGATTGAGGCTCTGCCCAGAGTCTCTCGGCAAGTGCGGCTGACCTTGGCCACAATCTTGAGTCCACCGAAGTACTGTCGACTTGTTCCGACCACAGAGTAGCCTCGCCACCTGTGCAATAAAGTCATCGGTGTCACTTGGTACTTTGGAGGTCTATGATAAGTTGTTGAAAGCAGACGACAAAATGATGATTTCTTACCGAGTATGAGGTGTTTCTTGGCTTCGGTAAATCCTTGCTGTTTGATCATGGCGAGTGGCGAATTGTCGTAGACCGTCTGCCAGCTCTTGTAGGGTGAGCACCAGTTGTTACCGGCGCCGACCCAGGCACCGAATCTGCAAAGTTGAGATGTGCGACTGAGTGGTGCGCTGTGGGGGTTGCTATGGCTTTGGTGGATAAGGAGACCAGATGGGAATCAGGTAGTTGATCAACCTATGATCACCAGCTGTCCCGAGGGGATGAACAAAACGGGAAGCTTGGATGTCTGGACGAATGGACAATTGTCGATTGTCCTGCTTACCCGCAGTCGAAGTACAAAGCGTCGTAGTTAGAGAAGATCATCTTAAAGTTGTTTTTGACGAGTCTGCCGATGGTGGGATCTTTTCCGGTTGTCCATATCTGAATGATATACTTGGCTGGGTCGAGATGATGAATGTTTTCGGCACTCGTCAAGCCACTTGTCCACAGAACAACGGGTATATCCTTGCCCCCGTTGGCGATCTTGAGCTTCTCGTAAGCCCGGTCTTGGAAGACGTTCCAGAGTTCGTAGAAGCTCGATTCCGAAAGGTTCCATCCTCTCTTGGTCATCCATTCGGTGACAACGGGCGACGAGCGCCAACACTCGATGTTCACCTCGTCACCACCCATGTGGAAGATGTCGGGTTTGAAGTCTTGCACCATGTCCTTGTAAATACCTTCGAGAATCTCGTAGACCTTCTCGCTTCCTGGATTCAATTGGCCGCATGGTGGCTCGACGCAGTAAGATTGCCAAGGCTCTGCCCCGAAGCAAACCGTTGCGTTGTCGCCCACCCATTGCCAGCCCTCGCCCACGTGAGCCGGTGCGTCGTATTCCGGGAGCACGCGAACCCCGTGCACGAGCCCAAAGTCAATCACCTCCTTGACGTCCTCCTCGGTGTAAACTTTTTGCGGTGTGTATGCGCCATATTGGGAAAATTTCGGATACGTTCTGCTGACGTACGGGAAACTCTGGGAGTCCGTTATGTGCCAATGAAACGTGTTCATCTTTGACATTCCCATTGCCTCTATGGTGCGGAGGATCGAGGCTTTGTCGATGAAGTTGCGCGAAGTGTCGAGGAGGATTCCGCGATAAGGATACACGGGGCCGTCGACTATGTAAGCCTCACGGACGATTTGTACCTCGTTGCGAAGGTCATTGTAGACTATGAGTTGGCTCAGTGTCTCGAGGGCGTGACGAGCACCGAAGTAACTCGCGGCAACGATTGTCGCGTTAATCTACACCGCAACGGGAAAAATGGCTGTTGAATGTAATCCCTACACTTTCCGAACAACTTTTAATTGCCTCGGGAACTTGTATATAGGCTTGTTTCTGTATCTTTGTCCACGAGGAGTATTTCAGTGGATCAGTGATTGAGTGAATGGATAAGTCAGTAAAAGAGTAATTGAATAGGTCGTGAAGTAAATGAGTGAGTCATTTTGCGATTTTGAGTAACTTTGAGCAACTCTGAGTAACTGAGTGTTGGGGTTAAGTGAATAATAGGTACTTTGATGACTCAGTGAGTGAATCGTTGAGTGCTCGAATCAATTTGCAACTGGCTCCGTAAACGCGGGAATGAATAAGTGGCCGAGTAAGTTGATGAGTAACTCGATAAGTACTTGAATGCATTGGTGAGTGAATAGTACGTCAACAGTTAAGCCAATCATTACGCGTGAGTACGGAGGCATGTTAGTCACATTAGTGATTAAGTAGATCATCGAGTGCAAAAATAGTTGGAGGTTCAGTGACTGGATAACTAAAGCATGAGTGAATGAATCATTAACTCGACCAGCAATCAGTGAGTATTTTAGTGAATCAGTGATTGAGTGAATGGATAAGTCAGTAAACGAGTAATTGAATAGTTCGTGAAGTAAATGAGTGAGTCATTTTGCGATTTTTAGTAACTTTGAGTAACTGAGTGTTGGGGGGTAAGTGAATAAATAGGTAATTTGATTACTCGGTGGGTGAATCGTTGAGTGCTTGAATCAATTTGCGATATGCTAGGTCAAAGCGTGAGTGAATAAGTGGATGAGTAAGGTGATGAGTGAATAGACAAATAATTGAATGCATTGGTGAGTGAATAGTGACTTAATAGTCGAGTTAATCATTGCGCGTGAGTAAAGAGGCATATTAGTCAAATTAGTGATTAAATAGATCAGTGAGTGCAAAAATAGTTGGAGGATCAGTGACTGGATAATCAAAGCATGAGTGAATGACTCACTAACTCGACCAGTAGGCCATGAATGACTAAGAGAGCAAGTGTACGAAAATGAACTGCATCAGTGAATGAATAATTGAGTAACTGATTGAGTTCATGGCCAATGGACTGTCCCTATAAACCAGTGAGTAAATTAGCGTGTGAGTAAACGAGTAGTTGAGTGGATCAATAGGCGGACAAATAAGTTTTCGAGAGCGTGAGAAAATCGGTGATTGGGTAAATCCGTGAGGGAATAGTTGAGCACATGAATAATATTAACGATTGATAAGTCATTCGGTGAGTGGATGAATAATCGAATGAATCTGTGAATTCATGATTAAGTGATTGCGTAAATTGTTGAACTCATGCGAATGGGTTAATGCATCAGTACTATATCGAATCTCAGTGCGCAGGTAAATGAAGATTAGTTGATCCGTGAGTGCATAATTTATAGCATAAATATATTGGTAATTTAATAAATATCAATGAGTTCATTTATGGTTGAGTGAGTCAATGATTGAGTGAACTGGTAAATCAGTATCTGAGTAAATCAACGAATGAGTGAATGAATAGTTGAGTGCATTGATGAGTAAATGAGACAGGTGAGTTGCGCGAATAAACAAACGAATGAACAAAAAGGTGTTAAAAAAGACAACTATTACTCACCACATTTCCTTCCGTTTGGAAGATCTTGAGGGAGTAATTTTCCTTGGTGTCCAACGTTATCTGCGCGTCATTTAAATTCTTGATACCACTGACGTAGATTTCCAAGCTCTTGCCGCCTGGGCGTAACTTCCTGCCGGCCGCGTTGGCCACATTCCTCTTCAAAAGATCAACATTCCTCTGCAAAAGTCCACCGACGCTCGTTCTAGTAATTATGCCCCTCAACGTGACCTTGCCAGGATTCAGATGTTCCACGGAATGGCCCAGGGACAAGTGGCCGGTCGGTTTCGGCCATAGCGCGCCGGCCTCACCGCAGAATAATTGACACACGCCCAATGACAAGGGCGCTCGGACATCCGGAGTTATCAACTCCTTTTTGCACAGACCCCCCACGCATTTGTAATGCCACGGTGAACTGCTACGAAAGATAATTACGTTGAAGAAGATAGAACGGTCGGTTCACTGCTTAGGCGATCTACTATGTCACGCGGCCTGGGCCGATACTTGGATGGGTGGCCGCTTGGCTGCCTGCTTACGCCGGCTAACGGACAGGGACAATTTTACTGAGTTTGTTTGGGTTTTGGCCGATTGGGAATACAACTGATAGCGGAGTGAAAATATACAGGTTTTTCACAGTTTCCCTGTGCCCTCGTGCCCTAACGCGATAACTGCGATTAACGTTTTTGAATTACTGTATTCTTATCTAACAACGGTACACTGAAAAAAAACCAATTGAATCAAAAAAACATGTTGGTTGATTCGAATATATGTACTGCTGCGGAGTGCCACCGATATATGAGATTGTTACAATACTATAAAATATTGGAAAATGTGATTGATTTAAATAACATATTATTTCATTTGAAAAAGCTCTTCTGTTCTCTATATATGTACATTATCCTTTAAATAAAATTATATTTTATTGAAATCATTCTATATGCAATCCGTAGATGTATGGATGAAATAATTAAGCGGTTGCTAGAACATTTTTTATTTCGTACAAAAATATAATCAATAGAATTACTTATTTCTTCACTGCATCGAAACGAATATGCCATGGGACGTAAGTTTTTCAATTAATTTTAAATCTTAAATAAAAAGTGGGCATTAGTATGATCGTCCACGATAATAGTGGAGAGAATATCAGATATCCAATGGAATATCCTTGGAGGAAATATCAGATATTCAACTGATAGGAACAGATACTACACTTTGATCTTAGCCACAGGTCAAGAAGCGATACTCTTTAGAGTTTCTCCGGAGTTTAAGGGCGGGGTAAAGTATTTAAATTTTTTTTTATTTTTTTAAATTTTTTTAAATGAATGCATAATATATCAAGAATATTGTGTTAAAATTTTTATGCAATCGACAAGTGTTCTCAAACTTATGTGCAATGAGCGCTAAGCGACCAAACTACTCTTCTGCGTTTTTCAAACCGTTTTTCTGATACTTGTCATATTTGAAGTCCGTGTGCACGATAACTCAAAATCTACTGGACCAATCGCTTTGAAATTTTGCACAGTACTTCTTCACATAATTCACCAGGTATTGTCGAGAGCTTTTTTGTTTTTTTTTAATAATTACTAATTTTTCAACAACAAAATAGCCGATTTTTTTTAGCGAAAATCGGGTTTTTCGCTCCCAAGTGCTACGAAAAATCGAAAAATCGAAAAAAAAAAAATCCTCCCGTCATTACCTCGAGAAACATCTCCTTTAACAAATGCATTTTGATTTTTTTGTTTCAGATGATTCTGTTGCGAGTTATGGTGCACACCGCAAACCAACTTTTTTCGAGGCGCCTCCGGGGTTTAATTTTCACTCGCTCAATTTTGAATATTTTGCAATGCAAATTTAGGAGAATGTTGTTCAAATGTTACTTTATTATATGTAAATTTTTCAATAAACGAAAACTATTCGTTACGCCAAAAAAAAATCTTAAAAACATGCCTTTTTTCGCCGAATTAATTTTACCTCGCCCTTAAGGAGTAAGGCCACTGTAAATTTTTTGAAAAATCGATTTTTTTTTATTGGCTTAAAAAATAGTTTAAACCCTCTAGTTTAAAAATAGTTTAAATCCTTTTAACTTCTTTTTTTAATTTTTTCCAATAAAAAACTATTCGCAAAACTTTAAACGCGTTTTTCTCGAAACATGGTTTTTCAAAATGGCACGCAGCATAACTCGAACAATTTTCATTTTTTTTACTTGAAATTTTAACCAGATGTGAACATTTACATTATCTTGAGAATGTCGATCGGAATTTTCAAGAACTTTATTTATTGATTTTTTATTAACAAAAAACTTGCCGTTTTTTTCGTCAAAAATCAATTTTTTTTTTCAAACGCACGCCAAATCCACAAAAATTGATACTTTTTAAAATCCGATCGACATTCTCTAGCTATAGCCCTCTAGATTGATGGTTTTTTTTTTGTTCTAGATTCAAAAGTGCACCAGTGGTGCTGCGTGCCGCGGAGCCCTGGAAGCAAAACATGTCCCGGGAAGATAGCTGTGGAACCGCCATTTTGTTTTTTTTTTACTGTAAAAAAATTTTATAATAAAGTTTAATGTATGCCCGATAACACCATTAAAAGTTTTTTTTCAAATACCTTCAATTTCGGGAGCAAAAAATTAGTGAAAAAAACCTTTTTTTTTGGGCCGTTACAGTGGCCTTACTCCTTAAGTAGATTTTCGGTTCGCGCTACGCTTACGAGAAACGAGCGCGCGTGCGGCTTCTAGCGCTTACGCCGAGAACTACGGGTTTCCTCACACCTATAATTTCAGTGGCGCTCAGCCATGATTTGGTTGAATTTTTTCAACCAGATGCACAAGAAACAAATTTTACTTTCGCATAATTTTTTAACCAATTCAGACATTTGCTTAATATCTTTCAATCAAAATAAAATATTAATATTGTAACGAATAATAAACTTGGAAATCAATATCAGATATGGTGAAAAAAATAAAATAAAATATTTACTCAATAGAAATTTTATTTGAATCAAACGAGGGAAATTCAATTTTTCTTGCGTACTCGAATCAACAATATTCATGTTATGAATTGAAACGCTTTTTTTGTTCGTTGCAGAAAATGCATTCAAAACTATACAATTTTTTCGCGATAATTTTTTAGATAGTTTAAATAATATATTGTTCTCGGCTATCAATGTATCTTTTGAATGAAAAGAAAGTTTTAATTTCATCATGTTATTAAAGTCAGGAGCGTTTTGTTTGGACTAATAAATCCGATTATTTACACCAACAATTGTACAATTGAATCAACGAAATTTCATTCAATAACACCAATGATATTGGATCAATGATTTTTTTCTCAGTGTATTTTGAAAATAGCAATAATTGTCGATATTTGACATGTAGGATTTTTCGAAAGGCCCGAAAAAGAAATCGGTTGCTTAAAATTTTTTAAATTCGAAATTGATGATAACGGGAGTGGACCGAGCGACGGAGATCACAAAAGGCGTCATACCGCATATTAATTTATTCCAAATAATTCATAAATAAATTGAGAACAGTTGGGGGCCAATATTTTTCCGATAATGCACTCAAAGATGAAAAAATTCGTCTGCTTGTTCTTTCAAATTGTCCGCCGTGTAAAAATTAACGGTACATTTTTCAATGCTTCCCTTCAGGGGGTTTTAAAATTAAACATTTTCGAGCAACCTCAATTGAATTTTTCGACATGGGGCTCGAGCAAAGTTCAGCTAGTTCATTCACTTGCTGTGTCTTTCATGAGAATGAAATGTCGAACGATGCAAAATAAAGAAAATGGAGTAAACGTCAGCTCGTAGCGAAGTGAAAGTAGAAGAAAGGTCGCGGAATCGACACGTGCACTCAAATCATTTTTTTCCCACGTACGCTCCACTTAACTCTAACAATGTTTTCAGAGCTCACACTATCACTCGATACAGTCTTGACGTTTTATCGCAGGGAGCTGAAACTTGGCGTTATTGGTTGAAATAATTCTTTACTTTCTAATTACATTAAAAATAGATAATTTAGTTACATTTTTTTGCTAAACGAAAATTATGATTCTCAGGTTGTTATTTGCGAAAGAAAAACCTTTTTTTCACGTACAAAACTTTTTATTCAGTAATTTATGAACATTCGATGAATTGATGAGACGTATTGAAAAAAAAAAAAATCGGTGGCAATGTCTAATCGCAACGCTACTTACGGGATTAAAAATTCTTCAATAAAAAACAAGTGTGCAAACGTGCAGCGTGCTCGCGATTCGAAAAAGTCAATTTTACGTTTTCCGAAAAATTTCCTTCAAATTTACGATCGCACGGACGCATTTTCCGCTGCGTTAAATCGAATTCCAAAATTTTGGGGCCAGCAAGGATATTCATTTATTATTTTGCAGCAAAAGTTTTGACGATACTGATTATTTTTCTCCATTTTCACAATTATATCGTTTTTTTTTAGTTTAAGTAAAAATTAAGGGATGAAAAAAAAAGTGTGAACTTACTTGGAATCCTGAGCATGGCAAAGGAAGCCTTGGAGAGCGAAGATTGTTATTAAAATGGCGAACATGACACCTAAACTATCGCCAAGGCGATCGACTGACTAAGTCTCGGCGTTCACCTTCCACAATATGATTTTATGCTCACCCGCGCGCGGGTACGACGATCCCAGGTGGGATAAGGTTGAAGGAAAGGGAAGCGGCAGGGAACAAGAGGCAGGGGGTACGGACGTGTCCAACGTTTAAATCAACGTGGTGACATATGCCGCATGTTTGTTGAGACCGAAGATCAAATTTATCAGTCGCTAACACAGGTGAGCCGTGAATCTTCCCCCAACGTAATCGATCGTAATCGGAGTATTTTTTGTCACATTCAATTCGTCGTACAGTCACATCGAAAATATTAATTTTTTAATAATTGATCTTAACGAGTATCTTCGATTTTACGAAAACAGTATTTTTGGTATTGTCGAAATAAATGATTTTTCAAGGTTTGGGCGTTTCCAGAATTTTTATTTGTCGAAATAATTTTTCAAGATTTTGACGTTTCCAGATTTTTTTGTTGTCGCAATGAATCATTTTTCAAAATTTTGGCGTTTCCAGATTTTTTTGTTGTCAAAATGAAAGAATTTGGCGTTTGCAGATTTTTTATTGTCGAAATAAATGATTTTTCAAGATTTTGGCATTTGCAGATTGTTTATTGTCGAAATTAATGATTTTTCAAGATTTTGACGTTTTCAGAATTTTTATTTGTCGAAATAAATAATTTTCCAAGATTTTGGCGTTTCAAAATTTTTAATTCTCGCAATGAATCATTTTTCAAGATTTTGGCGTTTCCAGATTTTTTTAATGTCGACATTAATGATTTTTCACGTTTTTGACGTTTCCAGATTTTTATTGTCGAACTAAATGATTGTTCAAGATTTTTGCGTTTCCAGATTTCTTATTGTCGAAATTAATTATTTTTCAATGTTTTGACGTTTCCAGATTTTTTATTGTCGTAATAAATCATTTTTCAAAATTTTGGCGATTCCAGATTTTTTATTTTCAAAATGAAAGAATTTAGCGTTTGCAGATTTTTTATTGTCGAAGTAAATTATTTTTCAAGATTTTGGCATTTGCAGATTTTTTATTGTCGAAATAAATGATTTTTAAAGATTTTGGAATTTGCAGATTGTTTATTGTCGAAATAAATGATTTTTCAATATTTTTACGTTTCCAGATTTTTTTATTGTCGAAATAAATGATTTTTCAAGATTGTTACGTTTTCAGAATTTTTATTTGTCGAAATAAATAATTTTCCAAGATTTTGGCCATTTAAGATTTTTAATTCTCGCAATGAATCATTTTTCAAGATTTTGGGGTTTCCAGATTTTTTATTGTCGGAATAAATGATTTTTCAAGATTGTTACGTTTTCAGAATTTTTATTTGTCGAAATAAATAATTTTCCAAGACTTTGGCCTTTCAAGATTCTTGATTCTCGTAATGAATTATTTTTCAAGATTTTGGCGTTTCCAGATTTTTTATTGTCGAAATAAATGATTTTTCAAGATTTTAGTTTTTCAAATTTTTATCGTCGAAATCAATTATTTTTCAAGATTTTAGCTTTCCAGATTTTGGCGTTTTTTAAATTTTGCTTTCCTTTTTATTTTTAAGTTGTGAATTATTTTTCGTCAGGAAGATCGAACTAGGACGAATGAAAAATCATTTTTCGTCTTTTTTCATAAGCACTTTATAATTCTTCAAATATTGGTTCATTGGTTTTTTTCAAGCTTTCCAGGTATTTGCGTTTTCGATTTCCTTCATTTTCCTTGCTTTCTCGATTCATCATTTTCCCTATTCCTTTAGCTTTCCCTTCTATTTTTCAATTATGCAATTAGTGCAATTATTCCGTCGTCATTCTTCGCAATGCCATCATATTTCATAATATGATAAATGCAGAAATTACATTCTTCTATTTTCTTCTGTGAATGTAGGTGCTCATGTGACTCACAATCTTCCCGACCAAAACCAGCTCGAGTATATAGAATTAATTTCCGCGTGCAATCAATAATAGTAATAATGCGGGAAGTAACACTTCGATCTCACAAAGTGTGATAAGAAAAAAATAGCCTCAACATGACTAAAAATAGCAAACATCCATATTGAGTGGTATTTTTTACAAGGCCGATTCGTAAACTCAAACGAACGTTCCAGCAGCAATAATAATTCAATTATCTATATACCTATATTTTGAATTTTTAAAAATGCTTTAATTAGAAGAAAAAAATTAAATTCAAAATTAATCTTTTTATTTATCAGACATAATTTTTTTAAATTAACATTGTTTTCGTCTTTCAAATGTGTCGCTTTTTTCGACTGTTAAAATATATTCGCCATGTCGAAGAAAAAAATTCCCCAACATTGATGCTATGATTTTTTAATTCAAATTCATTCGTCATCGCACACGATACGCGAAATGCGAAGAAAAAAAAATCATCAACTTCCGGACTTTCTGCGAACAAATTTTAGGCCAATGGTATTTTTATTGTGACTGTACCGGGGGTTACGTTATTGGCAATTATTGATTATCGACAAATGTACAAGAATAATTTTATTAGCGGAATAACAATGTGTATGCACATTTAAGAAAAATGTCATATCCGGTCTCGCTGGCAGGTGATTCGCGTACGTACAGGTGATCAAATAATTCCTAAAACGATTATCGACTGCCTGCCCCCCCCCCCCTCCCGCGCCTTTTCAGATTCCGTCTTACGTTCTCAGGGTCGCCTCGATTATTACAAAATTTTCCAATCTTCGGTATCGCGAGAAAAGTACTTTTCTTCCTCTTTTCCGCCTGATAGGAGGCTAAAATTGCTTGCAAGAAATCATCACCGTGTAACCGGTCAAAAAATAGCTGATTTTCGCGATTTTTTTTCGATTATTAAAATACGCTAATCAGACTGAGTTTTTAACGTAAAATCAAAGCCCTCATGAAGACTATAAAATATATTTTTAAATGTTTATTTCTCGTTAAAAGTTCCAAAACTGATGAGTACCCTTCTTTCAATTGCAATCATCGAAGGATTCTCATTGGAATTATTGAAAATGCTCCTCCCCTGGATCACAAGTGGTCGCCAAAAATTGCGTGAAAATTAATCGGTACCCTCGTCACACGCCCAGACGCTTTTGTTCTTCAAGGCGAGTCGACGACCTCGACATATCTCGAGAATTTTGCGACTCGTTGACGCTTTCGTTCATTTCCGTTATGCATATATATTTATTTCGCGTTTTTCGTAATTGGCCGAACGAATGGAATTAAGGAGTTACGTGGGTTTCGAAGCCAAAAAAAGCATATTTTCTCTATTAAAATAAAAATATAATATATAAATTATTTTATTCAAAATGTTATGCATATAAAGCAGCAACAATTCAACAATATTATAAAAAAATTTCATCCAAAAACTTGAGAAATTCTGCCGAAATGAAAAAAAAGTGTCCTCGTGGTGGTCACGATAACTCATGATAGCTTTATCTGAAATTTAAAAAGCAACTTTTTTCTGTTAGTAGATAAGTATAGCTCGTGATTGAACGAAGGATTTTTTTTAAATTTGAATTTTGAATTTTTGCCAGACTCGTATGCAAAGTAGTTCATTTTTGGTACAATGTACACTACGTATAGCCTTGCAAAAATTAGTTGTAAACGAAAGAAAAAAAACCTACGTTCAATCACTAGTCAATGCTATTTCGAAGAAGTGTGCAAAATTTCAATAAGATCGGTGCATTAGTTTTTGAGAAATCGTGTCCACCGACTTCAAAAATAGTGTTTTGAGAAAAATGCCCGGCTGGTCTTTCCCAACGGGGGGAATTCCGAAAGGCTCTCCCTCTCTCCTAGACTTTTACTCCGATTGACTTAAAACTTTGGGAGAATATTCTAGACATATTATACTATTAGATAATACAATTTTTTTTAATGGAATTTTTAAAATTTTTTAATCCCACGTAACCCCTTAAATAAAACAGTGCTGCTTCATGGTCCATAGGTAATACCCGGGTCAGCTTACGGTCTGTGGCCGCCCTAGGCAAATTTCCTTTAGATACATTAAGAAAGGTTCGATTTTTCTAGAATTGTCCTTTTGTGATAATAAAACAGAATGAAAATGGGTTTTTCAAAAATAAATTCTAAATCTAATTCACTCGTTATAAATTCATAATAAATTCTAAATCTAATTCACTGGTCAGCAGACCGAACGCGAATTCGACGTCACATTGAATTTTGTTTACGTAATTTTCATGTGGCAAATACTCTAATAATATAATGATACCTTTACACGACAATGTTTGCGTGTGTGTGTACGTGTGTGTTGTTTTCAATTAAGTTTGAAATATATAAGATGTAAAAAACAACCCATGTGATTTTTCAAATCCTAGAGTCTTTGAAAGTTGGTAGAAAAATTAGATTTGCAAAAATCTTTACGGACTTGATTTTTTATTTGAGAACTTTTCAGCTCATGTGTGAAAGTAGTATTTTAGTTCGTTAGGCCCACTATTATACTACGTAAAGAAAAAAAATCACGGGAGTACGCTTAATAGTAGTAGTTTTATTCCAGGTATACCCTTTCGGGCGTTTACATAATACAGGGTTCTCTTAAGAACTAATATATATGTTACATCTAATATAATATATTATAACAAGCATTTTACGACCGCTTTACATTTTCTTCCTGCTTGTCCGCCGCTTTTTCGAATTTATTTATGTACCTACACAGATCTACCCAGGGCTGCCCTGCTTGTAGCAAGAGTTCCAGTTCCTCTTTTATTTCGTTTTCTTTCTTTCCTTTTATCCATCCCCCCATCCTCTCCGCAATGATTCCGCCTATCTTTCTCCTCCCCTTGTCACATTTACAGATGTGGGCCAAGGTTTCCTCCGCCCGTTTGCATAGCCGGCACGCTGTTTCCCTAAAACCTTTTTCTATTTCTCTGCCTACACTCCCACATCTTATCCTGGCCCAAGTTTCCTTAATTTCGCCCGTTATGTGCTTGTCCTCCCAATAATATTCCCTTTCCTGGTTTAACTTCCTTGTTTTATATTCCTTGCAGTAGTTAGATTTATCAATTCCCGCCCAGTCCTGCTGTATTTCCTGCTCTTTCCTCTTCATTATTGCCCTGCTTACTTTCTTCTTGACATCCCGGTCGCTGCCTTCTCTTATAAGCTGCCAGAATTGTCCTTCTCCCGCCTCCTCCATTGCCCTCCGTACTTCCCTCCCCCATTTCGTTGGAGCTCCGTTCGTCGCTCCCCTCGCCTCCTCCTTAAGGCAGCCTGTTGTTCTCCATTTTTAACACTTCGTACGCATATTTTCCTGCCCTTTCCATAGCCTTAATACCAATCCCAGGTACATTCGCTTCCCGTCTCCAAATGTACGCAGGTGTATTTGTCCTCAGTCCCATAATCATTTTCATGTATCTTGCCTGCAACTTATCCAGCCGCTCCGACCGTTTCCACCCCCCAAATTTCTACTCCGTATAGTAGTCCATTCCTCACTAACGCCTCCACTAGTTGTATTCTCCACTTCAGGCTATGTATCCTCGCCCTCCCACAGAGCCCCCACATTTATTGCTTTGACAATTTTGCCCTCCACCGTCCGCAGATGCTTTTCGGAGTACGCTTAATAATTTTATTTTATTTACGAACTGTCGTATAAAATTAGTAGCTTACAAAAAAATCACAAAAACCAAAATAACTTTTAAACCACTGAAAATCGCATGACATACATGGGGGTTCAATCGATAGGTATTGAGGTCCCTCATCCTTGTGCGTCGTTTGCTCCACCCCTCGCGTTACACTCTGTATATTGCTGGGCTCGTCCATCTCACTACTATGCTATAGCATAGTAGTGAGAAGACTCCGTACTCTGTGCTAGCGTACCAATTAATGAGATATCAAACATGGTGGGGTAAACGCGAAAGGTAAAGAACTTTAAAAACTTGTAGGAACATGTGAAGGAATATTGGCAATTATAATAAATGAAGATTGAACTTTCAAAAGTTAACGATACTTATTTATTAAGAATATAATAACCATCGAGTTATCGACCGCTCTCAATTTAGCAATTTTTTCGCAGTCTTTTCGTTCGCTCCAGTAACGTGTCAAACTCGCGTTCGGTCTGTGTCGAGTGAAGCTAGCACCGCAATCCTTCGCGCGAGCGCAGCGCCATCCCTGTTGCCTTCATTTTTGGGCACGCTTTTTTTTGTCGTTTCCCCATTGGAGTTTAGGCTCCGGTATCTAGTCTCCATGTACAGCTGCGTCGTACAACACGAACCTAGGACCACTAGCGACATCATTCTAAAAAGAGCAACAACTTATTTCCATACTCAATACAAAAAAATCGCCGTTGGTATTTGTTTCATGATTTTCGAAAAATCAGCTAAAAGTAAAAATTCCTCGAAACGCACAAACGCGTTTGGAAACATCGTCAAATTTAATTTAAAAAAAAATCAGTTTTTTTTTTATTTACCCGAAGATTTACAGCGTGATTAATATCGATAAATGAACTTTCCTGAAATCTTTAACGAGATTCTAAAAATCGCCTCGAACCTCTGAAATCCTCGAAATAAAAATAAAAGGATTTTCGGTTAACCGTCGTGTATTGTTTTCACCCTCTCGACACTTTAACGAAGAATAAATATACGAATCACTGAGAAGGAAGAGACGAATTAAAAAGGACAATATCGAAGAAAAAAAGAGTGTAGGATTATTCGTCGCCCCGAATCGCCCGGTATTTCGTCAGTTCGTTCGGGAAGACCCGGTTCAGTTCTACGAGCATGTTCGCCTTGAATTTTCTGTAAGCGTCGATTTTGCCCTTGACTTGCTCGTTCTTGGTCAATGCCTTCTCGATGCAATCCTTCGTGTAGAGCTGAGGATTTCTCCCCTGGTCGATGTAGCTGTGTATAAAAACGTGGGACGGTAAAATTCAATTAAAAATTAGCAAGTTTATGTCGCGCCCCGTACGATTTATCGTTCGGGAAAACCGGTTCTGTGGGAACGGGCGTGAATCGAAAATCGCAACGTAAAAAGAGAGAGAATACGAATGAGGAAAAAAAACCGCCAAAAGTCTCGTGGATACTCACTCGAATACCTCCAAAGGTACGTGGACGTCCTGCACCTGTCCCTTCAGCTTGTCTATCTCTTGTAATCCATTTACGAGACCTTGGCTAAAAGTTAAGTCCATTTCTCTTATACGTATATATTTATTTATTTATTTATTTATTTGCTAGAGGGTGTCTCTTTAAAAAAAAAGCATTGAAATATATTCTAAAACATGAGGTCCTAAAATTTTTGAGGCGGTCGTCCCATGCGACAGGACCAAAAAAAACGGAAAAAAAATTGTTTCGCGCGAATTGTAAAAAAAAAAAATGGGTGCATGGTATATGACCCGGTATATCAGAATAATGGTGAGTCAACATTTTCTTTGTGTAAATCGTACTTGAACGCTTAAACGCGTTTTTCTCAAAACTGTTTTTTTTCAAATTGGCTTCCATGATATCTCAAAAACTATTGAACGGATTTCGCTCAAACTTTTATGGTATAGTCAGCACATGTATGGTTCTCACCCGGAACTAGAATATTTCTGACATCTGCCATAGTTTTTTATTCAAGCTGAAAAAGGTGAAAAAAAAATGACGAAACTTGGAACTTAAGGCCTTAGGCCACAGTAACGGATATAAAATCATGTGAGAATTTAACATTTTTTTTCGTATGAAAAAGTGATTCATTCATAAAATTAATTACACATCTATTTCTTATGAATGTAAAGCTGTGAGAAAATATATTTTTTTTTTTTCGATATACAAAATGGCCGACTACTCGAAAATTTTCGATACTTCAACAATTTTCACTCGATTTACTTCAAATCTAAAAGTTATGTTCCTAGTTGCATTTCGCAGAGAAGTACGTACGGAACTTCTGATTAATCGAAAATTTGTCCTTTTTCTGAGCAGTTCATTTTATGAACAATATTTTTCAAATTCCTCACGTACTTCTTTAGGTATTATAATTGTACATTGACGACAATTTTTGTTTTTCTTTCTAGGTAAAAAATTATGGATGCTAAATGTCATGCGGCGGAGCACCTAAAAAGAAGATAACAAAAGAAAATATTAGTCGGCCATACTGTACATCGAAAAAAAAAAATTTAACAGCTTGATATTCATACTAATTAGATTTGTAATTAATTTTATGAGTGAATCACTCTCTCATACGAAAAAAAATGTTAAATTCGCACTTGATTTTATACCCCTTACTGTGGCCTAAGGCCTTAACTTTTAAAACCGTGCCAAAAGCTTAATTTTCGATATTTTCACTTTACTCTAGTTCCGGCGATATTCACAGGTCTACAAATTAAAACGCCGTTTAATTTTTTTTTCCCGATAAGCAAAATCCCCGGTATCATGGCAGCGTCAACCAACTTTTTTTTACACACGAGTGTCTTCCGAACGGTGTAAAGTCGATTCAACTCATTATTTTTTATCGATAAAATTTTGAGACTGTAAAAATGTTAATAAATGCGTGGTAAAAATTCGAAGATAGCGTATTTTAATGGTTCATCAACAAAAACAATCCCAAAAAAGCGAATAAAAATTGCTGTCACACGACTCCGTTAATGATATTGAATTTTGCATCGTTGGAACGCAACAAAAGTTCAGCGCCCGAGCTTTTTTAGGTGAACTCGGACTGTGCAAAACACACAAATATTTTCTTCAGGCGACTTATAAGAAATCTGAAGCCTAAATTTGCCGGATAAGATTGCGGATGATGAAGAAAATGAGGAAATAGAAAAATCAAGCAATTTTTTCGTTGCGTCACAGCGACGCGAACTTCAACATTGTAAATTTATGATTCCAAGGGGGACACTTGATGGCAACATAGATAATTTTTTTTTTTAACTCATTTGCGCGAAATCGCAATATTCTTCGACTTTTTCAAATGGAAACACATAGTTTGAATTTCACCAAAAAAAAAACCGATTTTTGGATGAATCCAACGAAAAACGAAAAATTTCTGACATGAAAAAAGCGGAAGTTAGGGCACTATGAAGATTTCAGAAATGTACAGTTTTTCCTCTCTCCGCGTCTCTATTTTGGACGATGCTAAGATAAATTACGGGCTAGGTAGTTTTATTATTCCTATTCATTCGTATAAACTTATTATATTTTATAAAACAAAGCGTAAAATAGTGTTCATTAAAATTGAACATTAAAATTAAAATTAAAGCAACCGAAATTCAAAACTTAATTTGAAAACTGTGAAGTAAAAAAAGTCATTAAAAGCAAACACAGAACATGTTCTTTATTATTGGGTTGGTACAAAAATCTTGCAACGCTTTTTTTTTTCAATTAAAATATTTTTCCTAATAATGAAGTTCGAGAACATTCGAGAATAGGAAATACAAGAATGGTCTAGAACCTTCCATGCCGCAGGATATATAAGCGAGTCAGATGTTCCGCGGAGTCAGTATGAGCAAAGATGGATCAACGTGCACTTCGAGCAATCGCATATTACGAATTCTTGCAAGGGCATTCTGTAAGAGCTGCAGCCCGTAATATGTGCAGTGCATTCAAGGCTAATGTAGTTAATTATTCAACAGTCTCCCGTTGCTATCAGTGTTTTCGTTCTGGCGATACATCTTTTGAAGACAAACCTAGGTCCGGCAGGGAATCGATTGTGGACGATGAAGAACTGCGAGCACTTACAAAGGCAAAGCCTAATATGTCGTCACGAGAATTAGCCAACAAACTCAACTGCAGTCATCCTACTATCCTTCGACATTTACAAGAGATGGGATATAGGAAAGTTGTTTCGTCTTGGATACCGCACAATCTCAGCGAATCAAACAAAGCAACACGCATGTCCATCTGCCTTTCACTCCTGCATCGTCCGCAAAGAATGGATTTTCTTCAAGAAATAGTCACTGGGGATGAAAGCTGGGTGTTGTATGTTAATCACACGCGCAAGCGTCAGTGGCTATCGAAAGGGGAAAAACCAGAACCGACCCCTAAACAGCCCCGTGAAATGAAGAAAGTTTTACTCTGTTGTTGGTGGGATTCTGAGGGCATGCTCTATTACGAATTTCTGCCAACCAACACCACAATACAGGCAGAGATTTATTCTGCACAACTGCAAAAGGTGGCTAAAATTATGAAACAGAAAAGGCGTAAACGTTTTCACGTTCGGCTTCTCCATGACAATGCTCGACCCCACGTCGCTAAGATGACACACGAAACTATTTCGCAGCTAGGATGGGAAGTTCTACCACACCCACCGTATTCACCAGACTTAGCACCTACCGACTATCACCTGTTTCGAGCTTTGAAGAACTATTTACGGGATAAAAAATTTGATGATCTATCAGATCTCAAAAATACATTGGACGACTTTCTTAATTCACGATCAAAAGAATTCTGGTCTGCGAGCGTGCAAAGTCTACCAGAGCGTTGGGCAAGAGTTGTAGATGCGGAGGGAGCCTACATTACTGAATAATCGTTTATTGTTAAAATAAAATATTTTTCTTTTTTTACTCGTGTTGTGTGTTGCAAGATTTTTGTACCAACCCAATATAAACAGAAATTCTTATGTCTGTGCCAAAAAATAAAAAATTAATATAAACACTTATTTACAATAATAATTGTGCGGTTGTGCAGCGACAAATTAAACACATATGTATATAGACCTTTGGGGTACATTTGTTTTGTTTTTGAAATTTTGAAATTTTCAATTTCCACTCATATAACTTTTTCTTAATACAATAAAGAATAACATAAATATTGAAAATATGCAAAAAATATTTGTCTTTTATACCTTTCGGTTTTTTTTCTCGTAATTCTTGCAAAAAGTAAATTCTGGAGGAAATCTAGAGAATTTTCAAAATTCCCCGACTTTTCACTGATTATTCCAGGAGGAAAGAACTACCTTGAGTTTTCCCTGTTTTTCGTATACATAACAGCCATGAATTATTAAAATACCGATTTTTAAAAATAAATTACTGCAAAAAACGAGTTTGGGCGAATTCGAGCTAAGAATTTCGACAACCAATTCAGGAAATGCGTTCCAATATTTATTCTCGATTAAAAGGATCTGCTGGTAGTAATTCGAGAAAAAAAATACGAATAGCGACATAACCTCAAAAACTGAGACCGCTTTGAAACACTTCCGATCTGGTAGGACAAACGTAAAGAAAAAAGACGATCACATTTAAACTTGGACATGCACATTTTGAACTGGAAAAAAACTGAAATAAAGGCCTTTTTCAGAATTTTAGAAAACGAAGGACGTGTTTCATGGGCGATCAAGTAGTCGTGAAGAATAGCGTCCAAAATGGCCGCTGCATTTTAGGATTATAGGGAATATTGATTACTCACATTTTTTGATTGAGAACATTCTGTCCTTGGGGTTGAAAATCACTCACGATGATGCGAATCTGTCTTACGTTTTCGATAAATAATTCGAGCTGAGTTTCCAGGTTTTCTAACGGAGCGGCCATCTTGAATGTTTACAATTTTCGTCTCGCGAACTGAGCGCCTCTGCGTCACCGACGATACTAGCGCGCAGCTCGTACTCCATGCGAAAGGACGAAGCTCGTACCGACCGAAGATGGCGCACTTCACCGTTTTGTGAAGTATGCGTTTTGCATTTATATAATTTTAATTTTATAATTTAATTTTATAATTTAATTTTATAATGTAATTTTATAATTTAATTTAATAATTTAATTTAATAATTTAATTTAATAATTTAATTTAATAATTTAATTTAATAATTTAATTTAATAATTTAATTTTATAATTTAATTTTATAATGTAATTTTATAATTTAATTTTCATAATATAATTTATATAATTCATAAAAGGAAAATGTATCATTTGGAAATTTCTGAGATAAAATACCGTTGAAATTTTGTCCCCGACATGAGAAGCAATTACGAAGTTTTTTTGTTTATCATTTGAGGGAATAATCGCGCCTTGAAATGGCGGTTATATAACGGATTGTAACTGCTCATTATTAAAGTTTAAAAAAAATAGTTTCCGAAGTAGTTTTTTCGGCGATAACTAACCGGTTATCAATTATGAGATCATTTCCAGCGAATTTTTCTGACTCAGTTATTTAATCGGTTTCTTAACTTAATTTCCGAAAACCGGTTTTTTACGGAGCGGTTATTTTACCAGTTAATCATTTTTTATTTATGTTTGGATTTATTATTATTCATAGGAGGAAAATTCGTAATTTATAAATTGCTAAGATGAATTAACGTTGGAATTTTGTCCCCGATTTTGGAAGCAATTACGGAGTTTTTTATTCATGAAATGAGATAATAATCGTATATTGAGAAGACGGTTATATAACCGATCATAACGGCTCATTGTTCGGGATTAGAAAGCAGTTTCCAGGGTGGATTTTTAGGCGATAACTAAGTGTTGTTAATTTTGAGGGAAGGGTAAGGGTTTCAGCGTGAAAAAAACTCTTTTTTGCGATTTTTTTTCATTTATATGTAAAGAGTAAATTTATTGAAACCTTTTGTACATTGTTAAGTGTCATTTCAAGAACATTCCGTGAAATTTGTACGCGAAAATATCCACAAACAAGCCGGTGACAAAGCTTCTCCAAGAACGCCTTTGGAAAAACACGATTTGCGGAGTTCACTGAAATTATTTGAAATCAAGTACCATTAAAATTTAGTCAAAGTATCATCAAATCCTCCCCCCCAACGGACTGTGACAATTTATTTTTGCATTTCTAAATTTTTGGTGGTCATGTAAAGTGAAAAGTGCTATTTTTCACGAAAAATTCCGCCATTTTGGGGGTGGAAAACCCCCTCAATGTAAAGAAATCTCAAACTACCCGTTGGGGGGAGGTATTTTATATGTAGAAAGTATGTACCAAGTTTGAAATAAATCGGTTTGATGTTAATCGGACACTTAACAACGTACAAAAGCTTTCAATAGATTCACTCAATCCATATAGGTGAAAAAAATCGCAAAAAAGTGTTTTTTTTTCACGCTGAAACCCCTACCCTCCCCTTAAGATAATTTCCGGCGAATTCCTCCGACTCGGTTATTTAATCGGTTATTTAACCGGTTACTTAACTTAATTTCAAGTTCGCGATCCTACGACGCTCCGCGGCGATAGCCCAGGTAGCAATTTGAAAATAGTTGTCTATTAGTTGTCCAAATAGGTTCCAAATGTCCGCTTGAAAGTTACCTATAAGTTATCATGTGTCCAAAAGTTATCTTTTTGGATGGTTGTTGACTTTAAGATAACTTCCGGGCGGACATTTGGCACCCTTTTAGTCGACTTTTGGACAACTTTTTGAAAATTGCTACCTGGGAGGATTGCGCACAGAGCCGATAATACCAATAACTGGATTATTCATAGAATTTTGTTAATTTTCGGTTGTATGATCATGTCAGCCGGACTTTTTCCATTATCCGGCAACATAACCCACTATCATCTTTCAGAACAACCGCTTCAATGAGGCCAATAACTAAAATAATTAATTAATTCAATCCAAATGACCGGAATAAATAACCGTCATACGGAAGGTTATGTAACCGACCAACACCGGTTAAATAACCGTAAATAACGGTTAATTAACCGTTCGAATGACAAGTTTTCCAGAATTCATCACTTTTTAGCTCCGATCTCGCAGAGTTGCGAGCCTACCAACCTCGCGTCACCTCGCGGCTAAAAGGCAAACGGGAGAAACATATTTCGCGTAGAATATAACGCGAACAAAATCGTTGTTGATGAGGCCGTGAATCGGGAAACGATGGTACTAAATCACGTTGTTATAGGTGAGAACAGGTATACCTTCGATTCTGTACAATTTTTTCATCCGGCTAATCCGTATTATCGTTAACACGCTGAGAGGTTATGTAACGTTTCGCAGGAGGTGGAACGGGCTATATAGGCTCCTGCCTCGTCAAGGCGCTCCAGCACGCAGGCGCGAGCGTCACCGTGGTCTCTCGAATGCCCGGGCCCTCGCGCCTAACCTGGGTAAATATACCCAACGTAATGTTTGCTTACGTACAAGGTCGACGTAACCTCACAAAGTCCACCCGGAGACCCGAAAAAATTGTCAAATTCCGATTTTTTTTCTCTTAAAAACGGTTGTTTGAAAAGAAAGGTTTTTTATAAACACAAAAGTCTCTATATCGAGGAAAAAAATCACCAAAAAATGGAGAATAACAACAAAAAAACATGGCCGCCGGCAGATGATGAAATTTTTTTGCGACGTTTGGCGGCGAACATTTCATCTTAAACGGTCCATCAGAAATCTAAAAACCAAACGGGTTATACA
The DNA here is from genome assembly GCA_964007375.1 of Ophion obscuratus. NCBI lineage: Eukaryota > Metazoa > Arthropoda > Insecta > Hymenoptera > Ichneumonidae > Ophion > Ophion obscuratus. Next base: position 27,590,082 of record OZ023324.1, on the reverse strand, counting down.
AGTTAACAATAAATACGAATTACCGATTTTTTTTTAATGTGACGACGAATTAAAACGAGCATACAAAATCTTTGAAAAATTCGTCACTTTAACGTAATTTAAAAAATGAAGATCGATTTGAAGTAAGATCGTCAACGACCTTTAAGGGGTACCACTCTAGCCGCCAAAAAGGCCTGAGGATTTTTTTGGGAGTATAATAAACAGAATGGGAATTCTTTTTTATTATTATTTTTATACAAAATGGCGGCGAGGGAGACAATCTTCGAGATTATCTTTTTGAAAAAATACCTGCAGTAGCGGACAATTTTGTCGTGAAAAATAAAATCTGAAATAAAAGACCAAAAAAAATGTAATCTATATAATAATGGCTTTAGAAGTACGTAGGAATTCTTTTATTTAATCAAATTTTGTAAAAATTGCACTTTTGACAAAAAAACGATTTTTTGTTAAAAAAATATGTAGTAAATTGTTTATAAAATAAAAAGTTCACATTGAATTTAAAAAAAACCCTACGTACTTCTATAAAAAAAGGTAATTGTGAAGCTACTGTCAAAATTCCAATCTGATTCAAGCAACCGTGTTGAAGTCAGAGTTGGGCGTAATTATATTTATAAATACGAATACGAATTTATCCACATCGTGATTTTCATGTGAATATAAATACAAATTTATTCATACTCCACTTATTGTAAATACGAATACAAATAAATTCGTATTCACAAATTTTCTGAACATACAAATAAATTCACAGAAAAAATTGTGAATATTCACAAAAAATGTGAATATTTACAAGAAATCCTGTGAATTAAAAAAAAATCACATCAAAATCTGTGAATGCAAATGCATTCACGAAAAATTGTAAATACACAAAAATTCACAAAATAAATTGTGAGTTTCAAATATTACATTATAAATATGAAAAAATTCACAAAATGAGTTGTGAATTTCCTCAAGTTGAAGAAAATTAAAATCGAATTCACGACAATTATATTAAAATTTACACCACAAATGAGTTTTTACGTATTTTGAGAGAAAACATTGCTTGAGGCAAAGAAATTTTTGCACAAAACATTTTGTGCGAAAATTTCTTTGCCTCAAGCAATGTTTTCTCTCAAAATACGTACGAACTCACTTTTGGTGCAAATTTTAATCTAATCATTGTGAATTTGATTTTAATTTGTCTTAAATACGAAAAAATTCACAACTTATTTTGTGATCTTTTTTATATTTACAATATTTTGTGAATTTTTTTGTATTTACAATATTTTGTGAATACATTTGCATTCGCAGATTTTGATGTGAATTTTTTTTAATTGACAGGATTTTTTGTAATTATCCACACTTTTTGTGAATATTCACAATTTTTTCTGCGAATTTTTTGTATGTTCAGAATATTTGTGAATACAATTGTATTTGTATTCGTATTTACAATAAGCGAAGTATGAATAAATTTGTATTTATATTCACATGAAAATCACGATGTGAGTAAATTCGTAATCGTATTTATAAATAAAATTACGCCCAACTCTGGTTGAAGTAATGTGTTCGCTAAGATTGAAAAAAGTTGTTTCGCGAAGAACGCGTTTTTATTATGTTAAAGCATCGTTCAAGCAATTAAAAAAAAAAACGATTTTTTTCTTTCTCATCGTATCTCCTGTGAATTTTGAAACAATCCTTCAAGTACTCGCGATATGTCCTCCTCAAAAAGTGTTTCAAGAAAGACGCGTTTGAAGTTAGAAGTACGGTGCTGCCACCGCTTGCTCGGCTGATACAAGCTGCAGCTTATTCGATTTTGAAACATTTCAATGAAATTTTCAGGGAACGTAGCTGAAAGGTAATACTATCGAATAAAAATATTTTCGAAAAATGGAATTTTTCGACCAACCTAGGTAAAGGTTAAGGCCCGTTAAGTTTTTTTTTTTTTTTTTGGAAAAACGAAGAGCCAGTCTCGATAGAATTCACCAACGCAGAGCTGTACGATTTATTTGTGAGGTTATGTTGACCTGCATGCCCTAGAGCGCGATAGAAGCATCACTACGTGACAAATGAGAGCGAGAAAGACAGACAAAGCTTTCGAACACATTTCTCAGAGCTAAACAATATTCAGGGCAAAAGAAAAGGGTCAAGCTCTGCGCCGGTGAATTCTCCCGAGCCTGAGCCTTAGTTTTCCTCAAAACACTCAACCCTCAGACATCTCCGTCCAAAAATTTGTGAGGTTACGTTCACTTCGTCCATGCCCTTTGTACTCATTAAAAAAAAAAGGGAAACCTCGTAATTCATCATTCTCCAAATTGAGAACTCAAATTCGAAAAAAAAAAAACACCAAATCGAACCTGGGTAACGCAAAAAACGATATTTTTTCACTTTTCGAATTACGAACTCAAAACAACACCATATCGAATCGAATTTCCAATTTCTTCGGTTACCATTCATACACGAGTTATTTGGTCGGACTTATTTTGTTAAAATCATATAGACGTGCTACCGATTATTTAGACGGAACTGGCGAGGTGCGGCCTGCCGAAAGAAACGTCCGCGGTGATAAACGTAGCCGGTCAGAACATCCTCGACCCGACGAGAAGATGGACCGCCGGCTTCAGGCAAAACGTCTGGAACAGTCGCGTGGAGACGACCAAGGCGTTGGCCAAAGCCGTTCAGTTCACGGACGCCAAAGTCTTCGCCGCCATATCCGGCGTCGCTTATTACAAGCCCGACGAGAAGGAGTACAGTGAAGACGACGTTTGCCCGCCTTACGATTACTTGTCGGGTGAGTCTCATTACTGCCGCAGCTACAAAATGAGACCTCAATTTACACACGAGGCATTCTTCGTCAGCTGGGCCACTTTTTTTCAACCTCCAGTCTTTTTCAAAATCCGCCAGTTTGAAATATTAGTCAAAAGGAACGTCTGTTATTTTTTTTAGATTCTTTAAGGGGTAAGGCCACTGTAACGGCCCAAAAAAAAAGGTTTTTTCACTAATTTTTTGCTCCCGAAATTGAAGGTATTTGAAAAAAAACTTTTAATGGTGTTATCGGGCATACATTAAACTTTATTATAAAATTTTTTTACAGTAAAAAAAAAACAAAATGGCGGTTCCACAGCTATCTTCCCGGGACATGTTTTGCTTCCAGGGCTCCGCGGCACGCAGCACCACTGGTGCACTTTTGAATCTAGAACAAAAAAAAAAACCATTAATCTAGAGGGCTATAGCTAGAGAATGTCGATCGGATTTTAAAAAGTATCAATTTTTGTGGATTTGGCGTGCGTTTGAAAAAAAAAATTGATTTTTGACGAAAAAAAACGGCAAGTTTTTTGTTAATAAAAAATCAATAAATAAAGTTCTTGAAAATTCCGATCGACATTCTCAAGATAATGTAAATGTTCACATCTGGTTAAAATTTCAAGTAAAAAAAATGAAAATTGTTCGAGTTATGCTGCGTGCCATTTTGAAAAACCATGTTTCGAGAAAAACGCGTTTAAAGTTTTGCGAATAGTTTTTTGAAAACTATTATATAGAAAGTGCGATATAGTTTTTTGAAAACTATTATATAGAAATTGCGAAAACTATTTTTTAAGCCAATAAAAAAAAATCGATTTTTCAAAAAATTTACAGTGGCCTTACCCCTTAAGGCGTCCGTTCGGGATTTTCAATATTTCATCACGAACACTGTATCCGTAAAAATATTCGTCAAACGAAAAAAGCATAAGAATAAAAACTTTTCATTTTTGACGCTTTATCGAAAAAAAATCAAAATCATAATTTTTCTGCATTGAGAAAATTGAAATTTGGCAAACAAATGAGAATAACATTTTTTTAAGCCTAATAACGCGATTATGAGATTTTTTCAGGGTTTTTATTTTTTTTACATCCTAACAATTGCAGGTACCATTTTGAATTTTTTTTCGCAGACTCTTTATCCGATGACAGACATCCTGTAAAATTGGTGCCGAAATCGAAAGTGTTGTATTAGGCTTTAAAAAATGTGATTCTCATTTTTTTGCCAAATTTCAATTTTCTCAATGCAGAAAAATTATGATTTTGATTTTTTTTTTCGATAAAGTGGAAAAAATAAAAAGTTGTTATTCTTACGTTTTTTTTTATGAATATTTTTTCGGACAGTGTTCGTAATGAAAATTTGAAAATCCTGAACGGACGCCTAAAAAAATCACAGACGTTCCTTACGACTAATATTTCAAACGGGCGGATTTGGAAAAAAATTGGTGGTTGAAGAAAAAAGTGGCTCAGTTGATGAAGAATGCCTCAATAGCCTCAAGAACGCATATGTGGAATAACCGACGAATGAAAAAGAAATTGACTCGCGTATACATATTAACAATAAAAATAATATACCGGGTGGCCGATGTGAGTGGATCCAGGCGAATATCTCGTGAACGATGAAAGATATTGAAAAAAGTTTCGGACAAAAGTTGAAAGGTGTTCAGGGTACCAGAATGTAGAGACCTTCAGGGATACGTGGATGGCGCCTTTCAAGGTCATTTCAAGGTCAACTTCGTTTTTTGAATGGAGACCTACATTTCGTTTCACGGCATCTTATCGTGCGTGAAAAAACAAATGATTTTGTCCGAACACTTTTTCCATCCGACACTTAGTTTTCGAGCTATGACGGAACCCGCTTTGCGGGGTCTTTTCAAGGTCATCACAAGGTCGAACGAAAATCGAGATTTTTCGCGTTGGTATGTTATATCTTTTTCTTAAAATAGTTACTTTCCAGGTTTATCTGGGAAGGAATCGCTCCGTGTATCTCGGAAAGTAAGCGTCGGACGCGAAAATACTTCGGACAAACGTTTTTCGTTTTTTCTCGTCGGATAAAATGCCGTAAAGCGAAATGTCGGTTTCCATTGAAAAAACGAGGTCGACCTTCAAATGACCTTAAACGGCGTCACGTGGGAATTTTTCAAGTTCGCCAGGATACGGGTCTCACGAAACTGTACAGCTTTTGGCTGAAACTTTTTTTCGTATCTTCCATATTTTTCGAGATATTCGCCTGGATGAGTGAAAATCGAACACCCGGTATATTTTTTTTTATTGCCGCGTACGTCCTCAGATAAAATCCTCAGATGCGTCGAAATTTCGTTAAATTAGAATCGAAAGTTAACATCGAATTCCGAATCGACAGCATGAGAAAGAAAATTAATCACCTGTAGAATTATGCCACGCGTGGGAAGACGCGGCCAAGCTTCCGGAGAGCTGCAAAACGAAACAAGTGACGATCAGATCGGGCGTCGTATTGAGCAGAACCGGAGGAATGATAGCTCAAGCGTTCTGGCCGTTTTTCTTCGGTCTCGGCGGGCCGATTGCCTCCGGAGAACAGTACATGCCGTGGATACACGCGGAGGATCTCGTCTATTTGTTCATGTACGCGTTGCAGAACGAGGTGCATCCCGTGCTGAACGGCGTCGCGCCGCAGGTTACGTTCTTACATTTTTTTCACTTCAGTTTGGGATTTTTTATCTCGTACTAACCGGACGCGGCTTCGCTCGCGTGGACTTGTGTTGAATGCTCCTCAAGGCCTCAGGCCACAGGAGAAAAAAAAATATAAAATATAAAATATAAAAAATAAAAAGGGAATCGGGACGCAGAAGTATATCAACGGAAACATGGCAGAGAGCGGCAAATTATTTAAGGGCAATCATGAAGATGGGGGAGGAAAGATGGCCCCGAAAATGCCTAAAAGAGGAAGCGAGAGGAGTTATAAATGGAAACCCAACAAAATGGGGGAGGGAGGTGCAAAAAGCGATGGAGGAAGTAGGAGAGGGAGGAATGTGGATGGCCATTGCAAACAATGATACAAGGGAATTGAAGGAAATAATAGAAAGAGGAAAGAAAACAAAAATAGATCAGGAAATCCAGCAGGATTGGAGCAAAATCGAAAAATCCACGTACTGCGTACAATATAAGAATAGAAAACAAACGGTCGAAGCAGAAAAGTATTGGGAGGAGGGAAACACAACGTCGGGAAGGAGACATGGGCAAGACTCAGATGCGGGAATGTGGGGTAGGAAGGCAACAAGGGATATAGCGACAATAAGTGCAGGAGCTGCGAAAAAGAGATAGAAGATTTGGTCCACATATGCACATGTGAAGGAATAAAGGGAAAAATTAAAAAAGAAATAGTGGAGGAGTGGGAAAAGTGGTTAGGGGATGGAGAAAGAGAGGAGATAAATACGAGAATAGAAATGGCGTTGAAGGAGGGACCGGCGGAACCACTAGGTACATACATAAGGCAATTTGAGAAGGTGATCAAAACCGAAAAGAGATAGAAAAGGAAATATACATAGGAATAGATAGAGAATATAAATAGTTTTTGAGTGTAGTTTCTAAGTATTTTATGTAAAAGAAGAAACTCAAATAGAATGTATTTAGATTTAAGTGCGTGCGAAAGGAAAGTAAAACAAAAAAGGGGGATTGGTTGTGTAGTGGGGGGATACCTGTGTAAACACCCTGAGAGGGTATACCACGAAATAAAGACAATACTAATACTATAAAAAATAAAATATAAAATATAAAAAATAAAATATGAAATATAATATAAAATGTAAAATATAATATAAAATATAATATAAAAAAATATAAAATATAAAATCATGTGCGAATTTAACAATTTTTTTCGTATGATAAAGTGATTCACTCATAAAATTAATTACACATCTATTTAGTACGAATATCAAACTGTTAGAAAATATATATTTTTTTAAATCAAAAATTAGAAGAAGGCTAGTTTTTTGACGGGTGATTGTGGAGGTGCCGCGGGTGCCAAATCCAAGTTTGCCTAAAAATCGGGGCGTAGGGTTTTTTTTAGGGGATGAAAGGGGATGGAAGTGGATTAATGCCAAACTACAACCCCCACGAGGTCGGCGCCGGGAAACAAAATGTTCAAAAAAATCCGGACTTTATTTTTGTCCGCAGCGCCGAACTCGTGAAAGTTCATTTTGGGGGTGAAAAGATAGGGTGAAATTTTGAAAAATCACTTTTCATTGGATAACTCTTTAGGAAAAATTCATACAATTTTCGTTCAAATGGGCACGTTGTAGCCCTTGATAATACGCGTCGTTCGGGTATTTGATCAACCCTCTCCGAAAATTCCTTCACCCCCAAAACAATTGTTGAAGTATTAAAAAAAATTGTTTATTGAATAACTAAAAAACAGTCGATTTTTCGGGGATGGTTTAAATGTACGAAATGTACAGAATAATTTTCTCTATATTTTCGTTCCTATGGACCACTCTTGAATTTTGCTTTTTCGAGCCCCTCTCAGAGGTTGAAAATTCAAAATGAAATTCCGGGACAACTATTGACCGAAAATAAAGAGACACGAGTTTGGCGCTGCGAACAAAAATGTAGCTGAGGATTCAGCTACAAATTCTTCCGCAGCGCCGAATTCGTACGGTCGATAGTTTTCCCAGAATTTCATTTTGAATTTTCAACCCCCAAGGGTGGTTGAAAAATCAAATTTCAAGGGTGATCCGTAGGAACGAAAATACAGAGACAATTATTCTCTACATTTCGTACGTTTGAACCATACCCGAAAAATCGATTGTTTTTGAGTTAACAATAAAATAAATAATTTTTTTATTGTTAATTTTTGTTAATTTTTTTATTGTTAATTTTTTAAACAATTAACAATTTTTATTTGTTAATTGTTAAATTTGTTAATTTATTTAACAAATTAATTTGTTAAATAAATTAATTTGTTAAATAATTGTTAATTAATTTGTTAAATTTGTTAATTTATTTAACAATTTTTTATTGTCAATTTTTTTATTGTTAAACAAGTTAACAATAAAATAAACAATTTTTTTTATACTTCAACAATTCTTTTGGGGGTGAAGATATTTTCGGAGAGGGTTGATCAAATACCCGATCGACGCGTGTTATCAAGAGCTACAACGTTCCCATTTGAACAAAAAGTGTACGAAATTTTTCTAACGAGTTATTTAATTAAAACTGATTTTTCAAAACTTCACCCGACTTTTTCACTCCCAAAATGAGGTTCCACGACTTCGGCGCTATGGACAAAACTAAAGCCTGGATTTTTCTGCACATTTCGTCTCACGGCACCGACCTCGTAGAGGTTGTAGTTTGGCATTAATTCACCCCCATCCCCTTTCATCCCCTAAAAAAACCATACACCCCGATTTTTAGGCAAACTTGGATTTAGCACCCTCGGCACCGACAAAATCACCTGTCAAAAAACTGACCTAACTTTTTCCGATTCCAATATACAGCACGACTGCACTAATTGTACACTTTGGAAAAAAATGTCTCGTTCAACAATCAAGACAATCTGTTGTAGTTTTTAAATGTATTCATTATGATGTAAAACTTATCATCATTGTTTATTGATAATTAATTATTATTTTCACATAATTATAATAGTAAAAGATTTATTATAAATATATTAAAATATATTATTATTGTATTATTATGTTAAACTCATTGTTATACTTATTGTTATTATCTAGTATTATTCAGTAGTCATTTTTATTTATTGTTTTTCACTTCAGAACTTTTTGCGCGTAATTTTGCGTAAAAAACGGAGATAAGATAATGTTTTCTTTTTCGCAGCTTATAAAAAACAAAGAATTCACGAAAGCATTTGCGAGCGCGATGTGGCGTCCCGCGGTAATGCCGATGCCGAAAGCGATACTCAATATCCTCTTCAACGAGGAACGAGCAAAAGTGAGTGCCAAAAGTAACGACGCCAAAAATTACAACTAAATTACGTTAGTGCGATGGGTGTAATATACCGTGAGTACATATTTTTTTCGTTTCTTCTTTCTTTCCTCTCTTTTTCAGATTATGACCGAAGGTCAAAAGGTCATACCCAAGAGGGTTTTAGAGTCGGGATTCGTGTACGAGTATCCGAACATCGAGAAAGCCTGCTCACAATTCGCGAAATTCTTCTACGTTGATCCTATCTGACGGAAACGTAACGTCGAAACAATTAGCGTCCGTTAGTAAACGCGGAAAAGTGCGTTTTTTTTTTCGATCCTTCCGTCGCAGAATGGACAACCGGTCGCACGAATTCTGTCGCCTCTCAATGCTTTCGAATAAAAAAAACCGTAGAAAAACCGAGAGTACTGGCGATCATTTTGTGCGCGGGTTACGATTTACAGGCTGGGAATAGGAAATTCGAACCAAAATTTCGAATTCGGTAATCACGAACGTTGCAGTATAGATGGATCGATCTTACGATGGTCTGTAAAATAGTCGAAATTCTGAATACAAAAATCGCGAAGTTGATTTATAGCGAAAACAAATATCGGAATCAACAAAATATCAGGTTGATAAAAAAGTTTTGTCGCAAAAACTTTTAAAAATGTCTTTTCACGTATTGACGCAATATGACATCGAGCTGTGTCGAGAATATTCTAGAATGTTTTCTACTCTTCCGCGTGACAGGGTATAAAAGGGCGAGCGCGCGTTCTAGCGGACAGAAATGGCTTCGATCTCGCAGGAGCAACTTCGAGGGATCATTTTTTACGAGTAGCGGCGCGGCACGAACGCAAGCACAACTGCTAAAAATATACAGGATGCATTCAGCGAGAACGTAGTTTCTCATCGAACAGTCCAGCGTTGGTTAAATCGTTTTAAATCTGGAGACACAATCCTTGAAGATAAGGAACGTTCCGGACGAGCGTCGACCATCGATAATGAAGCATTACTCCGCTGCATCAAACGAAAAACCGGAAGCAAGTACGCACGAGCTAGCAAGAGAACTTGGCTGCACCCAACCGTCAATAGTCAATCACTTACACAACTTGGGACACAGGAAGGTTCGAGCTCAATGGATACCACCACCGTCTCACCGACGACAATAAGAACTGTCGCGTGACCATCTGCCAGTCTCTCCTGCTTCGCCACCGTCGCAGGGAGTTTTTAGAAGATCTTGTGACGGGAGATGAAAGCTGGGTCTTGTATGATAACAGAACGCGTTTAGCCTACTGGCTTCCTATCGGAGAAAAACCGCCACACCAACCGAAATCTGATCGTCACTCACAAAAGGTTTTGTTGTGCTGTTTCTGGAACGCAAAGGGAATGCTGTTTCACAATTTTCTCCCTGTAGGTAAGACGATCTCCTCTACACGATACATCGAGAATCTCCAGGAATTGGCAAAAGCTATAAGAAAAAAACGGCCAAGACGCGCGACTGTGCGCACCTTCTCCACGACAACGCGAGACCCCATGTCGCAAAGGAAACCCACAAAACAATCACTGAGCTTCACTGGAATACCGCTCCTCATCCACCATACTCTCCCGACATCGCGCCATCTGACTACCATTTGTTCAGACATTTGAAGGCATATTTGAGAAACAAAACTTTCATAAACGTCCACGATCTCAGAAGGGATATTTCAAATTTCTTTGAGTTCCAGCCGCCGCAGTTTTGGGCAAAGGGAATAAATGAGTTGCCAACTAGATGGTCGAGTGTCATAGAAACCGATGGCGAATATATTGTTGATTAGAAATGTCTTGTATAAGATATATAAATAAATTATATTGAAATTATTGCGACAAAACGTTTTGTATCAACCTGATAATGAGAGATATAATATCGATTCGCCTGTATATATAGGCAAAACAATTCGAGGCGTCAAATCGTCGAGTTGTAAATATTACGACAGTTTATAATTTCGAATTCCTTAAGGGCTTAGGCCACGGTAACGGATATAAAATCATCTGCGAATTTAACAATTTTTTTCGTTTGAAAAAGTCATTCACTCATAAAATTAATTACACATCTATTTAGCATGAATATCAAGCTGTTAGAAAGGGGCCGTCCATATATTACGTCATCGATTTTTGCTGATTTTCGACCCCCCCCCCCCCTACAATCATCCTATCGTCATTTCCTAGTGACCTCCCCCCCTCGCAAAATTGACTTCATTACCAGTTTGGCAAAATTAAAACATTTGCGGATTTGAGAAAAATTGGGTAACATTAAAACATTTTGTTATAGAATCATCTTTTATTATTTTGTACTTTGGCAATGTTTATTAATATAATAATATTATTCTTCCCTATTCTTTAGTTTTCTTTGGATAGCTCCCACATTTTGTTATAGAATCATCTTTTATTATTTTGTACTTTGGCAATTTTCATTAATATAATAATATTATTCTTCCCTATTCTTTAGTTTTCTTTGGATAGCTCCCACGGAGTTTTCACCCATTCTTGCAAATCCTGGATCACGGGTAATATCTCCGTATCCTCCCCATATTCATTTTGGCTCGATCGAACTATTTTCATAGGTACGCTGTTATTTGAAGTTCTCGAATATAATGTAGACAAACCTTATGTAATAAATAAATAAACAATGAGTTCAATAATTAATACCATTAGGTACTTGCAAAATATTTTTCATCACTCATGCGGGGAAACCACTCTAGTTGTACAATATACTATTGTACATTTTGAAGTAACTGGTATCACAAGAATGACGTCAATTTCGAAACGCCCCCCCCCCCCCCCCCCCATCCATCATTTACCGTCATCCGCAGACGAACCTCCCCCCCCCCCCAAATTTAGAATGACGTAATACATGAACGGCCCCAAAATATATATTTTTTTTTCGATGTACAAAATGGCTGACTACTAATATTTTCTTTTATCTTTTTTTAGGCGCTCCGCGGCGTGGCAATTAGCATCCACAATTTTTTACCTAGAACAAAAAACAAAAATTCTCGTCAATCTACATTAGAATACCTAGAGAAGTACGTACGGGATTAAAAAATATCGTTTTATTCAAAAGTTGTAGGTATTTGAACTTGAGAAATGAATTTTCAGTGAAAAATTTCGTTACAACTGCTCGTAAACTGCTCATGAAATGGAAAGTTTTCGATTAATCAGAAATTCCGTACGTACTTCTCTGCGAAATGCAATTAGGAACATAACTTTTAAATCGGATGTAAATCCACTTAAAGTTGTTGAAGTTATTTGTCACGCCAATTGGAAAAAAGCGGTTTCGAGAAGTAGTAGTCGACCATTTTGTACATTGAAAAAAATATATATATTTTCTAACAGCTTGATATTCATACTGGATAGATGTGTAATTAATTTTGAGTGAATCACTTTTTCATACAAAAAAAAATTGTTAAATTCTGTGGCCTAAGGCCTTAAAATCGTATATCTCCTCAAATTACGGCCGAGTCTTTACGAAATTTACAGAGAATACTTTTAAGTAAATTTAAAATTTTTAAAATCGATTTTTCCAAGTTGCTTGGATGGTCCGATTACCTCGAAAATTATATTCGAATAAGAATGCACGTGCGTGTTGGGTATCCAAATAAATTTAGTGAAAATTGCGCTATCGCTTTGACGGATCTTTACGAGCTAGAACTTAAAAAAATACGATTTTTTCCATTGTATAGTTTTATAGCCGAGGGTCTTAAAGGGATCTTCGGGCGAGGAAAAAATTTACGATTCCCATAATTTTTTTTTAAAGGAAAGATTTCTTCACCACATTGGAGGCTTAGGGTATGTTTTAATATAAATAATAAATAAATGAAATACTATGTAACAGCTAAAAAGCTGTTACTTGGTTTTTTTTTATTTATAATTTATATTTTTGAAAATATCGGTTTTTCGTTTTAGACGGATTTTCAAAAAATAACGTTTCAAAAATATTCTCTGCAAATTTCGATCCGCGTTTTTACGGTATTACCGTATTTTTTTTTTTTTTTTCTTTCAAAAACTTCTTTTCAATCGTGGAAAAGATAATAAATTATTTTTCATGACTACATTTTTCATTAATTACTTGATAAATTTTTTTTAATATTATCCATTTTTAAGAATATGCGATTTTTTAAAGAAATTTTCTTTCATTTTCGAAAATATGCTGTTTACAACTTCGACAAAAAAAATGAAATTAGGTTTAGTTTTGGCAATATTCCATTTTTCTATAATGCTAATCATTTTTAACAATTTTTTAATTTATTATTTTCAGTCAATATATTTTTTCGAGATATGCGATTCGAAAAAACATATTCTTTCATTTTCGAAAATATGCAATTTTTTTACAACCTCGGAATAAAAAATGCATTTGAGTTTATTTTGAAAAAATTTCCATCTTTGATACAATGCTATAATTATCAATAATTTTTACATCTCGAATTGCGTTTATTTGATAAAAACGGCGATTTTTTCGAAGTTTTCAAAAATGTCTACTTTTTTTCGAAAATTTGCCGCAATCTTCATTTTTTTTATCGCTCGCCAGAAATAAGAATATATTTTTCAAGATTGCACGTTATCGGCAATTTCTCGTCGAAGTTTGTCAAATGAAAATTTACTCGCTTCCGATAACGCGCCACGATTATATATTCGTATTTTTGAATTCCCGTGTTTGTTTTGCGGCCTGGAGTCTTTTGGGGAGAAAGTGAATACACGGTAAATAATTTCGTCGTTCTTTTGAAAGGGATTAGACACGCCCGGTGAGAGAGAGACGACAGTGCGGGTCATAGCGGATATTATTGTCCGAACCCTCGTGCTCCTTTCGGCGCGGTGAAATATACCTGGGCGTCCGATACGAGGCTACCTTAAATTCAACTTTCTACGCAGGAGTAAACTTTCCCAAAGTCCGGTTGTTTTTCCAGAAATTCCTCGGACGCTGGACCCGATGTCAATGCTACGATCCGAGGTGACAAATTTTCACAATCCTTTCGACGAATCCTCGTGATTTGCAGACAAGTTCGTAAATAATTTTAAAAAATAGAGAAAAAAAGAAGAGTAATTGTAAAAACGCTCGCACTTTGAGGCATTTTGTTTCGCGAAAGAAAATTTCACGAAAGTTCCAGCGTAAAAACGCGGATCGAAATTTGCAGAGAATATTTTTGAAACGTTATTTTTTGAAAATCCGTCTGAAAGGAAAAACCGATATTTTCAAAAATATAAATTATAAATAAAAAAATACCGTGTAATAGTTTTTTAGCTGTTACGTGGTATTTTATTTATTTATTATTTATATTATATTATGTTATAATATTTATAATAGTATTTATATTAAAACATACCGTAAGTCTCAAAAGTGGTAAAGATATATTTTCTTTAAAAAAAAAATATTAAAACCGTAAATTTTTTCCTCGCCGAAAGACCCCCTTAAGACCCTTGGCTATAAAACTACAATGAAAAAGTCGTATTTTTTTATGTTCAAGCTCGTAAAGATCCGTCAAAGCGATACCGCAATTTTCACTAAATTCATTTAGACACCCAACACACACGTGCATTCTTATTCGAATATAATTTTCGAGGTAATCGGACCATTCAAGCAACTTAAAAAAATCGATTTTTTCTTATTTTTAATTTCGAAAGTAAAACGTCTTGAAGGTATTCTCTGTAAATTTCACAAAGATTCGGCCGTAATTCGAGGAGATATACGATTTTAAGGCCTTAGGCCACAGAATTTAACAATTTTTTTTTCGTATGAAAAAGTGAGTCACTCATAAAATTAATTACACATCTATTTAGTATGAATATCAAGCTGTTGGAAAAAATATATATTTTTTCGATGTACAAAATGGTTGACTACTCGAAACTTCTCGAAACAGCATTTTTCCAATCTGCGTGACAAATAACTTCAACAATTTTCACTCGATTTGCTTCAAGTTCAAAAGTTATGTTCCTAATTGCATTTCGCAGAGAAGTACGTACGGAATTTCTGATTGATCGAAAACTTTTCATTTTATGAGCAGTTATAACGAAATTTTTCACTGAAAATTTATTTCTTAAGTTTAAATACCTACAACTTTTGAGTAAAACAATATTTTTTCAATTCCGTACGTACTTCTCTAGGTATTCTAATGTAGATTGACGAGAATTTTTGTTTTTTGTTCTTGGTAAAAAATTGTGGATGCTAAATGTCACGCCGCGGAGCGCCTAAAAAAAAGATAAATGAAAACCGTATTTACGAATAAAACCGTAAGTAAAACCGTAAATACGAATTTATTCACGTCGTGATTTTCATGTGAATATAAATACAAATTTATTCATACTCCACTTATTTGTATTCACATGCATGCATACAAATACAAATGTATTCACAAATATTCTGAACATACAAATAAATTCACAGAAAAAATTGTGATTATTCACAGAAAACGTGAATATTTACAAGAAATCCTGTGAATTAAAAAAAATTCTCATCAAAATCTGTGAATGCAAATGTATTCACAAAAAATTGTAAATACAAAAAAATTCACAAAATGAGTTGTGAATTTTTTCGTATTTAAGACAAATTAATAAATTCACAAAAAATTTGAATATTCACAAAAAATGTGAATATTTACAAGAAATCCTGTGAATTAAAAATAAATCACAGCAAAATCTGTGAATGCAAATGAATTCACAAAAAATTGTAAATACAAAAAAAATCACAAAATAAGTTGTGAATTTTTTCGTATTTAAGACAAATTAATAGATTCACAAAAAAATTGAATATTCACAAAAAAATGTAAATATTCACAAAAAATGTGAATATTTACAAGATATCCTGCGAATTAAAAAAAATTCTCATCAAAATCTGTGAATGCAAATGTATTCACATAAAATCGTAAATACAAAAAAAATTCACAAAATAAGTTGTGAATTTTTTCGTATTTAAGACAAATTAAAATCAAATTCACAATGATTAGATTAAAATTTACACCAAACGTGAGTTCTTACGTATTTTTTAGAGAAAACATTTCGTCGAGGCAAAGAAATTTTTGCAAAAAAAGTTGTGAGTTTCAAATATTACATTGTAAATATGAAAAAAATCACAAAATGAGTTGTGAATTTCCTCAAGTTGAAGAAAATTAAAATCGAATTCGCGACAATTATATTAAAATTTACACCACAAGTGAGTTCTTACGTATTTTTGAGAGAAAACATTTCGTCGAGGCAAAGAAATGTTCGCACAAAAAGTTTTGTGCCAAAATTTCTTTGCCTCGAGGCAATGTTTTCTCTCAAAATACGTACGAACTCACTTTTGGTGTAAATTTTAATTTAATCATTGTGAATTTGATTTCAATTCGTCTTAAGTACGAAAAAATACACAACTTATTTTGTGAATTTTTTTGTATTAACATTTTTCGTGAATACATTTGCATTCAGAGATTTTGATGTGATTTTTTTTTTCAATTCACAGGATTTTTTGTAAATATTCACATTTTTTGTGAATATTATTCACAATTTTTTCTGTGAATTTATTTGTATGTTCAGAATATTTGTGAATGCAATTGTGTTTGTATGCATGCATGTGAATACAAATAAGTGAAGTATGAATAAATTTGTATTTATATTCACACGAAAATCACGATGTGAGTAAATACGTATTCGTATTTATAAATAGAATTACGCCCAACTCTGCTATTCAGTGCATCGAAAAAAAAATATATATTGGGTTGGTACAAAAATCTTGCAACACACAACACGAGTAAAAAAGAAAAATATTTTATTTTAACAATAAACGATTATTCAGTAATGTAGGCTCCCTCCGCATCTACAACTCTTGCCCAACGCTCTGGTAGACTTTGCACGCCCGCAGACCAGAATTCTTTTGATCGTGAATTAAGAATGTCGTCCAATGTATTTTTGAGATCTGACAGATCATCAAATTTTTTATCCCGTAAATAGTTCATCAAAGCTCGAATCAGGTGATAGTCGGTAGGTGCTAAGTCTGATGAATACGGTGGGTGTGGTAGAACTTCCCATCCTAGCTGCGAAATAGTTTCTTGTGTCATCTTAGCGACGTGGGGTCGAGCATTGTCATGGAGAAGCCGAACGTGAAGACGTTTACGCCTTTTCCGTTTCATAATTTAAGCCACCTTTTGCACTTGTGCAGAATAAATCTCTGCCTGTATTGTGGTGTTGGTTGGCAGAAATTCGTAATAGAGCATGCCCTCAGAATCCCACCAACAACAGAGTACAACTTTCTTCATTTCACGGGGCTGTTTAGGGGTCGGTTCTGGTTTTTCCCCTTTCGATAGCCACTGACGCTTGCGCGTGTGATTAACATACAATACCCAGCTTTCATCCCCAGTGACTATTTCTTGAAGAAAATCCTTTCTTTGCGGACGATGCAGGAGTAAAAGACAGATGGACATGCGTGTTGCTTTGTTTGATTCGCTGAGATTGTGCGGTATCCAAGACGAATAAACTTTCCTATATCCCATCTCTTGTAAATGTCGAAGGATAGTAGGATGACTGCAGTTGAGTTTGTTGGCTAATTCTCGTGACGACTTATTAGGCTTTGCCTTTGTAAGTGCTCGCAGTTCTTCATCGTCCACAATCGATTCCCTGCCGGACCTAGGTTTGTCTTCAAAAGATGTATCGCCAGAACGAAAACGCTGATAGCAACGGGAGACCGTTGAATAATTAACTACATTAGCCTTGAACGCACTGCACATATTACGGGCTGCAGCTCTTACAGAATGCCCTTGCAAGAATTCGTAATATGCGATTGCTCGAAATGCACGTTGATCCATCTTTGCTCATACTGACTCCGCGGAACATCTGACTCGCTTGTATATCCCGCGGCATGGAAGGTTCTAGACCATTCTTGTATTTCCTATTCTCGAATGTTCTCGAACTTCATTATTAGGAAAAATATTTTAATTGAAAAAAAAGTGTTGCAAGATTTTTGTACCAACCCAATATATATTTTCTAACAGCTTGATATTCATACTAAATAGACGTGTAATTAATTTTGAGTGAATGACTTTTCCACACGAAAAAAAAAATTGTCAAATTCGCAAATGATTTTATACCCGTTACTGTGGCCTAAGGCCTTAAAAATCGCACTCACCGCATTTCTTTCCACAGCTCCGAGCGGCGGTGCAAAAATCATCGGTCGCTAGAAGGCAACGTCCTCGACGAGATATTTTTCCGTGAAGCGTCCTCGTCTCGAGGTCTTCCGGGTGGAATATTGGCTCTCGGGCTGGTTGTCGAATCGCGAAACGCTCGGGCGTCGATCGAGAAAACGTTTTTTCACGTGGGACCCGTGACCGTTGGTTTGCAGGCTGGTAATTGAAATTTTCGCCCCGGGAAGCTTCGTCTTCGCGAAGTATCCTCGAGCCTCGGAGTTGAAACGATTTTTGGCAATATTTGTCTCGCCGTCGCGTTGTGGCGTGTTGAGAAAACGATTGATCACGAGGCGACAATTTTGTATCTCTTGGCGATTCAAGCCGTACGTGTCGAGACGTATTATTTTCCCGTCTCGACACAACACGAATAATCCCATGTTCATCGACACGCCAACGTGGCATATCTCGTCGAGTCTCATCTCGACTCTCTTGCTCGTCGAGGCTGCCAGTGTCAGTTTGTCGCTCCAGGTCGAGCGGGATATCGTCGCTTTTCTCGCGGACTTGTCGAGACACAATTCGCCCCAGTCGCCGAGGGTGTCCAGACCGAACAGTATTTCACCCAGTATCGAGACTATCGTCAGATACACGTTGCCCGTTAAACGACGGAAAATTTGGAATGACACCGTTACCGATACTGCGGGCATAAATAAAATAAATACAAATTGAGCGCGGCCAAGGTATTTTTTTAGCGTTTTTTTTTTATTTTGTCACAAAAAAAATCGCGATACTCAAGCCCTTAAGCGACAGTAACGGGTATAAAATCACGTGCGAATTTAACAATTTTTTTTTTCGTGTGGAATAGTGATTCACTCGTAAAATTAATTACACATCTATTCAGTATGAATATCAAGCTGTTAGAAAATATATAGACGATAAATTCACCGAAAAAATTGCGAATATTCACAAAAAATGTGAATATTTACAAAAATTCCTGTGAATTAAAAAAAAATCACATCAAAATCTTTGAATGCAAATGTATTCACAAAAACGGTATATGGGGCCGTCCATATATTACGTCATCGATTTTTGCTGATTTTCGACCCCCCCCCCCCCCCTACAATCATCCTATCGTCATTTCCTAATGACCCCCCCTCTCGCAAAATTGACGTCATTACCAGTTTGGCAAAATTAAAACATTTGCGAATTTGAGAAAAATTGGGTAACATTAAAACATTTTGTTATAGAATCATCTTTTATTATTTTGTACTTTGGCAATGTTTATCAATATAATAATATTATTCTTCCCTATTCTTTAGTTTTCTTTGGATAGCTCCCACATTTTGTTATAGAATCATCTTTTATTATTTTGTACTTTGGCAATTTTCATTAATATAATAATATTATTCTTCCCTATTCTTTAGTTTTCTTTGGATAGCTCCCACGGAGTTTTCACCCATTCTTGCAAATCCTGGATCACGGGTAATATCTCCGTATCCTCCCCATATTCATTTTGGCTCGATCGAACTATTTTCATAGGTACGCTGTTATTTGAAGTTCTCGAATATAATGTAGACAAACCTTATGTAATAAATAAATAAATAATGAGTTCAATAATTAATACCATTAGGTACTTGCAAAATATTTTTCATCACTCATGCGGGGAAACCACTCTAGTTGTACAATATACTATTGTACATTTTGAAGTAACTGGTATCACAAGAATGACGTCAATTTCGAAACGCCCTCCCCCCCCCCCCCCCCCCCCTCATCCATCATTTACCGTCATCCGCAGACGAACCTCCCCCCCCCCAAATTTAGAATGACGTAATATATGGACGAAAAATATGGACTATACGAAAAAATTCACAAAATAAGTTGTGAATTTTTTCGTATTTAAGACGAATTTGAATCAAATTCACAATGATTAGATTAAAATTTACAAAAAAAAGTGAGTTCGTACGTATTTTGAGAGAAAACATTGCCTCGAGGCAAAGAAATTTTTGCACGAAGCTTTTTGAGCGAAAATTTATTTGCCTCAACACAATAATATAATTGAAATAAATTTTATTATAATTGTAATGAGAAATAAATTTCAATATAATTGTCGCGAGTTCGATTTTAATTTTCTTCAACTTGAGGAAATTCACAACTCATTTTGTGAATTTTTTCATATTTATAATGTAATATTTGAAAGTCACAACTTTTTTTGCAAAAATTGATTTGCCCCGACGCAATGTTTTCTCTCAAAATAGGTAAGAACTCACGTTTGGCGTAAATTTTAATGTAATCATTGTGAATTTGATTTTAATTTGTCTTAAATACGAAAAAATTCACAACGCATTTTGTGAATTGTTTTGTATTTACAATTTTTTGTGAATACATTTGCATTCACAGATTTTGATGTGAATTTTTTTTAATTCACAGGATTTCTTGTAAATATTCACAATTTTTTCGGTGAATTTATTTGCATGTTCAGAATATTTGTGAATACATTTGTATTTGTATGCATGCACGTGAATACGAATACGTGGAGTACGAATAAATTTGTATTTACATTCACATGAAAATCACAATGTGAATAAATTCGTATTCGTATTTATAAATAGAATTACGCTTAACTATGCAAAATGGCCGACTACGGTTTTCTTTCGTTATCTTTTTTTAGGCGCTCCGCGGCGTGACATTTAGCATCCACAATTTTTTACCTAGAACAAAAAACAAAAATTCTCGTCAATCTACATTAGAATACCTAGAGAAGTACGTACGGAATTGAAAAAAATATTGTTTTATTCAACGGTTGTAGGTATTTGAACTTAAGAAATGAATTTTCAGTGAAAAATTTCTTTACAAATGCTCATAAACTGCTCATAAGATGAAAAGTTTTCGATCAATCAGAAATTCCGTACGTACTTCTCTGCGAAATGCAATTGGGAACAAAACTTTTAAATTCCAAGTAAATCGAGTGAAAATTGTTGAAGTTATTTGTCACGCCATTTGGAAAAAAAAAAAACTGTTTCGAGAAGTTTCGAGTAGTCGGCGATTTTGTACATCGAAAAAGAAAATTCTCACATACGAATTTCTTTTTTATTATTTTGATATACTAAAGTTCTTGATATACGAAAGTTCTTTTTTATTATTTTACTTCCGTATTCTCAATATTCTAGTAGATCTTTTTTTATAGATTTATATTGGAGATCGCCAAACAAATATCTTGAAAAATGGTTGAAGGATTATTGGAGGCAAAATTTACCAAAATATATAAAAGGAATTGAGAAACATTAACATTCGTTACGTTCCAGCGAAGCTTCAACCTCATTACTAAATATATGTGTAATTAATTTTATGAGTGAATCACTTTTTCATGCGAAAAAAATTGTTAAATTCGCACATGATTTTATACCCGTCACTGTGGCCTGAGGCCTTAACGGAAAATATTACTACGTTATGAAAAAGTAATTCATACAAAATTTGAGAGGTCAAAATAAGTTTTTAGGTAATGCTCAGACGACATATTTTTTTTTTCTTTCGATTTTTTGTTAATTTTTTTCCCGCCAATAGACATCATAATAATATAATTCGAATAATTTATCCAGCTTATGTTGAAAGAGATTTTCTATGAACGATTGAGTTTGATTTTTCCGTAAATAATTTTTTTTTCAATGCTGCTTATCGCATTCGTTATTTTCGTAACCTTTTGAAATTGATGCAAGGTTGAGAAATTCCGGTTTCACTTCAAACATTAGTCATCTTGTCGAAAACGTTTCGTGTACTCGAAAATAAATTTTAAGAATATTATGATGGTGAAAAAATAGACTTAATGCCTTCTCTATTCGTGGGTAACTTTCGCTCCACAAATTCTTCGATTTCCGACCCAATGAGATAAATTTCGGCACTTTCACTGTCTTCCAAACCCGCGATGATTTTTTACATTTTTGTAAAATGATTTTGTAACATGATTTTTTGTTGTTTTGTTGTTTACATTTTTGTAAAATGATTTTGTAGCATGATTTTTTACATATTTGGAAAAAAAACTAATACTCCGATAAAAAAAACATGAAAAAGGCGTTTGAGCACTAACTAAAAGATTATTTAGAACCCTCAGATATTGCACAACTTTCTTTTTCTTAACATACTCCAATTTTCCGTTGAGAAAAAAAAATCGATTTTTTTTAACCACCGTAAGTATATGAAAAAAAACACACTCGTATATTGATGTTTAATTTTTTTATTTTCTAGTGTAGAAATCTTCGAAACTTTTAAACGCGTTTTTTTCACACTTGGCAGTTTCAAAGTCGGTGGACTCTCTAATTCAAACCGCAATGTAACTTTTTTTGCAGCGTCTGCGAAGATTTGCCGTCAATGTCTCATTTCTGCATAATTATTAATGAAAATTTTACAGAATATTCTTCAAATGTCCTCTCATTATATACTAATTACATAAATAAATATATATATATTAACTGTGGTGTAAAAAATTATCGTAAATATGCTTTTATTATAGCGTATTGACCTTACCCCACTCCCCCTTAATTGAAAATGCAATTAGAAACAAGTAAGCTGATCATTAGGGTGGCACAAATTTGAGCTCCATTTTTTCTTTTTCTCACCATTTAATTATCTACTTTTAAGGAGAAAAAAAATTTATATATATATATATATTTATAAAATAAATATATCTAAATAAATAAATTATTAACTTATAGTTATGAAGTTATATTGTTATAGTCATAAAACTCAAAGAATAAATTCTTCGTAACGAATATAAAAAAAATTTGTTTGGGTTTCTTTCGGTTAATAAATAAATTGTTAACTTATAGTTATAAACTTATATTGTTATAGTTATAAAACTAAAAGAATAAAATCCTCGTAATATAGAAAAATTTTGTAAAATTTAAACGAAATAAAAAATCAAATCGATAAATATTGGCTTGCCAAAAGAGTTTTCGAGCATTGCGATCAAACAACGTTAATTTAACATCGACTCTGCGAGTTTAATTGCCCTCGTGATTAACCAAAATAGACCAAAAACGAAACGATTATTTTTTTTAACCAAATTCGAATAAATTTTTCACTACGGGTCGGAGTATTTGGACAATGGGCGATAAAAATGAAAATTACGTTGCATTACAATTTAATTATATCCTACTATATGAAACTAGGGCTAAAAAGGTTCCTCGCCTTATTAAAAATACGCCAAATTTCCTATTTTAATTATTACACCATCCAGAAAGAAAGTAATATTTAGGTTAAGACATTTTGAATATCCTTACGAAAGAGTAAGAACCACGAGACGAGACTGGGCCCCCGAGATATGCATAGTTTATTTTTGTCGATTATTTTCAAATCCGGTTTTGTCGAGAGCATCAGACCGTACATGTTTGATTTTATTTTTCAGACTGATTCACTAAAATATTTCACGGTTGACTCAGAAGTGAATTTTGACGTCAGTTCGGCTTGTCGCTTTTTCGTTCACTTTTTTTTGTTCCTATAAGCGAAAGGCATTTTTATATAATAACAATACAACATTATTATTGCCAAAGATCTATCGACGTATCGCGTCAAAAATATTACGAAATGTTACAATAAAAAAATAAATTGTAATTCACGAAAAACATCCACGTTTATAAATTTTCTTTATTCGGAATCGAAATTAATGAAATCAAATTAATATGCCATCTCAGTTGGTTAAATTTAACTGATAAAGCATGCGATTTGGTTAAATTTAAATAACGAATTAAATTTGCCGTATTTCAATATCTTGACGGAAATTAATTGGAAAAACGTACAAGCCCTAAACATGGTGTTAATCATTTCGAAACTCACGCCTATAATACTGAAAGAAAAATACTAATTGTGAGAAAAAAAACCATCGCGACATCGTCTCTATCTTCCCGAACTGTTAATTCTCATTTTCCGTCGCAAGGAGCCATTCAAATATCCCGCCGTTCGCGCCTTCGCGGTGCCCCAGCCAATGAGGAGTCTCACGTGCGCGCGCATCCATCGCGTCGCTAGCACGAAGAATATCGAGAGCACGCGTAGCAGCACAGCGCAACACCACATTACCCTTCGAGATCTCGGAGGGTTAAGTACCGAGTTCGAAGTTCTCCGCTGCGGGAGGTGAAAAAAGAATAAAAATACAAAGAGAAACATTCGCGCGTAGCGATTCTCGGTCTCTCGGACGTTCTCAAATCCCTCCATCGTGCTCTACATGACGCGACTCAATCGAGGCGTACGTGCAAGCCGTGGAAAGTCATCGAGGAAAAAGGAACTCTGAATCTTTCCGGAACTAATCGTTTAACGAGTGTTTCCAAGATGTAGAAATCACGTGACTGTGCGTGTGTGTGCGTGCGCGAGTGCCTGTGTGTGTGCGTTGTTTTTTTTTCGTCATCGCTTTTTCCTTCCGCGTGTTCCCAAACGAAGCTTTGTTCCTCGAACGAAACGAGGAAAATCGTGAAGCTCGGCTCACTTCCGTTATCTCGGATAGTCCGTTTTGTTTCGTTTGGACGCGACGGGCGAGTGGGAGGAGGCGAAAACATCGGAAAAAAGTGAGTTTCGCGCAGCTGACGAGGCTCCGTTGTTTGGGGAAGTCTCGGCGTAGGTGGCGAATTACGAAAGCTTCAAAATGGCGCCGGCCTGGCTCACAGCTGTTGTTTACCGACAAAAATTCCTCTCGGGCCAACTTTTGGCCAATCGTCACCGATGAACGACACGTTTCGTCGCCTATCGTCGAGGAATTAGTCGCGCCTTTGTCGCGCGGCAGCGTGGAGCGATCGTGGCCGCCTTCGTCTCGCTTTTTAGGTTATGAACGCGCGAAGCGTCGCATCCTGATGCGCAAAAATCGTTTTCACGCTGTTTCCTCTGTTCTCGCACGAGTGTATAATCAAAATAAACATTTAAAAAAAGGGGGGGATAAGAAAAACAACGAAAAACTTTCCGGTCGTCGAATAGACGAGGAAAAATGTGGGAAATATCGTCGCGTCGCACGAATCGCTGATCGCGACGCGCTGCGTTGACCCTCGATGACCTTTAAAAAACGCTATTTTCTTTTGTTCGCGTAGCGAGCTCTCGCTGCGCACCGGAAATACGAATTTTCTTCGCGTATGTGCGCGCCAAGTGACGGACGAGTGAGAAAGAAGACGGGACCACGGGAACTGAGGTAAATACCCCCCCCCCCTACTCTATGGTCGACGTTTTCAGATTTTTGCGCCGTGTTTTTTCGCTCCTGACAACTTCTGATACGCTCGTTAAGGGGAGAGATACCTTTAAGTGAGGAAAAAAGTTCGCAGATTTTCATGATTTTTTTTTTAAAGAAAAGATTTCTCACCATTTTTGAGACTAAGGTATGTTTTGTTACTACAGTAAGGGCCCAATCATTGGCACTTCAAGGGCCCAATTAGTGGCACTCTACGGGCCCAATTATTGGGATTTCAAGGGCCCAATTATTGGGACTTCAAGGGCCCAATTATTGGCACTCTAAGGGCCCAATTATTGGCACTCTTAGGGCCCAATTATTGGCACTCTTAGGGCCCAATTATTGGCACTCTTAGGGCCCAATTATTGGCACTCTTAGGGCCCAATTATTGGCACTCTTAGGGCCCAATTATTGGCACTCTAAGGGCCCAATTATTGGGATTTTAAGGGCCCAATTATTGGGACTCTAAGGGCCCATTTATTGGAACGTCAAGGGCCCAATTATTGGGGCTTCAAGGGCCCAATTATTGGGACTTAAAGGACCCAATGGTTGGCAGTTTTGGGACCACTGTGTAGGTAGGGGAAAAGTGTCAATAATTGGTGGAGTGCGAAAATAAGGTCACTTAACCCTACTTTTGGCTGTTAAATGATATTTTATTTACTTATTAATCTTTACAAATGGCGGAGGTATGGCACAGTCTTTTCTAAACTGCATTTTTAAAACTGGCGTGACGTATGGCTAAAAAACTAATCGACCGATTCTGATAAAATTTGGTATAAGTGTTTCTAACCTTATTGTCTAAAACATGAACCTAAATGTTTCTGAAAATTAAAGAAAAAAGTATTTTTTATTGCAAAATGTAGCCTTTTTTCTCAAAATTTTATTTGATTTTTGTTTAAAACCGTATCATTCCAACGATTTTCAACGTTTATAATTTTTTCTTGGTTTATATTCCGCGTATGCGTGTTTAACGAAAGAAAAATCATCGTTGATTTTTTTCGGCCTAATCCCGCCGACGCTACGTGTTGCGCCATCTGACAACATTCGCCGCAACCCGTTTAGAAGATCGTGCATATCGACGCCATTTTTAAAGATTAATAAAATAAAAAAATACCATGTAACAACAAAAAGTAGTAATAAAACATACCCTAAGTCGCAAAAATATTAAAGAAATCTTTACTTCGAAAACAATCAGCCATTGTTTCCGGCGGAAAGCCTCCGGCGAGGGAATTCATTTCCTCCCGCGTCTTGGCTGAAAGCCGTTACGTAAACTGATCTTTCAAAATTTCGAATCACGATTAGCTGCACAATGGAAGCGCTTTTTTGTTTTGTTGTTTTTTTTTTACAAGTGACGACACATTTGGACAAGCTTTGCGATAGTTCAGTTATCTTCCGTTGGTAAATAAGATCGCGGACTTTATTCGTTCGAATCTTATCGACGGGTCTGTGTAAACTTGGGGCACGAAAAACCGATGGACTTTCAATCTTTTTTGCGGGTAGAGTATTGTGATGACGAGATCGCGATTTTACACACAATTCATACATAGTCTTGCCAAATTTTCGTATTCTTACGTTGAACAATGTTACTAGACAATGGAGTTATTGCTTTTAAAAGGAATAGGTGTAGGTTGTTGTGGCAAGAAGGCTGATCAGAAATGAAAAATAGACAAATGTACTTTTAGTATAATAATAGAGGTTTTCTATGACCGGATGGTTTATTTTTGAAATTTTGATAATTTATAAGCAAGGTGTAGAGAAAAAAGATCGATTTTTTAACAGAAAAACAAACTTCAACTTGTTATTAACAAATGGATGCACACGTGAAAAAACCATCCGGACGTACGATGGGAAATGTTATAGACTTTGTCCGAGCTGAAGGGGGGGAGATATCTTTAGTCGAGGAAAAAAATTGTTGATTTTCATGATTTTTCAAAAAGTAAAGATCTCCCCACCATTTTTGAGACTCAGGGTATGTTTCATTACTACTTTTGGGTTGACAAATCTTAATCAAAGCCAAACAAATACACATAATTCGGCACCCAAACCCAAACGAAACAAAGAAACCAACTCAATCTTAACCTAACTTAACATTAACGTAACCTTAGTGTAACCTTAACTTAACCCTAACTTAACCGTAAGTTAACCGTAACTTAAACCCAATATCGAAATTAACGGAGTCTAGCAAAATGTACTTATTGGACAATTATTCCATGTTTTCGAAACAAAATGGTTTTAGAAAAAAACCTGCATAAAACAAAATATCGATCTTTTTAACCCGAACAAAGCCAAACCTAAAAGATGAGTCTTTTTTATAGGCTACAACTTTTGTAGGAAATATTTTTCTCCAAAATCAACATTTATCGAAATAAAATAGAAAAACTTTTCTTTTAAATCGGTCTTTGTGAGTTTTGACCTTGAAAGTCAAATTTCCGGGAATTTCACTATCGCATTCGTGATCAGCGAGTCAAAAACACGGGTACGCGAAATTTCAAATTAATTATCAAAAAAAAAAAAATAAAGAACGAAACCTTTAAAAACACTTTTTTAAGGCCTTAGTAACGGGTATAAAATCGTGTGCGAATTAAACAATTTTTTCTCGCATGAAAAAGTGATTCACTCATAAAATGAATTACACATCTATTTAGTATGAATAACAAGCTGTTAGAAAATATATATATATATATATTTCGATGTACAAAATGGCCGACTACTAATATTTTCTTTGGTTATCTTTTTTATGCACTCCGCGGCGTGACATTTAGCATCTACAATTTTTCACCTAGAACAAAAAACAAAAATTCTCGTCAATCTACATTAGAATACCTAGAGTAGTACGTATGGAATTAAAAAAATATTGTTCTATTCAAAAGTTGTAGATATTTGAACTTAAGAAATGAATTTTCAGTGAAAAAATTCGTTACAACTGCTGATAAAGTGGAAAGTTTTCGATTAATCAGAAATTCCGTTCGTACTTCTCTGCGAAATGCAATTAGGAACATAACTTTTCAATTTGAAGTAAATCGAGTGAAAATTGTCGAAGTTATTTGGCACGCCAATTGGACAAAATGTGTTTCGAGAAGTTTCGAGTAGTCGGCCATTTTGTACATCGAAAAAAAAATGTCTAACAGCTTGATATTCATACTAAATAGATGTGTAATTAATTTTATGAGTAAATCACTTTTTCTTACGAAAATAAAAAATTGTTAAATTCGCACGTGATTTCATACCCGTTACTGTGGCCTGAGGTCTTAATCAAACCCAAACAAACACACAAAAATTGGCCTCACGAAAGATTCGGCCCCTAAACCCAAACAAAAACAAACGAACCAAAGAAACAAACTCAATGTTAACCTCACTTAACATTAACGTAACTTTTGTTTAATCTTAACTTAACCGTAACTCAACCGCAACTTAACGGTAACTTGACCGTAACTTAACCTTAACTTAATCGTAACTTAAACGCAACTCAACCCTAACTTAACCGTAACTTAACCTTAACTTAAACGTAGCTTTAACCAAATATCGAAACTAATGGTATCGAAACTTATTTTTTTTTTTAAATTTTTTTTACCTATTATTTTACTATTTATTTTTTACTTATTGGAGAATTATTCCATTTTTTCGAAACAGAATGGTTTTAGAAAAAAACCTATATAAAACAAAAGACCGATCTTTTTAACCCAAACAAACCCAAACATGAAGATGAATCTTTTTAAAGACTACAACTTTTGTAAGAAACGTTTTTGTCCAAGGTCAACATTTATCAAAATAAAATAGAAAAACTTTTCAAAAAATCGGTTTTTGGAAGTTTTGACCTTGAAAATAAAATTTGCGGGTATTTTCACTATTACATTCGTGATCAGCTAGTCAAAATATTATAAAAAATATAAATTCCAAATTCATTATCAAAAAATAAAAATATTGTACAAAATATAAATTCCAAATTAATTGTCAAAAAATAAAAATATTATACAAAATATAAATTCCAAATTAAATACCAAAAAAAAATATACGAAATATAATTTCCAAATTAATTATAAAAAAAATATATATATATATTCATATTACATTCGTGATCAGCTAGTCAAAATATTATACAAAATATAAATTCCAAATTAATTACCAAAAAAAAATATACGAAATATAAATTCCAAATTAATTATCAAAAAAAAATATATATTATACAAAATATAAATTCCAAATTAATTACCAAAAAAAAATATTATACAAAATATAAATTCCAAATTAATTACCAAAAAAAAAAAATATATTATACAAAATATAAATTCCAAATTAATTATCAAAAAAAAATATATTATACAAAATATAAATTCCAAATTAATCGTCAAAAAAAAGAAAGATCGAGAGAACGAAATGAAAAAATGTCCGAATAAATTTCAGGTACGAGGATGAACGCGCGAACGCAGCTGTTCGAGCTGAGCATGGAGGGTCGTCAGGTGGACGAGGCGGTGGCGAGTATATTCCACACGGTCCTGTTCCACCGTAGCCTCGGTAAATTCAAGTACAAGCAGGAGGGCAGCTACTCGGTCGGTATGATCGGCTACCAGGACGTCGATTGCGACTTCATCGACTTCACTTACGTCTGCTGTTCCTCGTTTCGTCTCGATGATTTGTTGAAGCGCGAGATATCGGAATTCTCGGAGGCTCTGCGCTCGAACGACAGCCCCGGCTCCGGCCAAATATCCCTCGAGTTCTTTCAAAAGAAAAAGAACCGCTGGCCCTTCCCCTCGGAGTGTATACCGTGGGAGGTATGGACGGTACGCCTCGAGCTTATTAAACTCGCCACCGAACACGAGCGACAAATATGCCGCGAAAAAGTTGGCGATCTCTTGACCGACAAAATCTTGCACATCACGGAAATCATGAATCGCCATGATTATCTACCAAAAATGCCCAGTCAGGCCGAAGTCGATCTTGTTTTCGACACTTCCTTCACCGATATACAGCCTTACCTGTTCAAGTTGTCGTACACCACCACCGGACCACCCACCACCACCATGGGCAACACCATGAAAAAACTCATCAAAGAAACTCTCTCCATATGATAATTTCGATCCATTTTTTTCCGTCATTTTCCTTTCCTCTTTCAAGTGCTTTCTCCTTCGGTTCTTTAAATTTATTTATTTCCTCTTCCGTCATTTGCGTTTTGAACAAAAATATATTCGTTCGTTCCCGATTTTTTCCTTCTATTTTTCTTCATTCCATATTTTCTTTTATTTACGCCGTTTAATTTCTTTTTTTTTTAGTTTTTCCATTTTTTTTTTAATTTTCTTCCCGTTTTTTGCGTATTTTTTTCTTTGGGCCGTTTGATTTCTTTCGATGATTTTCATTGTTTGTATATTTTCCTCTCTGTTTGCTTTTTTTCGTCTTTATTTTCTTTTCGTTTTGTTTTATTTATTGTTTATTTTTATTTCGCTTCGTTAATGTCGTTTTTATAAATTCCGGTAAGTTTTGTCCTTTATTTTTTCGTCTAATTTCTTTTTTTTTATATATACGTCTATATATATATATATATATATATATATATATATATATATATATATATATATATATATATATATATATATATATATATATATATATATATATATATATAAATATATATATATATATATATATATATATATATATATATAAACATATACATATACATATATACACACACACGCGCGCGCGCGTTTTTTTCTCTTTACTCTGGTTTCTTGCTTTAGATTTTTGTTTTTAATTTCTTTTACATTATTTCTTTTTTCCGATTTTTTCCTTTTATTTTCTTCATTTTTTTGTTATTTTATTGTTCGTTTCATTAACATCGTTTTCTAAATTCCGCTTGATTTTATCCTCAATTTTTCCATCGCTAATTTCTTTTTTCCGATTTTTTTCATTCTTCAGATATTTTCCTCATCTTTTCTTTTTTCTCGTCTTTATCTTTTGTTTTTATTATTTCTCGTATCCGGATTTGTTTTTCCATTTATTTTCGCGATTTTTCACACTACTCTTTTTCCCCCTTCGTTTGCGTCTTTTCTTGTTTCTCCAAATTGGCACTTCCACGGTCAACCCTACAAAATCCTCCATTATGACGACAATGCCGTGTCGTTAGTACGTTGCATGAAAGTCATTGACGCGATGGGCTGATGCATACGTCTCAACTGGTTAGTACAAATGAACGCGAAGTTGGTTTCCCCCTGTATTTTACACTAACGTCCGGCGAGCAGCGATTCGCGGACGGCAGGATTTTTTGGCTGTAGTTGGCACGTCGAACGATCGTCGCTGTAATGTTTTTTTTTTTTTTTCGAGCTCGTTCTTTTCCCTCGATCGAAAGGAGGGAAAAGAAAATATTTACGTAAAACGTTGCATAGTTTTTTATTTTTTTTTCTCCCTCCAGTTTATCGAATTGCGAGACAAGATTTTCGGGATTTTGCCAAAAATGAATGGATACGAGGGTATCAATTGTTGAGCTAGAAATCGTTACTTTTGTCACGTTGAGAGAGTTCATCAATTTTATTACGAATCTTCGTAGTCTTGTCGAAAGAAAAAATACGTTCGATCGCAATATTCGTATTCTCGTGTGAAAAAAAAAAATCAAGGCAATTTCGTTCCGAATACTTCGGAAAATCATTTTCGTCATTTTTATTCACCGATAATTGAACGAGAGAGTGAAAAGCTTGCAAACTCATTGAGAAAAGGAACGTGCTTTGTACTTTTTTTTTCTTTCTCTTTTTCCTTTATCCGCGACAGTCACACGTCGTAATTTTAGTTCGTCGAATTTTCAATCCTCGTCCTCTACTTAATATAGATTTAAACAAGGACAAACGAAATGTCGAGTGTGCGCGAATTCAAATATTTCAATTGCATTTTTGAAAAAGTACATTTTCAAATTGTTTCAATTCAAAAGAATAAAAATATTTCGTTTGGATGAAAAAACAAATGTATTTCGATTAGTCGGAAAAGTCACGTAGATTGCGAATTTTTACATTTTTCAACAATGTAATCGAACTTGAGAAATTCTTCGTGCAATATCCACGAAATGAAACTACGGAAGATTTCTTTTATTATTTTAGCTTTGAAATTCACCGAGGAGAGCCGTATCGCAGAATACGTCGGCTGTGATTTTTGTTCTTTTTTGCGAGTCGTAGTCGGAAACGTCCATCAGAATGAAATGTAAACTCGGTTTTTTGTTGTAATTTTGACATTACGATATTTACTCGGTAATTAGATATATGGATATTTATTTGACGAAAACAAGTCAGCGCTGTAATTTTTTCGTCACACGCTGTCGAGATCGACAGCTCGTGGTTACGGATTCTTGATGTTTTTGATTTTTAAGTTTTTTCCCCCTCTGACGTAAGATCTAAGTTTTTCGTTCGAAATAATTAAGCTCTCTCTCGCAAAACTAACAATTGATCGATTTAAAAGAAAAGCAGCATTGTGACAATTTTTTGCACCGCCATTTTCTCGTATGCGCGACACTATTTTTTTTACAAATAATTTTCGATGTACTCGACGATTTTTGGTGCAACGAAAAATTAGAAAGAATTTGAACAAAAAATATTATTGCTGCGTCAAAATGAGATAGTCTGCGTATGAATATGCGAGTGAACGATGCAATAATATTTATTTTTTGCAAAACATGAAAAGTTATGGATCTTTGCGATTTTAGTTCGGAAATATTACGAAAAAGAGAGCATTCTGGGTGATGATATTTTTTTTTAGCAAACGAAAAGTTTGACACTTCCGAAGGGAAATATTTTTGAAAAATGAAATGTTCATTTTTATCGAATAATTTCATATCTCCTGTCTCCGAGCGTGTTGCGTAGGAGTTTTTTTGTTCCACTATTGTACAATAATGAGAAATGCGTAAGTGCGATCGTTATTTATTTCCACGAGTGATGATAATTCCGTTTTAAGATGTTGGTGATAGTAATATACGTTTTTTTTTTTTTTTTAATATGATTTATCGGAGCCCGTCGAGGATTTTTCTTTTGGTTGGCCATTTCAGAGCGAATATCAATGAAGAAAATGTCACTCTGTCCGCGAAGGGGGTCGAACAGTCCGCACAGTTCGAACGAAAAGTGACGATCGAGGAGAAACAATTGAAAAATATCAATAATGCTAGAAATTCACATTGATCGATTGAAAATGTTTGGATTAATTCATCGATCGATTAATTCACTGGCGACTAATGAATTAATCACCTACTTTATTGATTGTTAAAATCGTTGAGAAAAATGTTTAATAGATATTTCCACTGATTCTTCCGCCATAAGTTTTTTTTTCGTGTTTTGCACTCGAATCGCGCCCGCTTTTGTTCGCCCCACGATTACGCGATAACGAACATAGTTTTTTTTTTTTAATGGAAAGCAAAAGAAAAAGTGCACATATACGTAGGCAATAAAAATGGGGAAAAGGCTAAGCTATAATACGGCCATTGTTCTTACGACGAAAAAGAAATTCGAATATTGTATACTGCGTTTTCGTGTACATAGATAATTGAGAGAAAAAAAACGCAATTAAGGCAGTACAGTAAAGTGACGTCCCGAAGATCGGGGAAAATTTTTGGAATCGCGCCAGTGTGAAATTGAAGTAAAATTTGATGAAAAAGTATAAATAAATGGCGACAAAAAGAAAACGAATTTTATTCGTGAATTATAGATTCTCGACTCGGCAGCTGATAAACTTGTTTTTTCTTCAACACCATTGATCCCCAAAATAAGAATAATAATTTTGGTAAAAAATCGTGAAAAAAAAGAAACATAAAATTTGTCAAGAGACTTTTTTGATTATTATTGATTTTTTTTTTAAATTTTATATATAATATTATCAGAGTTATCTTTTGTTATATTCCAACGTCCTTTCGCTAGTCGTTTCGCTAGAATTGCGTCAGCAGGAGGGCACAGGGAAACTGGGAAAAACCCGTGTCGATACAGGCGACAGTGTTCACTCGGTCGGCAGCTTACCGGCTGGAAACTGAGTAACATTTCGTCTCGCTCGGTAGTCGGCGCCACTGAGCGGTCACCCATCCGAGTATTGGCCCAAACGATCGCAGCGCCGGAGATTGTGTTCACGATCGCTCAACGATGCCACGAAAAAAATGTCAAATCACTTACTTTTTTCACAATTCCCAAAATTTCCGCCGATCTTTCGGATGTCACTTAGCTACGCGCATTGCCGGGCGAGCTACGCGCAAATAAATTCAAACGAATGAGCACTTAGGATATTCAGCACACTGGTATGATCGCGCGAATCGAATGTCGCGTAAATACACTTCGAAAGAACAAACAATGAGACGAAAAGTTGTTCGTCGATAAGCAAGCGATCGTACTTATCGACCGAAATTTTCTCCGCTTACCCTGCGCAGAAATTACATCCATTCGTGTGCGCAGCTTCGGGCAAGTTCGCGCGGCAAATTTGAGGTTAACTTTAAAAATGTTTCAATCCCGCGTTACTTTCTCGCCATTATTGATTTTCATGCGACTGTTTAAAAAAAAAACCAACAATATTGTCGTGATGTCAGTTTCACGCTTTGCAGAGCCTTCGTGACGAAAAATGAAAAATTTATATACGACGAGGATACATATAGATATGGAGCATAATAGTGAAGAGAAAAGAGAAACGTTTCGCGTCATCTCTCGAGTGACAGAGTGATTGTAATTTTACGAGTGTGTTCGTGTAGATGAGAGATCGATGCAGAGATGCTATAAAAAAAAACGTATATTATCATTGTGATGTACGAATTTAGAGAGATATCGACACTATTACTGTACATTGTAAGATGAAGACAATGCGAGAAATTGCGGCTAGTGCGGAAATTTACATTATAGCGTGTAATATATACATATGGAATTATATTGTGTAAGAAGGGATGAAAAAAAAAGTTGAAAAAATATATAATTATATCGAGACTCATAAACTATCAATAAACTATTGTATTTTATAATTGAAATTATTTATTCGTCTCGTGTGTGCTTCTTTTCTACGTTAGGTCTATCAATGCTCGAGCGAGTATGGCACCCTTTTTTTTTAGGTTATCGCGATGTGTGCAACTTTTTATTTCCGCTTTCTTCGAAGCTGTTGGCACATTTGCAAAGAAGTAAAGTACTCGGTGGTTTTGTGCCATTATTTTTACCATGGGCGGACCAAATTGTTCGCCAAATACTTATTTGAGAAGAAGTGAACGATCGAAAACAAGCCGAACTGCTGCAGGTAATACAGGCTAGAAATGAAGCCCGATAGTCAGTTATTCTGTCGAAAAACTGCGATTGAAATAAGTAATTACTCGTCGAATTTCGAAAATCAATTGCAGTTTTTCATGCTGCCGAATAGGAAGAAACTAGGCTTGGCCTTCGCCTATTGCCGTCAGTCGGTAGTGTTTTGTACGCCCATGCGAAGTAAAAGGTAAAGAATCGAAATTACGTAAGAACCCGACGACTTTTTATTTGGACAAACAGTGGCAGTTCTTATAACCGATCGTGGTAAATACGCTCTGCCACTCATGTTCATCTACTCGCTGAATTTCTATATTACCGACGGATGATAAGTTTTTGTATATTTTAAACGTAAACGTTGCAAGTTAAGGCGACAGACGTCACTACCTTCGACCTTAGGCCTTGAATTAATTCTAATAAGATCTTGATCCATCCAAAGTGGTCGAAAAACTTGTATAAATCACATTACTGTTAATGACTTCTTTCGAGTGACTTTTCCACGAAATTGAGCGTTAAAAAATATATCGAAGTATTTATATAGGTTAATTGCCTTTTCAATTTTTTTTCTTTCTTTTGAATTCTTTCTCACTTTAATTATTCGAAAGTGACTCGTACGTTCGATAACCTCTCGTAAACAAATCACCTACGGTTACCTTCAAATTTGGCCACTAGAGGTCCACGAGGTGCCATCTGGCTCTTACCGGCATACATGATAAACTCGTTACTGTTATCAAACTCCACACGTTCGACTACCCAGGCCCACGAATCCAAGGAAACCCGTCACGTATTCCATTACAGCGCTCGAATCGCTTCTAACATTATAATCTCGGGATCTCCGGTCATGTTTCTCGCATCATCGGAATATTTTTGTGTCAAGTTGCGGTCCAAACGCATTTTGAAGTCAGTAAAAGTTGATTGATCCTCATGCCACTAGATGGCAGCTTATGGCTTATCGCAAAGACAAAAGAAATTTTCTCTATTGGGAATATCTCGAAAAAACGCAAATCATAGTTGTGAAAAATGAAAAATAAATCGATAATTCTTCGCGAATTGACTCGAATCAGTCATCGAAATTTCGAAAAAAAAATGTTTACTGCCATTGTGTATGCTTAGTGAGCGCAGTTTATCGTAAATCTACGTCGATAAATCAGGCAATGAGCGAGGGTCCTTAGGAAAATCTGATTTTCTCAGGACTTATTACATTATCTATAGGACAACATTTCCCAAAATTATAGTTATCATCGTACATCATAGTTATCGGCTTAGTTTGAGCCCGAAAGAACGAACGTACGCACTTTTCGCTCTTTTCACGTCCTAGAGATGGCGCAGCGATATTTCAATATGGCTGGTCAAAGTATAGCCTCAAATGTAAATAATGACTTTGTTCGTAATTTCCTGCGAGTTGGCTATTGGATTTACCTCCATGGTAGATTGTAAAGATGCCACTGCAGTGAATAATTTGTTTTCTGCTCTGTTTTTAAGCTCTGTCAGCTCTGAATTCAGATTTTTAAGGTTATGGGAGTCACTCGCAGCTTTCGAGGATTCTATTTTTCAGAGCATACTTTTTACAGGGGATAGCCGAAATTTATTTATACATCGTATATAACAAATAACTTTTAATATTGCTCGATTTATTATTTATAAAGATACAAACTTGGGAAGAAATAATCTTGTGGAGTGACAAACGCGCCTTGATGGCCTAAGGAGCCATTTATAAGCGAAATAATTTTTTAAAAGAGACTATCTTTAGGTGTTTTATGGAACGACAATTCACTTTCATTATCCGTCTTGCACCCTGGAACACAGCAGAATCTCGAGTAATTTTTCGCTTTTTAAATGTTGTCTATTCTTATCAATGTATTTTGACAGTGCACTTAGTGCACTGCACTATACTGGCAGAGCTTCTGCTCTGGGCCGCGAGAGGCGCCAAGAGTTTTGGGGTAGCGAATATGGTTAGAACACAGAAGTCCAAACTCCACAGAGAAAGTGGTACAAAAAGCGTCCGCAAAAATGTACAAAGTTCAGGTACCAAACTTCACTATGAGCGTCGCTCCGGTAACAACTGATCGACCAATACAGTAATAGGCAGATCAAAAAGTGAAAGTGACCGTGGCATTCCGATCAACTTTAAAAAAATAAAAATTGAGAAGAATCCGTTAAATGACTAATTCATCTTTGAAAATTATCCTCAAATCGATTTTCATAACGTAATTGCTATAATACCTGAAGCAGGAGTTAACAATCGTAAGCATTTGAAAAACGTAGAAAATAATTCACAGATGTGAACAATTAACTTTGAGATATGTACTTTTTGAAATTAGAAATTATTACGCGTCAGACATGTGCCGATAATGAAAGACTATAGAAAACTATTACAAATTTACATTCCACAATGTGATTAACCCGAAAACACCTATAAATATAGATTTAAGACGAAAAAGCCAAAGATAGAATTTGAATGGTTTGTCATCTACATTTTGGTAGCCTCTGACTTGTTTTTCCTAGCGGAGGTCTTAAGCTGTTTTCAAAGTCACTTTTACTTTTTTAAATCCCTTCCGTTTATCGACCTCAAATGGGGGACCCAAAAACTCAATTAATGATGTACAATATTGTATGACCTTGGGTCGACCTTGAAATACAATAAGAATGCAAAACGGTACTTAACGCAAGGCAAGCAAGGCGATGGTATCAGACGCAAATGGTGTTTTTATTGCATTAAATGTTCAAAAATTTGTCCATTAACTGTGATACATTTAACGATGTGATTTCCGAATGAATGATTCTCTAGCGTTTCTTTGTTTTTATGTCCATCTAGACTGATCGGAATGCCAATAATCCGTTGAGACGTTATTTCGTGAATTAATGTGAACAACTGCTGTTTACATTATTACAGGGCGAAAGTGAAACTAAGGGAATATTAACGAACAGGCCATACATGAAAATAGAAAACACGAAAGTTGGACACAAAAAAAGGAAAGCTCGAAAATCATCCGTCAGAAATCGTATCGTAAAATGTATCGATATTGATAACCAAATTTTCAAACATTTCGCGCAAAAAAAGCATCATCGGCGTTTGAAAACACCGCCTTTTTTACTCGTCTTGCTTTAATTACCGTTTTGCAGTTTTTTTGTATTTCAAGGTCATCTCAAGGTCACGATATCATAAGTCAATGATTTTGTTTCTGTGTGCTCTACATTTAAGGCCAATAAATAAAAGCGTTTCTCCTTAAAAAAGTGGCGATGACCTTGAACTCGAGCTGGTACCTCCACATGAAAAAATCTGAGGCTACCCAAATGTGGACAATGACAAGCCATTCAAATGTTGTCTCTGACTTTTTCGTCTAGAATAAATATTTATAGCTGCTTTCGATTGACTAACTTCTATCGAATCACCCTGTGTGCACAGCGTTCGAAGTGTCGTTAAAATATATCAATAACTTTTCATTTTTGCGAACTCTTTATAATTGACATTATACCCGTATGTATATTGCCTCCTTTAGATTGATATCGAAAACAAATAAAGGCTATGTTCGTGTCAAAATAACATACGCAAATATGTGTGACATATGGGACCCAATCTACATCAGCGCCGCGTCAGTGGAACACTCATTTTCATAATTTTGCCGAGGCTCCAAGGTACGGAGTTTAGGCTCGTGAACTCCAACCTCCACAATGCAGACCTACTCAATAATGTTATGCATTGGATAGATCTATAGAATTGCATTAAAGCGACGCCAGTGGTGAAATCTAGGACAACGAAATCTCACCAGTTATCGAACGCTTTTTCTGGCATCTTCAATAAAGAGTTCGAGTACTCGTATTGTTGTCTACCTGCATGGGAATTCGAGACAAAGAAGCGGGGTTTAGTTCACCTATAAAGTGCACAGCATATACGTG
This sequence comes from Ophion obscuratus, assembly GCA_964007375.1. Classification (NCBI taxonomy): domain Eukaryota; kingdom Metazoa; phylum Arthropoda; class Insecta; order Hymenoptera; family Ichneumonidae; genus Ophion; species Ophion obscuratus. Next base: position 27,550,972 of record OZ023324.1, on the reverse strand, counting down.
TCTTTGCTATTTTTTTGCCTTAATCGGGGTAGCGTGAGAGGTTACTTTATTGAATTCCATTCCGGAGATTCCAGTACAGGTACGCGAGGGACGTGACGCCTCGGGGTAATAGCCCGCGAATAAAGTAAAATACGGAACATTGAGAGGCTCGCTTAGCGGGGCGAGTGGGGGAGTCAAATATGTACTATGTACCGCGAGAGGGCAACGATTGGCGCGACTTTTGCGCATGCGCCGCGAAAATTCTTCGCGCAACGTACCGGGCATTTTTTTTGTCCATCAAAATTCATCGCTCTCGCTCAGTCGCCGGACCGAAATCAGCGAGTCTGGTTGGCGCGCGGCTGCAACCCCGCCAAACACACATCCCTTCGCATATCAAACATGCTGCTTATAATAATACCTGCAGTGATTGCGCCCAATCGCCTATTGCGAGAATAACGCGCCCCCATCAACAGTGAAAAAAATACATCAACATTTCACTCTTATTTTTAATTCGGTCGCATTCAAGTGAAAATGATTGGTGCGTGAGTAAAACAAACTAATATTATGGACAAGTTTGTTAATCGTGAAATGAGCCACCAATCGAATTTATCGAAATGCGCGCGAAGGCCCTGAAGTTGGAAGAATGAAAAGTGAATTGAGCGACTGAATCGTCTGAAGTTTGTACTATATCCGCATTGTAAAAAAAAAGACTTCACTGAAGATGGTAGAAGTTCCGATTTATTGAAAAGAAACAAACTTTTTATCCACTTAAAATTGTTGCCACTGTCCAGTTTATTACTTCGCGAACAGGTCAATTATGAGTCCTGTGGGAGAAACTAGGCGCGAATGAAGCTGATAAAAAATCAAACGCCACGACTGACTCCGTAACTTGCCCGACTTATCGGAGCCTTTAATTATTCGGCGTGATCCCTAGTGCATAAAATCTACGACCGTCGAAGTTTCAACATCCAACTATCTCTCGCTCACGCTCGCGCTGCATCGCGAACTTTGGCAACAGGTGGCTGAAAGCCGTGTGCGAACACAACGCTTCGTACCGCCGAAGTTTGCGGCGAGTCAAACTGTTGCACGACATTACTTTATCACACTCGGTAGAAGTTTGTGAGGTTATGTGAAAATGTTCACGTTACGCATCAATATCAGTCCGTTTCGTTAAATCGTCACCTTGCCTTCGTTCAAAGCCAACCAACTAAAGTAATTAAAACAAACTAAAGTAATTAAAATTGGTTTATCGGCCAAACTGAGACAACATTTTACACACAGATCTTGAAACGACATTGAGCTCCAATGGTGGGGGGTTGCGTCAGCGAATGAGATTCTTGTCACGTATCCCCTTACTAGATGTCGGTGCGATCGGGCACTGCTGCCAAAACATAATCTCCATTCGGTCACCAATTTCATCACGAGCAATTACTCTACGTTTATTCGAAGATGTATTCGTCTTTTACGTGTGTCGCGTATTTTTAACGATGAACGGAAATATGAACGGAAACTGAGCATAATGAACGGAAATATGAGCATAAACAACCGTATTCCTAAATATGAACGGAAAAATAGATGCCCAAGGCGCAAGTGTCGATAAACATAAAAAAAGGTGACTGCTTCCATCTACGTTCGTCGAGCGACATTACCCTATCGGTACGCAACTAGCGGTCCTTATCAAAACTAGAATCCAAAACTCTAAGCTGAATACCCCCATCGTCGATTCGTGATTTGTGTCGGGAATACCAGAGCCAGGATACCCAATTATTGAACAAGGGTCCTAGAAAACGAGTCCGTGAAGCTGCGAGACTTCGTAACTTTGCACCTAGGCATCGCTCCTAAAATAAGAAAACTAAAAACCCTTTGCTAATTTCCTAAATCGTATCGTGGTGTGTCGCTTTTCCTGTCACAATGTTTTAGCACGACGCAATCAAGGGTTTTCACTATAATCTATCATTGAAAGACATGCGATTGATATGTGTCACCTAACCTCAATAAATTGAGGCTAAGGACGTGAGCTGTCGATCCAGTAAATTCACCAAATTCCTCCCACCGTGACGGACTGATACCATTACGGAATTCGAGCTCCCGTGCTCCGTATAACCTCCATTTGTACCTAAGATCGCTTCTTCGCATAGGACACGTGACAGCTTCCATTCCGGATCTTAACCGCTGAGAGAAGCATCGAAACCTAGATGTCGCTCCTGTCGTTCAATCACCGAAAGTAAGTGCAGAAACGCGAGACGAAACAAACAGCGAGACCATTAATCACACCGCAAACGCGTTGAGAACCGCAAGAGGGCGCGCGCCCGCGATGAGGGCAAAAAAGTCTTCGCTACCCACGAAGATACCAAAACATCGAGAACTCGAGCAAACGTCAATGGCGTGATACAGCGAAAAAACGAACACCTCCAACGAATTCCACCCGTCACAACGCAACAATCACTACCAGTTGTTTAATAAGGAAGAAAAGAAGAAAAACAACATGACGGACGCGAACTTCAATACTTCGACGAACGGAACGATGAATCACGAATTCACCTCGCACTTCGTCGTGCAAATGTTGTTTTGTATTTTTTACGGCAACATATTCGTTCTCGGGGTTTTCGGCAATATGCTCGTGTGCTACGTCGTAGCTCGTAATCGTCAGATGCAAACGGTGACGAATCTGTTCATAACGAATCTTGCCCTAAGCGACATACTGTTGTGTCTACTCGCGGTGCCGTTCACGCCGCTCTACACGTTCCTGGGTGGTTGGGTGTTTGGGGAGACACTTTGCCATTTGGTACCCTACGCCCAGGGCGTCAGTATTTACATCAGCACGCTGACCTTGACCGGCATAGCCCTCGATCGTTTTCTCGTAATAATATATCCGTTTCATCCGCGAATGAAGATCGAGATCTGCCAATGGATAATAATCGGTATATGGATAGTGGCGCTGCTGGTGACGCTACCATACGGCATTTACATGCAACTCGAGGAGTCCGACACTTTTTGCGAGGAGAATTGGCCGAGCGACCATTTTCGTATGGCGTTCAGCTCCATGACGACCATACTACAGTTCGTCGTGCCCTTTTTCGTAATTGCTTTCTGCTACGTTTGCGTCTCGATAAAGCTCAACGATCGGGCCAAATTGAAGCTTGGACGAAAAACCAATCGAAGGGAGGAGGCTGATCGCGAGAGAAAGAGACGCACCAACAGGATGCTCATAGCGATGGTCACTATATTCGGGGTCTCCTGGCTGCCCCTCAATATCACCAATGTCGTCGACGATTTTTACGTTGCCGCCAATGAATGGTCTTATTACAGGCTGTGCTTCTTTATCTCCCACTGCCTAGCCATGAGCAGCACCTGCTACAATCCCTTTCTCTACGCTTGGCTCAACGACAATTTCCGCAAAGAATTCAAACAGGTATGTCATCCGCCACTTGTTGCTTTCTCGTTGCTCAAGCTTCACCTTTGTGGACAACTGTCTTTGATGAAATTTTAATAGACACGTTTCGGAATTATATCTATGAGGAATTCTCGGTCAATTCAGCCACTTTTTTTCGACCATCTCAGATCTGCCCCATAATCGGTTATATCAAAGTACTACTAGAAGGCATTTTAAGTGAATTTTTGCAGATTTTTCAATTCGACATTTTAGAAAATGTCGTTTTTTTTTCCAAATGAATATATCTCGGAAACTAGAAGTAACTGAAAAAAAATGTCTGTACGTAAAAGTTGTAGTTTTGTGTTAGCTTTCGAGCGGACGACTTGAAATAATTTTTACGGTCCGGTAACACTGACTTTTTACCAAAAAAAGGAAAAATTATTTTTTTATACATGCAAAAATAACAAAATGGCGGACACTCTTCGAAAAAACGCGTTTTTTTTCACCGTTTCTGGCAGAAAAAAAATAGTAAATATAATTTTTTTTAATCCTTCATATGCGCTACAGCTATAGTTGTAAAGAACATGTGGTTAAAATTTCACAAGAGTCGGTTTAGTAGTTTCGAAGATTTTATCAACAAACCGTCGCAAAACGTTGTTTCAAGAAAAACGCGTTTAATGTTTGTTTGGGTTACATAAATACGTTTAGAAATTTTCTTTATGTACATCAAAAATGTAATTGGAAGGTATCGATAAATAATGAAGTTATTACTATTTAAGGGGTTAGGCCACAGTAACGGGTGTAAAATCACGTGCGAATTTAACAATTGTTTTTCGTATGAAAATGTGATTCACTCATAAAATTTATTACACATGTATTTAGTATGAATATCAAGCTGTTACAATATATATATATATATATATATATATATATATATATATACACACACACACAGGGTGTCCCATTTTAATCTTACACCTGAATTTTCTCGAAAAATAGTGCTCGGACGAACTATTGTGTGGAACAAAACTTCTAGGGATTGAAGGGGGACGTTTGAAAAAAATTTATTTGACGAGCCAAAATTCAAAATGGCGGCGTTACAAAGGCTGACATGTTTTTTTTTCAAACGGAAACATAACTTTTTTTATTGCCAAAAAATTTGTCAGCTGAAAACTAAAAACTTTTGTTGAAAAAATTTTTTGATAAAGTTTATAGTTTTCAAGTGAGAACATCTCTAAATGGACTAAATGTCTCACGGCAAGCCGCTCAATGTTGTATTTTTGAATGTATGACCACTTGAACAAAAAAAGAATCAAATTTTTTTGTTGAACATTTTGGTTTTTTTTTGTTTTTTTGTTTTCAAATTTGGACGATATTTCATGAGAAAATTTTGGAGGAAAATCGATGAAAAATAGTTTTTTTCCATTTTAATAGCGTTTGTGCCATTTTCAGGCCCAAAAACGTGTTTCTTTAAATCCTTGACGAACTTTGATCACGATGAGTAGAAAAACACACACACACACACACACACACACACACACACACACACACACACACACACACAAATCCTGGATACATCTGAAATAATTGAAAATGATGTTCTCACTTGAAAACTATGAACTTTATCAAAAAATTTTTTCAACAAAAGTTTTTAGTTTTCAGCTGACAAATTTTTTGGCAATAAAAAAAAGTTATGTTTCCGTTTGAAAAAAACATGTCAGCCTTTGTAACGCCGCCATTTTGAATTTTGGCTGCTCAAATAAATTTTTTTCAAACGTCCCCCTTCAATCCCTAGAAGTTTTGTTCCACACAATAGTTCGTCCGAGCAGTATTTTTCGAGAAAATTCAGGTGTAAGATTAAAATGGGACACCCTGTATATATTTCGATGTGCAAAATGGCCGACTCCTAATATTTTCAACAAACAAAAACAAAAATTCTCGTCAATCTACATTGGAATACCTAGAGAAGTACGTACGGAATTTATAAATTGTTGTTTTATTCAAAAGTTGTAGGTATTTGAATGAATTTACAGTGAAAAATTTCGTATAAAACTGCTCGTAAAATGTAAAGTTTTCGATTAATCAGAAATTCCGTGCGTACTTCTCTGCGAAATGCAATTAGGAACATAACTTTTAAATTGGAATTGAATCGAGTGAAAATCGTTGAATTTATTTGTCACGCCGATTGGAAAAAAGTTGTTTCGAGAAAAACCGCGTTTAAAGTTTTAGGTACTCTATGGTCGTGCCAGAGGTGGGTTTACGTTGTACGCTCAAAGTTTGTGAAAAAAAAGTTCTTGCTATATAAATCGAATAGTAACTTATTCTTATGATGATAAAGCACCGTTTTAGCGAAAAAAATCGATTTTTTGAAAATTCTACTGTGGCCTTACCCCTTAAAGAATAGGCCGTTACTGCATGGCCAATCGGTGCAGGTGGTTTTGGCAACTAGGATGGTCGAGAATGAACAATAAAAAAAGTACTCTTAGTATAATAACAAAACTTACGTATGACCGAATATTTTGTTCGTATTTTGAAAACTAGGAAAATGCCCAGTCGTAGAAAAAAACGTTCGAATTTATACAACAAAAAAAACAACAAATAATTTGTCATTGATAAATGGATAAACATATTTGAAAATCATCCGATCATATGAAACAAATGTTATGAACTATGCTCTATCCGAATATGAAGTCAATCACACTTTGAGACACGATTCAAATCGTTTTATAAAACGTAGTTTCGAGAAAAATTCAAAAAGGGCAAATCGCAGCTGGGGTGGGCGATCTGGTCCTCCACAAAAATCGTAAAAACTCGGCCACTTTTTCGAATTTTTGCAAATAAAGATTAAGACTCCAGGCTATAAAATTATGCACTGGAAGACTCGTGTCTTTGGAATTGCAAGCTTATGCATACCCCATAAATTTGAGCGATGTCGTCGCTTCGCGGCAAGAATTCCCATCAACGCAACAATAAATCAGTCCACGCAGTGACCATCTCATTGTCATGGAACGAAGCCATGATTCATTGTATTCGCTATTTCTAGGGATCCACGCGGTTTTATATCCCGGCTATTTCTCGTATTCTTTGAGTTACTGCTATTTGGTGCTTTTACAATGTTATTTTAGGTGCAAATTGTTGGATGCGCAGTTCATTGGAAATTAATTTTGAAAAAATGAATCCTCATTTCGAATAAAGAGAATTTCAAATGGCAGAATGGAGCCCTTGTTTTAGATAATGGGATTTTCAAGATTATACAGAAAACGTGTTTTCCATAATAATCTGGTCATATATAAAGGGGGTCATCTCATGTAACAATTTTTTTTCTTGCTTTTTTGGGATTATTTAAAATGAACCATTGAAACACGCTATCATTGAATTTTTACCAGACATTTATTAACATTTTTACAGTCCCTCAGGATTTTATCAAACAAAAATAAAGAGTGTATTAAAAGTTGCTTGACGGCTGCCATGATTCAGGAGGTATTGCTCATCTGAAATAATAAAATCAAACGGCATTTTCATTTGTAGATCTGAGGCTATCGCCGGAACTAGAGTAAAGTAAAATATCGAAAATTGAATTTTTGGCATGGTTTTAAAAGTTGATTTCCAAGTTTCGTCATTTTTTTCGACTTTTTCTGCTTAAGGCCTTACCCCCACTTGTAGCGCAAAAAAGGCCTTTTTCATGAATTTTTTTAAAGAAAACTACAAAACTTTTTTAATCGATCAATATACCATCTTAAAGAACACATCTTGAAGAACTTTCAGTAATTTTTTTATTGAAAAATATTACATTGTTTAGTGGCAAAGTGGCCGTCAATGAAATAATGTTTTTATATACACGGTTTGCGGTGACCAACATTGCGGCGAAGTGGATCATCTGAAAAAAAAATGCGGATGGATTTAGTCAAATATAAGTATAAACTAGTCTTTAATCGAAGGATTTTAAAAAATATTCATTTTTCACAAAATGGCGGACAGTCAAAGTTAATGGTTCGATTTTAACGAAAAAAACGGACGTTTTTTTGCTATAAAACGGCCATTTTTTTTCGAAAAAAAAAAATCGAACGATTAAAGACTACATTTTTATGTATTAAATAAGCCTGCAAAATTTCAAGAAGATCGGTTCATTAGTGTTCGAGTAATCTTGGTCACCGACTTCAGAAATGCCATTTTGAGAAAAACGCGTTTAAAGTTTCAATTTCAGCTTACACGAAGAACGGATTCTTCTCTTTCAACGCTCATATCTCAGTCAATTTTGTTCGGAACGACTTGAAATTTTCAGGACATATTCTCAGATACTTATACTTCAAAAAAATGCAATAAAAAAAAACGATTTTTTTCAAAATCGCAAGTGGGGGTAACGCCTTAAGGGGCTATACCAGGGTGAGCGCTGAAAATGTGAGTGTTTTTCGGGTTTTTTTTTTGGAAGAAAAGTACTCAATTAAATGTTTCGGAAAATTAAGAATATATTTGACCCATATTACATAATTTTTCCGAAAAAAATTGAGATCTAAGCGATTTATGCGCTCCCTTCGGTGGCGCCAAAAAAAAAATTCCTCCACTGCTGACATGATTCCGGCCGATTGAGTAGCTGAAACCGAAAAAAGAAAAAAATGTCGTTAAACTGGAACATATTTCCTGTATAATGACATAGGATTTTCGAAAAATATCAAAATCCAACAAAACGGCGTAGTTATGAAAAAAAGTCTGTTTTCTTGCCTATAAAATGGTCTTTTCACACCACCGACTTTCCCCAAAAAAAAGCCATAATTTACATGCTAGTTGACAGAGCAACAAAATTATCTCATCCTTCATTTCACAAAGAAAATCTCAAACTCATTATTAACACGATGACACAAAATTGCTATCCGATCACTTTCACAGAAAAAATAATAAAACATCGGGTTTCCACAATCGACAATCAAAAAAAGAATAACAACAATTTTGATTCTTTCAGACTAAAAAATCTTCCTTGCACTAAACACATACATCATCAACTGATTCGTCTTTTCCAACAATACAACATAACATTAGTCACAAACAATAAACACAATATTTCATCGATTACTGTCTCCACCAAAGACAAAATAAATAACAACGAAAAATCCAACATAGTTTACAAAATCGATTGTAAAGATTGCAATGCCACGTACATTGGCCAAACCAAAAGATACCTTGAAACCAGAGTAAAAGAACATAAAAATAGCCCAAAACACACTACCACAATACGCGCAGCCTTAGCACAACATGCAATAGAACAAAAACATGACTTTCAATTTGACAATGTAAAGATTTTAAACAATGAAAGTTGGCTCGAAAAAAGGCTAATCATGGAAATGATCCAAATTAAGGCACACTCCAACGCCATAAATTTCAGAACTGACATACAAAAACTACACGGAGAGAATTAAAAAGTAATTTTTGTCGTGAATTTCACGGTAAAAATTACCGTGATATATTTCAATGTAGTGACAAGTGGGATAAACATAATAATTCGTATGCGACAAGTTTTTTTTAACTCACGTTACAGAAAATTTCAAGTACGTAGCTCAAATTTTACCTACCGTCGGTTAAAAATTACCAGTCGCACCGTACGATATTTTTACGGTACTGCACAGTAAAATTTACCTGCGTCAACCTCAGCAGAAAAAATTCCTATAAGGCTGGTAAAACATCACCCCCCTCATTGTGACCGATTCTTTCCTTTACTGTTTTTGTTTACCTTTTTTTTTCTCCGCCTTTCTCCCTGCCCCCCCCCCCTCTTGCAGCCCAACCGACTTCTCCCACTGTCATATTTCGCCGCGAAATGCCGAAGAAAAACATTTCACGACGACGCATGTACGCAACTGGGTTTCGAACCCGGGACCTCGCGGTCCGCAGTTTCAGAGGCGAGCACGCTAACCACTCGACCATCGCACCAATTCATTAATGAAATGTATTTTTTTTCAGACTGGTGTGATAATAATCATAATAATAACCAACCTGTTTGTTTTTTGTTGGGAATTTTTTTTTCTTTCATATAAATTGGTATACTCAACAAACGGATAAAGAGAGAAATTTAATTATTAGAATTTATTTTTCATTTAATCCTACCATTTTTTTACAATACATTTCGTACCATCGTAAGCTCGAGTGAAGTGACTAATTTGCACACATATTATTTTGTCATAATTTAAAATCGTGAAATCGTATTCACTCTTAAACATTTCATAAGCCGTTGATGTACGTAGTTTAGACGAATTTTTTTGGGAACTCCCATCGCGCCATATAAGGAATAGATAGACCACTGAAACGAGACCGCGCACCCCTACTTAGCCCCACCACCATACCATTCTGAAGTGAAAGGTATGAGGGGAATTTTTACCATGCAGTGCCTCAAAATTTCCGTACCGTACCGCACGATAATTTTAACCAAGCGCGCACGATAATTTTTACCGAGAGCACAATACATTTTCCTATAACATTCATCAAATTTTATAATAAATCTTAAAATAACTGTTATAAAGACGATACTTTTTTATAGACATTTTTGAAAGGCATAAAATAATAAAATGCACAGTAAAATTTCGCTGATATTATATATTTTTTGAATTTAAGTTTTGCGTATTTTGTTACACATCAAAATTTACTAGAAAATCTGGTAAAATTTTCTATCTGAAGAAGAAATTTTATTTTTTTTTCGTGAAAATCTGTGTTCTACCCAACAATAATAAGCGAAGTTTCAGAGTTGTCATCTGGTTACCGTTACTGCACGGTAATTTTTAACCTTTAATTCTCTCCGTGTAAGCTCAATCTATAACCCTATTATATAACTATTAACGGCGGGGTAAAGTTAATTGGGCGAAAAAAAGGCATGTTTTTAAGATTTTTTTTGATGTAACGAATAGTTTTCGTTTATTGAAAAATTTACATATAATAAAGTAACATTTGAATAACATTCTCCTAAATTTGCATTGCAAAATATTCAAAATTGAGCGAGTGAAAATTAAACCCCGGAGGCGCCTCGAAAAAAAGTTGGTTTGCGGTGTGCACCATAACTCGCAACAGAATCATTTGAAACAAAAAAAAAACAAAATGCATTTTTTAAAGGAGATGTTTCTCGAGGTAATGACGGGAGGATTTTTTTTTTTCGATTTTTCGATTTTTCGTAGCACTTGGGAGCCAAAAACCCGATTTTCGCTAAAAAAAATCGGCTAATTTGTTGTTGAAAAATTAGTAATTATTTAAAAAAACAAAAAAGCTCTCGACAATACCTGGTGAATTATGTGAAGAAGTACTGTGCAAAATTTCAAAGCGATTGGTCCAGTAGATTTTGAGTTATCGTGCACACGGACTTCAAATATGACAAGTCTCAGAAAAACGGTTTGAAAAACGCAGAAGAGAAGAGAACGGCATGGAGCAATAGACGCTCAAATACTCATAACTTCGTCAATTTTACTCCGATCGACTTGAAATTTTAACACAATATTCTTGATATATTATGCATTCATTTAAAATTTAAAAAAAAAATGAAAAAAAAATTTTAATACTTTACCCCGCCCTTAAAACATTTTACAATACTTTACCTGACATAACAATTTTAAAATTATTGACATTATAAGTTCATTAATATATTGACATTATAAGTCAATTTTAAATACTCCTAACATGACACACTGATTTTATTTCTCTTGACACGTCACTGCCTAAAGGATCGTTTTCCCCCGATTCGCAGAATAAAGACTCTATTGAGCTTCATGAAATGAAGACACCACTCAGTTTCTCTCGAACTTTCTGTGATAACACAACTCAATATGTAACGGAAAAATGTAAATTTCGAGTTTTTGCTTATTTTGAAAGAAAGCAATTTTTCAAGATCTTACCTCAATAGGTAATCATCACAGTCATTTGATACTTTATTCAAATTTCTCTCAAATCAATCACGTACATTAAATTTTCACAAATAAAACACCAAACTTTTTTGTAATCATTTATCCATTACAGATGATAAAAATCGCTAAAAAAACGATAAATTCCTCTATCTATTGAGTATTTTCCAACGGAACAGTATTTACTCCCATAAATACTGTCTTTCGAAATAACCTTCCAAATATACGCAAAAGCCAGAAATATCAACAATATCGAGGTTAGTCATTTCTCATATTTCATCTCTTTATAACTCCGTAATATAATAAACCACTCTCTCACACATCACGCATTTCAAACACCGATACATAAGAATAATGAAGGAGTGAGGTCTAGTTGGAACGTTAAAAAAAAGGCCTTTTTTCCGATTTTTTTTTCGGTCAAACGATAAAATAATTTACAACAAAAGTTCTTCCGTTTAAAACATATATATTTAATGTAAACATTATAATTTTTTAAAAGAAATATGTTTCAAAATAAGCCGATACGTATCAGTGGCCGAGGACGCTGCAAAAAAAACAGGTTTTGCGGTGATCACTCTCACGCTGTGACGGATTATCTGAAACCAACAAAACAGGGGGGAATCTTTAGTTAATGATATAATGCTCCGGTTGAACGGAGGGTTTTGAAAAATTTCCATTTTTCACAAAATGGCGGACGTTGAAAGTCAAAAGTGTTGTTCTGACCAAAATTTCACTAACAAAAATTGACTATAAAAAAAAAATAATTGTCCAAAAAAAAATCCTTCTTTCATCCGGAGGAAAACTATGTATAGGGGCCGTCCATATATTACGTCATCGATTTTTTCTGATTTTCGACCCCCCCCCTCCCCCTACAATCATCCTATCGTCATTTCCTAATGACCCCCCCCCCTCTCGCAAAACTGACGTCATTACCAGTTTGGCAAAATTAAAACATTTGCGGATTTGAGAAAAATTGGGTAACATTAAAACATTTTGTTATAGAATCATCTTTTATTATTTTGTACTTTGGCAATGTTTATTAATATAATAATATTATTCTTCCCTATTCTTTAGTTTTCTTTGGATAGCTCCCACATTTTGTTATAGAATCATCTTTTATTATTTTGTACTTTGGCAATTTTCATTAATATAATAATATTATTCTTCCCTATTCTTTAGTTTTCTTTGGATAGCTCCCACGGAGTTTTCACCCATTCTTGCAAATCCTGGATCACGGGTAATATCTCCGTATCCTCCCCATATTCATTTTGGCTCGATCGAACTATTTTCATAGGTACGCTGTTATTTGAAGTTCTCGAATATAATGTAGACAAACCTTATGTAATAAATAAATAAATAATGAGTTCAATAATTAATACCATTAGGTACTTGCAAAATATTTTTCATCACTCATGCGGGGAAGCCACTCTAGTTGTACAATATACTATTGTACATTTTGAATTAACTGGTATCACAAGAATGACGTCAATTTCGAAACGCCCCCCCCCCCCCCTCATCCATCATTTACCGCCATCCGCAGACGAACCTCCCCCCCCCCCCCCAAATTTAGAATGACGTACTATATGGACGGCCCCATAGAAGAAGTGATATAAATTTCAACCCGATCGGTAAAGCCGTTCTCGAGTTACATTGATCACCGACTTCGAAAACATGATTTTGAGAAAAACGAGTTTAAAGTTTACCTACCGCTACCTGTTTACTTTATATGGGCTCAAACACGGCGTCCTTCAAAGTTACGTATTTCGGCGAATGATGGTCTGATTTACATTCAGTTAGTCGGAAAATACTCGTAAGATATTGTACTTTTAGAAAATGAAAGAAAAAAAAATCGATTTTTTGAAAATTCTAACTACACCTCCCTCCTTAACGCAATACAAGAATTTATTCATATCAAATCAGTGTAGCCATAACCAAAACAGAGTTAACATAACAGCTGTACAAAAACGACGCAATAATTTTTTAACACAATCATAACATAAAACATTCATGTATTTAACTCTTTCAAACGTGATTTGTAAAATTTGTGTATAAAAATTATACAGAAAAATAAAACTTCTGAAGAGGACCCGAACGAGAGGGCCGAAACGTAAACATCATTTATTTCCATCGCTGACCTTGGAAAACCTCTATTGGCCGGATCGAAGCCGAATCTTCAACTATCAACTTATAAAATGGTCGTTTTTTTTTCAATGCGAAATCGTCAATTTTCACCCAATCAAAAATATCCCACGTCATTGTAGAGTAAATATATTCAAGAGCACTCGGTCCGGATAATTGCCTTTTGAGTTACAATGTCGGCAAATTTGAAAAATCTCATTTCGCGAAAAACGCGTTCAAAGATTTAACTATCGATTTTTGCAAGATAAAATGATACTGATATAAATTATATAAATGATAATGATATTCTTGAAAGTATAAACTGTCGAAAAAGGCAAGAAAATCAATTTTTTGAAATAGTCACACTGGTTTAGCCCCTTAAAAAAACTATGGCAGATTTCAAAAATATTCTAGTTCACGTGAGAACTATAGATGTGCTGAATATACCATAAAGATTTCGGCGAAATTCGTTCAATAGTTTTTGAGATATGATGGAAACCAATTTGAAAAATACAGTTTTGAGAAAAACGCGTTCACAAGTTCAAGTATGATTTACACAAAGAAAATGTTGACTCGCCATTAGTCTTCTATGCCGGGTCCATACAACACGTACACATTTTTTGCAATTTGTGCAAATAATTTTTTTTCGATTTTTCGGATCCGTTACATGGGATGACCACTTTAGGGACCTCAATACAGTACGACCCTCAAAGCTATTCCCGAGTGCACACGAGCCAAATTATCTGCATATACGCGAGCAAAGCCGCGGGCAACAGCTGGTTATTATTATTATCATGGCCGTTGTTATCGCGACTGCTGTTGCACGTGTTCGGGACAAATTTGCCTGCTTCTGCCATAGCCTCACTAAGCTCTGAATTGAGCAAGGCTTAGCACGAAGTTGGGTTGGATTCAAATTCAAGTCCGAAGGCCTCACGGCGCTTTTGCATTGGAAGACTAATCTTTCGCTTTGTCAATTGTACCCGGGATCCTTTCGATCGGATAACTCGAAGCCTGAGACCTTCGTGCGTAAAAATTCCGATCATCGGAGGTGCCGAGAAGTAATACGCGTTGTAAAAAAGGGAGATCATCAGGGAGGACGTTTTGAGAACCATCATGAACGATGCTATAAAAGTAGAGCACAAGTTCGCCCCGATGGCGGAGAAAGTCGTTAAATTTTATAAGAAAAGTGGAAACTCTGAATACACAGAAAGTACACAAGACGACGCGGTTATTAAGTTTTTATGGGGAAATTATGGGCAGTTCAAATCGGAAACTTGCATCTCGTATCTTGACCTGCATTACGAGCTGAAGCGGAAATCCTACACCAACGAAAATGCATCTAGGCTTGTTCGTTATCATAGTCACCCTGATGTACCTCCTGTACTTGCTTCGCAGCTTGTATACACTGAGAAAACAAAATCATTGATCCAATATCATTGGTGTTGTTGAATGAAATTTCGTTGATTCAATTGTAAAATTGTTGGTGTAAATAATCGGATTCGTGAGTCCAAACAAAACGCTTTTGACTTCAATAACATGATAAAATTGACAGTTTTTTTCATTCAAAAGATATATTGTTAGCCGAGAACAATATATTATTGAAACTATCTAAAAAATTATCGCGAACAAATTATATAGTTTTGAATGCAATTTCTGCAACGAACTAAGAAAGCGTTTCAATTCATAACATGAATATTGTTGTTTCGAGTACACAAGAAAAATTGAATTTCGCATCATTTGATTCAGATAAAATTGCTATTGAGTAAATGTTATTTTATTTTTTTCACCATATCTGACATTAATTTCCCAATACATTATTCGTTAGAATATTAATATTTTATTTTCATTGAGAAACATTAAGCAAATATCTGAGTTGGTTAAAAAATTGTGCGAAAGTAAAAGTTATTTCTTGCACATTTAGTTGAAGAAATTCAACCAAATCATGGATGAGCGCTACCGAAATTATAGGTGTGAGGAAACCCGTAGTTCTCGGAGTAACCGCTAGAAGCCGCACGCGCGCTCGTTTCTCGTGAGCGTAGCGCGAACTGAAAATCTACTTAAACGCCGGAAAAACTCTAAAGAGTATCGCTTCTTGGGCTGTGGCTAAGATCAAAGTGTAGTATCTGTTCAAATCAGTTGAATATCTGATATTCTCTCCATGGATATTCCGTTGGATATCTGATATTCTCTCCACTATTATCGTGGATGATCATTCTAATGCTCACTCTTTAATTAAGATTTAAAACAAATTGAAAAACTTACGTCCCATGGCATATTCGTTTCGATATAAATCGAATGTTCGATGTAAATCAATAATTAATTCTATTGGTAATATTCGTGTACGAAATAAAAAATGTTTGTAGCAACCGCTTAATTATTTCATCCAATACATCTACGGATTGTATATAGAATGATTTCAATAGAATATAATTTTATTTGAAGGATAATGTAGATATTCAGAGAACAGAAGAGCTTTTTCAAATAAAATAATATGTTATTTAAATCAATCACATTTTCTAATATTTTATAGTATCGTAATAATCTCATGTATCGGTGGCACTCCGCAGCAGCACATTTATTTGGATCAACCAATATATTTTTTTGATTCAATTGGTTTTTTTCTCCGTGTATATGCACAATATCCAAACATTTTGACGGCAGAGATACTCCGTGTGAGGGATTTACGATTAGCTCGACCTAAATATCATTTTCTAACCTATTTCAAATCTAGTATTCGATAGCGAGTGAATCCGTAAGGTATTCTCCAAAATCACGACTATCGGGGAGTCTTAGCTCCTTCCTCTAGCAATTAGGCATCAACTGTGAAAATTGCAAGTCGTTCGGTCCAGCCGTTTATGAGAAAAGTGCCAAAAACAAGCCAATCTTACCATCTGCAGGCCACTGCAACAAGCCTCTGCAGCCTTTTATCCATTGGAATTCTATAATTAGATGATGTTCAGGCAGCATGTGCAGGCAGCTATCTGTGACATCATGTATATCAAGCTAGAAACGGTGAATGTCCTTGAAACACGAGCAGTTGAACGTTAAAGGTAACGGTACCAATGCTTGGACCCACTGTTCGGACAGTAGTTCGAATATTTTACTATATTAGCAATACGACCGACTAGTACAGTCGTGCTATCGCTGCAAAACGCTGCTAAAGTGATTATGCAGGTGCCGCGAGTGCTAAATCCAAGTTTGCCTAAAAATCGGGGTACAGGGTTCTTTTTTAGGGGATGAAGGGGGATGGGGTTGGATTGATGCCAAGCTACAACTTCTACGAGGTCGGCGCCGTGAGACAGTGTTCAGAAAAATCCGGGCTTTAGTTTTGTCCGCAGCGCCGAAGTCGTACTAGTTCATTTGGGGTGTGAAAAAGTGAAAATTTTGAAAAATCAGTCTTCATTCAAAAACTTCTTAGGATAAATTCGTACAATTTTTGTTCAAATGGGAATATTGTAGCCATGGAAAAGGCGCGTCGATCTAGTATGTGATCATTACTCTTTAATGTCTTCACCCCCAAAAAAATTGTTGAAATACCAAAAAAAAATTGTTTATTGAAGAACTCAAAAACAATCGATTTTTCGGGTATGGTTTAAATGTACGAAATGTAGAGAATAATTTTCTCTATATTTTCGTATTTATGGACCACCCTTGAATTTTGCTTTTTCCAACCCCTCTCGGGGGTTGGAATTAAAAAATGGAATTCTTGCAAAGTGAAAAATTTGCCTAAAAAATCGTCAGATAATTGTTAATAACAAATTGTACTATGCAATATAAAAAAAATCCTACGTACTTCCATAGACAATGTATTTTTCAAGATATATTCAACATTTAAAGAGAATCGGTTGAAAATTGTCTGAGTTGTGTTTCCGGTCAACTTGAAAAATGTAGTTTTGAGATAAACGCTGCACAGCCGCCATTTTGAAATTGATCGCTCCAAAAAAATTATTGTATACAGTCACTGATATGTATGATAAATACCCTTTTTCGTAATCTCGATTTATTTTGTAGTTTTTCCGAAAAAAAAATCCCCAAAAGCCTATTTTGTCGGCCTCTAGAGTGGCCTTAAGAGTTGCCATAATTTGTGATAGTAATCGGGGTTTATCGTTTATCGATTTCTGGACTAGACATATGACCTATAGAAAGCGAAGTCAACAAACTTTTCGACTCCGTCGTCACAATTCGGTTTCCATAAGGTTTTATATAATAATTTCAGTGTCCCGTTAATTGGGCCATCTGTCACACCCATGTACCACGTTCGAATCTCATGTCCGCTTACTGGTACGAGGGCACGTAGCCACCGAGCCCGAGCATTGCCACCGTTACTCTCCGATTATTTTCACCCACTAGAAATTTTAGTAAATTCTGCCCGAAGAGCACTCGAACAATAACTACTGGAATGCACTGCATCCATTGAGTATGTGACCCCTAAAACATTCGCTGCTTCTCAGTATCGACTTGCCCTCGAATCTCATTCGATCTAAAAAATTCCGATAGGGGAATTTCCCTCCGCCTTCACCATCCGATAGCATTTTTCAATCCTCTAACTGGGTTCTAGTTTCTTCGATGTGAAATTTCACGGCCCCGTACGTTTTGCAATCGTCGATAAAACGGTGAGTTTACTTTTCGAAGAATCAGCATTTCGACGTGAGTCAAAGACTTTCCAAACCTAACCCTGTCATTAAATTCAGTAATCCATGCGTATCGGATGTGTTGGCGTGAAAAAAAAAGAAGGAAACACCGTTGGCTCAAACGCGTAGACAAATAACCTTCAAAATTTTATCGCTTTTAACACGTTATTGAGAAGGTAAACTTGCCACCCGCCGATATGCGCTATTTCGGGCCTGCCATCTGTCCAATTCGATAGAGGTGGCCGTTTAACTGCAGCCTTGTAGAGCCGCGACGCGATCAGGCTACCCCGTAAATTAGTCTCTCACTATATCGAGCTTCGATTATGGTCGCTATCAAAGATCAATAAAGAAGAGGCCGATGTACTGGACATTTGCATATGGCTGGGCTGATGTGCCTCCCACAAAAAAGGAAAGACTTCAATCTCATATTTAGGGTCTTTTTTCGTGTCAAGCTGAGCGAAGAAGTATGTACGGTTTTTTTTTAGCTTTTCGGACGTTGGACATGTACATTTAAGCAATGGAATTAATACGACGAAGATAAAAAAGAATTTCGTATCATCTGGAAAGATGAAGGCATATGTGCCTTGGTTTAGCTTATCGGTCAAAATGAGAACCAATAAAGTCTGTTTTGAACTGAATGCCGAAACCATTCACCACAATCAACAATTCCTTTTCAAAGTCATGACCGTTTGGATCCATTTGGGAAATTTCAACGTGTTCTAATATTTACACGTACAGATTGATTCGTAAACTCCACGAAAGTAGCTAGGGGTTAATCCAATATAGTCATTATATGGCCACCTAACAGGCTACCCACATTAGAGCCCTACATTAATCCGTAGTCCAGCATGAACTTGACCCCCTTTTCCAGTAAGCTTAACGATTCGGAGTTGATTTGAGCATTCGTGTTGGCTTGAATTTATTTTGATGCTTGCACGCCCAGTTATTGCGGATGATAGCCTCTAAGCTCGGAGTTGCCTTCATCGAATCACTGGTGAACTCCGTTATTCGAGAAGTCTTGCCCTAGGGAGCCTGGAGGGCTTATATAGAGGGATTACATTACGTAATGGTAAATTTTACCACTAGCTTCGCTTTGACGCAAGTAGTCCCATCGGTATAGTCCACTCAGTGGACTATACAGTGAAAAGTGATGATCACGTTGAGATGCAGACGAGTCTCCATCATTCCATAGTACGAAGGGCGTTGAATCTTTTCAGTTTGTTAAATGGCAGCACACAGATGATTTCTTTCTTCATCCTTTGGTCTACCACAATTAATAGGTTCAGCAGCTGATGCACACAGAATTCTTGTTGAGACTTACGGTGACCATGGTCTGTCGGAAACAACATGCGGAGATTGGTTTAGACGCTTCAAAAAGGATTATTTCCATGTGTCGAATTGGAGGCATTGCTTCATGAAGACTTATGTCAGACGCTAGCTGAACTTGCAGAATCATTAGGAGGTGATCACACAACAATTTCGAAACGTTTGAAAGCACTAGGAATGATTTTTATTAGCATTGAAAATGCTTTTAAAACTATATGTTTGCTACGGTAGGCTGGATATAAGCGTCTGAGTTAGCTGGATGTCACACAAAACTAACGCTATCCCCACTCCACTGCTACTGATTTGTAGTAGAGTGGGGGAAGCTGCGACATGCTGAATGCCTGTGATCGGGTGAAAAATGCCCTCGCCCCACAGAATTCTATTCTTGTTATTAACTTAAAAATTATATTACTTCAATGTATCAATATTTTTTGACAAATAATAAAAACCAACTTATATTATTTACATGTACCTGTTTTTTATTGCCCGAAAAGTCTGATTACATCTTCAATGCCATGAATTAGTTGCACTTTGTGTAATATCTGTAGATTTTTTAAACAAAGCATCAATTTTTACGAAAAAAACAGCGAAAACTGTTATTCAATGTCCCAATAAATTAAAACGGGAAACCAGTTTAGGAGTACGCTTTTTTTAGTGCTATCATGATTTTTTTTACAAGGAATGAATGAATGGAGTTTATTCAAACTTTGGGAATATATCATACATATTTTCAAATAAATATTTTAATTTTTCCGAAGTATTTCCTCTGGAAATATGGAACATATAACCTGCCACCCATCGAAGGTAGCCATCAGGCTTTGCTGTTTGTGTACACTCTGGAGGTCGCAGTTTTCATCGGAAATCAATACGGTTTGGAGATTACTTTAAGAACATGTTTTCCTTCTATATGAACCTAACTCCGACCAGGAAATGGAAAATTGTATTTTTTGAGGTGTTTAAACAAAAGGGTATAATTTTTGCCATTATTTTATAACGTTTTTTGCTATAAAAAATATACTTTGAACAATTACATTACCCCAAATTTCTGTTCATATAGAGCGTAATTATATAAAGAATCTATCACTTTATAAAATTATAGGTTAGAAAATGTTCGAGGTAGAACGTACAGAAATTGAAAAAAAAGTCGTTTCGAGAAAAACGCGTTTGAAAAAAAAAACTTGCCGAAAACAAAAAACAAAAATCATTTTCGAATAGTTATACCAACAATTTATGGAATTACAAAAAAAAAACGATTTTTTCAGTCATCTAAACTGATTTCCCGTCTTGAGGTTAGGGTCGTTAGCTGATAGCCCCGCAGCTTTAACAAACGGCGATCGGGTCGGTCGACCGGCAGTGGCACTTAACGGGGTATCCCTCTCTGGAAGCCCAATTTGAAGGGTCAGAATGACCATTTTTTCTAGTAATACATTGGTTGGAATAAATTAATTTATTCCCAGCATGTTGTACACATGTTTGGGTTACACTGTAATTTTTTCGGAAGCAAATCTTTGGTAGTATTCGTGGTGCCGTTGTGTGGTGATCTTGTGAAATATTGTCGTCTTACCGCAGTCAGCGATTCCGGCACCATATAAGTGTCCTTCCGCATAATCGAGATCGTGTTGCAAACGTAATTTATGTAATCTGCAAGCAGTTTGGGCCTCTTTTGAGTATTCTTGTGCTTTGATGTCCGCTTTCGTTACACGCGAATCATCCTTGACCCGACGCACATTATTCCCCTAAAATAGGTGTAACTTCAACCCGCTGCGTTGGTCTAGTGGTCAGCGTGCTGGCCAGCGAATCGGGAGATCCCAGGTTCGAATCCCAGTCGCGGCACTTTCGTCGTGAAATTTTTTTCTTCGACATTTCTTGGTGAAAGACTAGTCCCGTGACTGGGAGACGAACTTGGGACCGGCTGTATCGGCATAGGTTTTGCGCAGTTTCCCTATGCCCATGGCAGATATGTCATGGTGAATACCATACAGAGGGGGAAGTCGGATGTGGCCGCAAGGTAGGGGATGGAATGGGAGGTAGAGGGCAGTTGTTGAAGGGGATTAGGGGTAGTGGAATGTCGGCATAGGTTTTCCGCACTTTTCCTATGCCCATGGCATATATGTCATGGTGTCAGAGGGGGAAGTCGGCTGTGGCTGCAAGGTGGGGGGTGGAATTCCCCTCTGCCGCCCATAGTGGAATGGGCGGCAGAGGGAAAATGTGGAATCGGAGGTAGAAAGAAGTTGAGGCGGATTGGGGTTTGTAAAAAAGGGAAGCCTGTACAGCTGGAATAAACAAACAAAAATAGGTGTAACTTCGTCAATTTTTAGAATTTCAGGTTCCGGTTGGTCTTAAAATATTCTTGAAAGTTTACACTATAACAATATGCAAAAAACGATTTCTTGAAGTTTCCTGAGAGGGATACACCCTTAATTCCGTCCATTTTCCGGATTGACCAGGACACGAGTTTCGGATTCCATGGTAAAGTTATTACTCCAGTCTTCATGGTTATAAGGCCCATTGTTTGATACCCCAGAACGTGAGATTGCCATGACAGCACGGCAAACGCTGCCTTGATCATTCGAAGACCTCGATTCGAGAATGGGTTGTCGCGTGTGTTGGACGTTCCA
Organism: Ophion obscuratus; assembly: GCA_964007375.1. NCBI lineage: Eukaryota > Metazoa > Arthropoda > Insecta > Hymenoptera > Ichneumonidae > Ophion > Ophion obscuratus. The sequence goes on along the minus strand of OZ023324.1, from coordinate 27,529,059 downwards.
GAAATGGTTTCTCGTTTGCCCGGGAGCCGGACGGATTATGGATCGGAATCCACGCATAGGAGCCGCTGTGAAGCTAAGCAGGGAACACGATCGAACCGGGAGGGCGGATAGGTGTGAGGGTGTGTGTGTGTGTGGGCCACAGGGAGGATGACGAAAATGACATAATTTTTAATTAAACGTCGAAAAAAAAATTGTTCTCGGTATATAGGAGGACCGAGGGATTCAATCGGCAAATGTAGAAGCAAGCTTCGGGCTTTCGAGTAATTGACATCTGATCGATCTCGTTTATATTGGAGTAACAGGCAGTCTGAAGAATCCTTGAGCCGCTCCTTGTGCCCTTTCTACCCATATACCGAACGTTTCTCATTATAATAACTAACGAGGTATAATTAGTTGGTAACAAGTCGATAGGGTTGATAGGGAACATGAATAAACCGACCTTCCACGCTCTTGTACAGGACTCCGAACTTTTTATCCCCCCGTAAAATTGTGCGAATTAAGGGGGGGAGATACCGTCAGGCGAGGAAAAAGATGCTGGTTTTCATGATTTTTCTTTTAAGGGAGACTTTGTCCTTGGAGTGCCATATTTCAGGTGTTTACATTTTATTTTTTTTAAAGGAAACGAGTAAAGCTTTTTGAGTGCGGTTTTTTTTCTTGCCTTTATTCATTATATACAGAACGTTAAAAAATATTATTTTGAAAAAAAACCAAAATGGCGGCCGTTGCAGCTCCGCGAAAACAGGTCCTCAAATCGCGGGAGGTAAACGGCTGACATCAGTGCCCCCTCTTTGTTGATCTGAAACACAAATTCAAAGCATATTATCAATCTGTGACCCTTTGGTCATGGAATGACGGATGGGTTTTTCGTTCAGTACAAATTTCGGAAAATGGCGGCAATTAAAAAAAATCGAATTTTCGCTCTTTTTTCGCATAAAAAGATAAATAATAAATGCAAAAATGTATCTATCGAAAAGCGATCCGTCCTTCCACGAAGACATATTTTCTGAGTATGCTCTCCAAATTTCAGGTCGATATGTTAATTACAGCGGTCAGGAGAATGTCAGCCATTTTTAAAAACGTGTTTTCGAGAAAAACGCGTTTAAAGATTTGTAATGTGTGCACACAAATGTGTTTATAATTACCGCTAATCGGCAATGCCTGGTCCATAAAGGCATCCCTCCTCTTCTTCTAGCTGCTCATGTTGAGCCGCTAACATCTCCCAGGACATCTTCAAGGACAAAGTCTCTCTTAAAGGAACGATTTTATCATTTTTTAAACTTGGGGTATGTTTTATTACTATTTTCGGCTGTTCCATGGCATTTGTTTATTCTTATTCATCTTTAAAAATGGTGGCGATATGGTGCGGTCTTCTAAACGGATTGCGGCGGATGTTGCCAGTCGGCGTGACACGTAGCATCGGCGGGACAAATCTGAAAAATAACCAACGAAGATTTTTCCCTTATTAAAACTCATACGTAGAATATGAACTAAGAAAAGGAAAGGGAATTTTTCATATTGATGAAATGTGTATATACATACATACATACACGTATTTGCAGACCCTGTTGGATTAATCTACAGAGATAAATCTGTCAGCCGATGTTCCTAACCATTATTAATTAAGGTCGGACAATGAATGCAAGCAGAGTATCGTTTAATTACAGATTATGGTCAAACGCTCAATTATGTCATGAATAATTAGGAACGTGAAGAGAAACTTGCCGTTACCAATTAGGAAATAAAGACATTCCATTAAGTATGGATTATTTGGCAAATTAACTTATCAAGTCTGCATAAGTTTGGGGTCCAAAAAACAGGTATATTTTCAATATTTTCTTCCGACGAGAGCATTGCGATGACAAGGTCGAGGTTTTACACACAACTAATACGTAGTCTTGCCGAGTTGGGCTTTTATCATTGAAGAATATCGACAAACAATGAGGTTATTATTATTCAAACAAAGTGCCAGCGTTGCTGCATAGTCAATCGTGTAGGTGGTTTTGGCAACTAGGGTGATTAGAAATCTGTATATATATATATATATATATATATATATATATATATATATATATTGTGACGTGATTTTTTGAGTCACGTCACAGAAATGCTACCGATAATCAAGAGATGCTCTCGATGCCCGGGTTGCGACCCATCCGTTTATGTTAAGGGTCTTTTCTCTAGAATGTCTGTCTTGTTACGTTTGAGGTTTTGGGTTATGTTTCCGTTTTAGTTAGGTTGGCGTGCGGAACTCGGTCGAGCGGCGTGTGGCTCGACGTACTGAGCAATCCCGACCGAGGGATGCACCCAGTGAGGCCTCTCGGGGAATCGGTGCACGCCCGGCTGAAACGCCGGCGCCCCACCGTAGTGGTGCATCGTGCTGGAGAGCGGGCCGTTTGGGTTACGGGCGGAGGCTGGAGGCCTCCGCGCCGCGCTTCTGGAGAGAAGCTTTGCCCGCTTTCGCACGGTGACCCGGGGATGCGATTCTCGAGAGCCTCCATGTTACCGATGAGAAAAGGTCCTGATTTGTTACCGTTCCGTTTTCGGGGTAACTCGGGCAGAAAATATAGATTCCGAAAGGAATATTCTATTAGAATATTCCAGTTCCCGAAATAATATTTCAGCTCTCGATTTTATACGAGATAAAGTTCTCGCTTGAACCGGCGATTTCGCATGGTCCGATGCCGCGAGCGTGTTGACATTTTTTTCTGTTAACGCGCTCTGTCTCGCTCTCGCATAATCCCTCGCGCGCCGGTCTTGGTCGCGCGAGGTAAACAGAGTTGCTAACGAATCTTCGCGTGAGACGGTTGTCTCCAAAATCGCGATCGCTCCCGATTTTCCGGCTATCGGAAAAGAGTCGCTACCGAACCTTCGCGTGAGACGGTTGTCTCCGAGATCGCGATCGCTCCCGATTTTGAGAGGGTCGTCGATCAGACGCCGCGATTGAGAGAGACGTGTCGTGTCTCTCTCGCGCTCTCGTTCTCGCATAAGAGGCACGTCGTCGTGCTCTCTCGCTCCCGTGCGTATGTCGGTTCGCGTGCAGTTCGCGTTCGCGTTAAAGTGCGTCTACGTAAAAAGTTCCCGGGTGGTTACTCCACCGGTTCCCGCACTATCAAAAATAAAACAATTATTTTGTTTTATTAGTGACGTTTCCGGTGTCGCGATAGTGACAGGTCTCGCGCTCGCTCACGCTACTCTCCGGTGAATCCCGACCCCTCTACCATATCCCACAGCCTGAGCGGCCGTGCTTTACCGCAACCGTTCGTTCCCGTGTAAGTGCATCCAGTTTAGTCCGGTTATACGATTCCGGCGACACAAAAATCGAGGAGGCCTCCAGACTCCGAACCCGGTTAGGATTCCGGGATAACAAAAATCAAGGAGAGCTCCAGTCTCCGCCTGGTGGGTCGGGTTTGATCACCCCGACCCCAGTTTAGTCCGGTTGAGAAATCCGGCGAAACAAAATTCTCTGGCGCCCCGGGTATTGCGGATGCACGCACACGGGAGGAACGGCCGAAGGTGACGGTTTCTCGCACCAGATCCCGATTTGAGTTCTCGTTCAGTTCTCATTTCCGGTTAGAGAAATATCTCCCGTCACAAATGGCGCCCAACGTGGGGCCACGCCGTCGAGTAGCAGTTCTCGGTACAGTTCAAGGGGAATGAAGGAAAAGAATAATTTAATTATTATTTATTTTCCCGTTCTTTCCACCTTTCTTGCTCTCGTCGAGAAAAAGAAATATTTTCTTTTTCTCTTAGTTCTCGTTACGCGTTAGCATGCGTTCCCGAAGTATTCTTCGGGAATAAACGTTCGCGATTGCTCCCGAATTAAAATAAAAAAATGTGCTCTCGAGGAAAAAAAACAGTGCTCCCGAAGAAAAAAAGTGCTCCCGTGGAAAAAAAAAAAATAAGTGTTCTCGATTCCCAGGGATTATCGTCCATTTGGATTATTGATCATCTTCCGGTGAGTTCCCGGCGCAGTCGGAAAATTTTATTTTCAAAAAAAAAAAAAAAAAAATATATTACGATTTTTTTTCCTGCGTGGTTTCCGTGATGCAAGGCTCCGCAGAGTTGCGTCGTTCTCGTTAGCGGGGAGAGTTATCCTCCGACCTCCCCGGTGATCTCGCGACTTCGAAAAATTATTTCGAAGGGAAAGAATAGAAAAAAAAACCTCTATTCGGTTCTTTCCGCGATCCCGAGCACTTCGAAAATTTATTTTCGAAGACGAAAAAAAAAAAAATGCTAGCTCCCGTGGTTGTGAATTTGACAAAAAAAAAAACTGTCAAATTCCAAGCTTGCTCTCGCTGATTTCGGGCACGAAATCGAGTTCTCGATATGAATTTTTTTTCATGTTATGTGCTCCGTCCTTTCAATTTGCTAGTGTCTTTTTTTTGTCGTGTAATTCGTTTTGTTAAAGTTTTCTTGTTTTCTTTTTTTCGCTCCCGGGATCTCGAAAATTTATTTCGAGATCTTTCTGCTCTCGCTACCCGAGAATTTCGTAGATTTTCTCGGACGATCTCGATATCGAAATGTTGTATTTTTTTGTGTTTTTTTTTCGGTCTGCTACCGGGGTTTCGAAAATGACTTTTCGAGACCCGAATAATCGCTCCCGTTAGTCCGAAAAGATTTTTTTTTGTCTGTTTTGTTTCCTTTTTTCTTTTCGGCCGGCTCTCGAATTTTTGAGAACGACGAAAATCGTTCTCGAGCTCCGTTCTCGTACCTCGCGGCGAGACCCGCGCGATACCACACATCGGGTGTCCCCGAAGTGGCACGCGCAATATTATATATCGGGTGTCTCCGAGGTGGCCTGCCTAATCAAGTAAAACTTGATTATGCGTCGTGCGTTCCCGTTGTAAGTGGGTTTCACAATTTTTTTTGTTTGTTTTTTTTCCCCTTACAGTTCTCGAGCAGAGCCAATAGGATTTTTTTTTGTGTTTTATGTATTTTTTTTTTTTTTTAATATTTTTTTGTTCTCCTGTTTGGCTCCGCCCTCATCGGAACTTTATTTCGATTTGAGGTTTCTGTACCGTTCTCGGATAGAGAGAAGAAATTCTGTTATTTTTTTTATTTTTTTTCTTTCTTCCTCTATCGCTCTCGACCTCGTCCGATTCGTTCGACGGAGGGGAATAAAAATTCCCCCAGTTCCCGAAAATCCGAAAATTCATTTCGGATCGAGAGAAAATATTATTTTTGTTAATTCTTTTTTTTTAATTTTCTCTCTCGCTCACGTCCCGTCGAATTCACTCGACGGGAGGGAATAAAGCTTCCCTGTTCCCGTAAATCCGAATAAATAATTCGGATCGAGAGAAAATATCCATTTTTTTTTGTTTTCTGTTTTTTTTATTAATTTTCTCACGCTCACGTCCCGTCGAATTCACTCGACGGGAGGGAATAAAATTTCCCAGTTCCCGGAAATCCGAAAGTTTATTTCGGGTCGAGAGGTAATTTTTATTATTATTTTTTTTTGTTTCCTCTCGCGCTCTCGATTCCGTCGTATTCTTTCGACGGAAGGGAATTCAAGTTCCCCCAGTTCCCGGAAATTCGAGAAATTTATTTCGGATCGAGAGACAAATAATTTTTTAATTCTTTTTTTTTCATGTCTCTCGCGTTCTCGATATCGTCGTGTTCTTTCGACGAAAGGGAATTCAAATTCCCCCAGTTCCCGAAAATCCGAAAATTCATTTCGGATCGAGAGAAAATATTATTTTTTTTTAATTCTTTTTTTTATTAATTTTCTCTCTCGCTCACGTCCCGTCGAATGCACTCAACGGGAGGGAATCAAATTTCCCTGTTCCCGTAGATCCGAATGAATAGTTCGGATCGAGAGAAAATATCAATATTTTTTTTTAATTTTTTTTCTGGAAGGAATTTTCTCTCTTGCTCACGTCCCGTCGAATTCACTCGACGGGAGGGAATAAAATTTCCCAGTTCCCGGAAATCCGAAAGTTTATTTCGGATCGAGAGGTAAATTTTATTATTATTATTTTTTGTTTCCTCTCGCGTTCTCGATTCCGTCGTATTCTTTCGACGGAAGGGAATTCAAATTCCCCCAGTTCCCGGAAATCCGAAAATTTATTTCGGATCGAGAGATAATTTTTTTTTATTCTTTTTTTTTCATGTCTCTCGCGTTCTCGATTTCGTCGTGTTCTTTCGACGAAAGGGAATTCAAATTCCCCCAGTTCCCGAAATCCGAATATTTTTTCGGATCGAGAGAATTTTTTTAAATTATTTTGTTTTTCTTTTCTCTCGCGGTCTCGTTTCTGTCGGACTCTTTCGACGGAAGGGAATTCAGATTCCCTCAGCTCACGAAATCCGAAAATGTATTTCGGATAGAGAGGATTTTTTTCTTTAAGTTTTTTTTACTCTCTCTCGCTCTCGCAGGCGATCCTGTTTCAGGGTTCTCGGACAGGGGAAGGGAAAGTTTCCCCCGATCTCGCCTTTTTGGAAAAATTTTATTTTTTCAAACAGACAGGGTTATTGTTTTTTTTTATTATTATTTTTTCTGTTCTGTCTGCCGCTCTCGATGTCGTCGAATCAAATTCGACGAAAAGGGATACAATCCCTTAGCTCTCGATTCAGCCAGTCACACTCTCGTGTTCCGAGTGTCCCGGGGGGAATACCCCATGGCGACCGGAGACAGGGTACCTGAGCTCCCGTCACGGCTCTCGGAACGCTCGTCCGAAGAAGCGGACGAGGTTTTACCGATCGCGGACCTGGCACTGGGCCCGCGGAGCTCGACCATGGGACAGCCGACCCGACCGGGTCGCGCCCAGGCGGCCGACGCGTGACGCCTAGCGCAGCCACGAAGCTCTCGAGATATTGGACGCCTTGTTGCTACCATGCAACAAGCGGACGTTAGCTCCCGAAAAGGCGATACGTGAGCGCAGCCTCTCGCGGTCTGCGCCGCCACGCCAGTGATTCCCGAGGCCCCTTTATGGGCCAGTTCCGGAGGGACAAGGCGGGCAAAGCCGCGCCCCCGCTACCGAGTGGTCCCCTGAAGACCACGGAGGCTACCGAAAAGCCGAGTGAACCCAGCTGCTGCAATTACGGCAAAACGGGTCACCGGCATAGAGAATGTCCGGACTACCGGCGTCTCTTATGCTACCGATAAGACCGTCAGGCGTGTCCACGACCCGTTATCCCTTTGCAATCAGGGAGACGGACAAGGAGGCGGATGAGGAACTCTCCTCTGCCTCTCGATGCCTTGACGGTGTACCTTCCCGACAAGCTCCCGTGTAGCGACACCACGCCGACCAGTTACCGAACCCGCAAACCGGCGAAGGCAGTTACGAGGTACACCCTCAGCTACCGATACGTCTCCCCCGAAGGAAATCCTTCCTTGGGATGACGTAATAGTTAACGTCGGGTCGGACGCAAGTAGAGGCACCCATCGGGTAGAGCCCTCATTCGTGGCTGACCCCTAAAAGCTCTCGTTAAAGGCCTGTGGCCCATAGTTTCCGTGTGAGGTAGCAACGCCTCACAGTTCCCGCAATATGGGCCTCTGGCCCATAGTTCTCGCATGAGGTGGCAACACCTTCACAGCTCCCGCAATATCGCCCTCTGGCCCATAGTTCTCGCGTGAGGTGGCGACACCTTCACAGCTCCCGCAATATGGGCCTCTGGCCCATAACTCTTGCATGAGGCAACCGCGCCGTACAACTCCCGCAATCTGGCCCTCTGGCCCAGAGCTCCCGCTTGAGGCAATAAAGCCTCACAGTTCCCGTGAGGTGGGCCTCTGGCCCATAGTTCGCGTGGGAAAAGGGTAGCCTAACGATGGATCCCCGTCGTACCAGCGCGCCCCCGGCCTTGGCGTTCGCAGTGGCTGCGACGCCTCACCGTTCCCGCGAGTTGCCACTGATTGACTCAGGTTCCCGGCACCATCTTCACCGGAGGAGGTGAGGTCAGGTTGGAGCAGTTCTCGCAAGATTCCGGAGCCACCACCCAGACGAGGACGCTACAGCCGAGTGGTAAGCCCGCTCCGATTGGTTTTGTCCGTCCCTGGTGGTAGTAAGTGTGATCTCGATTTGCTCACTGCACCTTTTGTTTCTCGCGTCGCAGGGCGGTTATCCGTCCGTGGCAGGTCTCGGTCTCTTCCCCAATATTAACGCTACCGAATTGTAACTGGAAGAGACAACCATGCTATCGTTTATGCAAAAACACACATATTTTGTAATTTGTGTTTTGCGATTTTATTTTCTCGTGCTGTGGGGCGATTAGTCGCCCACGGTAGATCTCGATCTCTCCCATCTTTAGGCTACCGACTGTAACGGGAGAGATAAATTTTAGCCATCGAATACGAACAATTGTTTGGTGTTCTGGTTTCCTTTCTCGCGCTGCGGATGCTTGGTTCCCCGCAGTAGGTCTCGGTCCTTCCCACCGTTTAAGCTACCGACTGCAACTGGGAAGGACAATGATTGCTACCGTGTGCATTTCAGCTATGGCTTTTGCTTAGCAGAGGTCACGTAGTTCCCTGATCGTAACCACCCTTAAGGGGTGGGGAGTTGTGACGTGATTTTTTGAGTCACGTCACAGAAATGCTACCGATAATCAAGAGATGCTCTCGATGCCCGGGTTGCGACCCATCCGTTTATGTTAAGGGTCTTTTCTCTAGAATGTCTGTCTTGTTACGTTTGAGGTTTTGGGTTATGTTTCCGTTTTAGTTAGGTTGGCGTGCGGAACTCGGTCGAGCGGCGTGTGGCTCGACGTACTGAGCAATCCCGACCGAGGGATGCACCCAGTGAGGCCTCTCGGGGAATCGGTGCACGCCCGGCTGAAACGCCGGCGCCCCACCGTAGTGGTGCATCGTGCTGGAGAGCGGGCCGTTTGGGTTACGGGCGGAGGCTGGAGGCCTCCGCGCCGCGCTTCTGGAGAGAAGCTTTGCCCGCTTTCGCACGGTGACCCGGGGATGCGATTCTCGAGAGCCTCCATGTTACCGATGAGAAAAGGTCCTGATTTGTTACCGTTCCGTTTTCGGGGTAACTCGGGCAGAAAATATAGATTCCGAAAGGAATATTCTATTAGAATATTCCAGTTCCCGAAATAATATTTCAGCTCTCGATTTTATACGAGATAAAGTTCTCGCTTGAACCGGCGATTTCGCATGGTCCGATGCCGCGAGCGTGTTGACATTTTTTTCTGTTAACGCGCTCTGTCTCGCTCTCGCATAATCCCTCGCGCGCCGGTCTTGGTCGCGCGAGGTAAACAGAGTTGCTAACGAATCTTCGCGTGAGACGGTTGTCTCCAAAATCGCGATCGCTCCCGATTTTCCGGCTATCGGAAAAGAGTCGCTACCGAACCTTCGCGTGAGACGGTTGTCTCCGAGATCGCGATCGCTCCCGATTTTGAGAGGGTCGTCGATCAGACGCCGCGATTGAGAGAGACGTGTCGTGTCTCTCTCGCGCTCTCGTTCTCGCATAAGAGGCACGTCGTCGTGCTCTCTCGCTCCCGTGCGTATGTCGGTTCGCGTGCAGTTCGCGTTCGCGTTAAAGTGCGTCTACGTAAAAAGTTCCCGGGTGGTTACTCCACCGGTTCCCGCACTATCAAAAATAAAACAATTATTTTGTTTTATTAGTGACGTTTCCGGTGTCGCGATAGTGACAGGTCTCGCGCTCGCTCACGCTACTCTCCGGTGAATCCCGACCCCTCTACCATATCCCACAGCCTGAGCGGCCGTGCTTTACCGCAACCGTTCGTTCCCGTGTAAGTGCATCCAGTTTAGTCCGGTTATACGATTCCGGCGACACAAAAATCGAGGAGGCCTCCAGACTCCGAACCCGGTTAGGATTCCGGGATAACAAAAATCAAGGAGAGCTCCAGTCTCCGCCTGGTGGGTCGGGTTTGATCACCCCGACCCCAGTTTATTCCGGTTGAGACGACCGGAGATACAAAGTCTCTGGCGCCCCGGGTTGCGGATGCACGCGCACGAGAGGAACGGCCGAAGGTGACGGTTTCTCGCACCAGATCCCGAGTTGAGCTCTCGTTCAGTTCTCGTTTTCGCGTAGAGAAAATATCTCCCGTCACAATATATATATATATATATATATATATATATATATATATTAGACAAAGCCCTGACTGGCTGACTGACGCACCATCGCCCAGCCTAAACCGCTGAATATGGAAACGTGAAATTTAAAGGATATGTTAATTTTATTATATGGGCATCATTTATGAAGGGATTTTGAGAAATTGTACCCCTAAGGTGTAAGAGCATACAAAGCTTTGTATGAAAAATAATACAAATTTACTTGAAACTTATTATCAATGCTCTTCAACACAATTAATAAAATACGTATTTCAGCATTTTTCGAAATTCAACCCCTAAACGGAAGGGGGTGACAAAGTTTGTACGAAAAATAAAAAAATCAGGTCAAATTTGCCTTGAAACATTATATAACTGTTCCTAGACAAAATGAATGAAATTTCCAAAAAATTCAGCATTTTTGGAAATGCAATCCTTAAGGATTTGACAACTGGCATCAGAAAGTATTGAGGTTTAGGCATGAAGTAATAAATAAGAACGTCAGGTGATTTTGTCACACCCTATATATCATGGCGACTCGTCTCCACGATGACGTGACCATTACTGCGTCGACTGATTTATTTCGATAATGATAGGATCGCCCGGGTCAGAGCGACACCAGTGATCAAATTTTAGTTCGCTTTTTTTAGCATTTTCGATGAACAACCCGGCGTCCTGTACTCCGGTCTCCCTCATACGGGCCCTGTAACAGAAAGCTTTCCCCGTATTGCCCCGCATTCATATTATACAACGAGGCACAGGGAAATTAAGGGGTTCGCGGTATGAATACGTTGCCTGGGATTTATGTTCTTTGGGGTTAGGCGAGCCGCGTCTTGGGTGTCGGGAAATGATATATGGAATCAATCAAGAACGTACTACAGATTCGGGATGTAGGCAGAGGTACCACTGGGAGACCCGAAGCTTATGTTAGACACGTTGCTCGCTTCGGGACCACTCGAGAGTTCCCCTTTTAGCGTTGTAGACCCCCCCGAGTATCAGCATTTGGTGTCCGGCACGCAAACACAAAGAGCGAGAGGAGTAACGAGAATCTTCCTTGGCGTGAGGGCTACTTCTGGTGGCCCTACAGACTACATCTCCCTCGTTTACGCTTCGCTAAGTGCCGAGGGAGGATCTTTCATGTGGGGACTCTTCAGCAAATGGCTCGACCATTTCCTCTTTAGCTTAAGATCGCGCGCCAACCCTGAAGTGCCAAGCTTTATCACCAAACCTAAAGTGATCAGCACGAACGGATCGTAGATCCTCAATCAAAGCGATGAGTTGTAACTAGGGTTGACAACACTTGCCATCAGCTCAACCAATGAATGCTTTTCCAACCGCTTTCTAATATATTGGGATGTTGAATAAGTTCTCGCTGTTTTTTTTGCGAATATTAACGCAAATAAAAATGAATAAAATTAAATATTTTTTGCTAATAGGGCAAGTCCGGAGTAGTTGGCCACGGTTTTTTCAAGGATTATTTATATTTAAAGTACAGACGTTTCTTAAGTTATCTTCATTTGTTATTAAACTTTGAACATTTAACTTTAAGATAATTTATGAAATTGAAACAAACTCCTATCAGATCAACCTTAAAATTACAACTTTTAAGAAATTATGATTGGCTATCTCTCCCGGCGTATCCGGGTGTGATGACCATAGGACCATCTACTCCTTAAGATTATTATCAACATTAGATTGCTATTTTTTTAAATCACGATTGGCTATCTCTCCTGGAGTATCTGGGTGTGATGGCTATAGGAGTAGATGGTACTCTGTTCTATTTTTTTGTGTATACTCCATATGAGTATAGGAGATGGTCATAGGAGTAGATGGTACTATACTTCTATTTTTTTCAAATCACGATTGGCTATCTCTCTCGGAGTATACGGGTGTGATCGTCATAGGAGTAGATGGTACTCTATTCTATTTTTTTTCTTTATACTCCATATGAGTATATGAGATGGCCATAGGAGTGGATGGTACTCTACTTCAGTTTTTTTAAATCACGATTGGCTGTCTCTCCCGGAGTATGCAGGTGTGATAGCCATAGGAGTAGATGGTACTGTATTCTATTTTTTTTCTGTATACTCCATATGAGTATATGAAATGGCCATAGGAGTAGATGGTACTCTACTTCTATTTTTTTTAAATCACGATTGGCTGTCTCTCTCGGAGTATCCGGGTGTGATAGCCATAGAAGTAGATGGTACTCTATTCTATTTTTCTTCTGCATACTCTATATGAGTATATGAAATGGCCATAGGAGTAGATGGTACTCTACTTCAATTTTTTTAAATCCCGATTGGCTATCTCTCCCGGAGTATCCGGGTGTGATGGCTATAGGAGTAGATGGTACTGTATTCTATTTTTTTTCTGTATACTCCATATGAGTATATGAGATGGCCATAGGAGTAGATGGTACTCTACTTTTATTTTTTTTAAATCATGATTGGCAATCTCTCCCGGAGTATCCGGGTGTGATGGCCACAGGAGTAGAAGGTACTTTATTCTATTTTTCTTCTGCATACTCTATATGAGTATATGAGATGGTCATAGGAGTGGATGGTACTCTACTTCTATTTTTTTCTAAATCACGATTGGCGATCTCTCCCAGAGTATCCGGGTGTGATGGCTATAGGAGTAGATGGTACTCTATTCTATTTTTTTCTGTATACTCCATATGAGTATATGAGATGGTCATAGGAGTGGATGGTACTCTACTTCAATTTTTTTTAAATCACGATTGGCTATCTCTTCCGGAGTATCCGGGTGTGATCGCCATATGAGTAGATGGTACTCTATTCTATTTTTTTTCTGTATACTCCATATGAGTATATGAGATGGTCATAGGAGTAGATGATACTCTACTTGTGTTTTTTTTTAATCACGATAGGCGATCTCTCCCGGAGTATCCGGATGTGATGGCCATCACACCCGGATCGCCAATCGTGATTTAAAAAAATACTAATTGTAAAATTGATAGTAATTTTTAGAAGTAGATGGTCCTATCTCTCCCGGAGTATCCGGGTGTGATGGCCATATGAGTAGAGATAAGGTGGCCAGTTACTCAGCATTATGATCTCGATTTTCTCTTTGGTTTTATGTTTGGATTCTTAATGTTTTTTTCTTTCGGCCACATCTAGAAAACATATCATCGTAATAGTCGTCATCACAAATCAGTATAATTTGTGTGTACCCAAAGTTGGCATACTATCCACTGAAGCTAGTCTTCGATAAGACGAGTTTCATAATAATTTTCTCCGCAACGTTTTTCATCATTATTCTTATATCCTCTTTCTAAGGTCTTCCTGGGTATTTCGTAGGTCCTAGTGGCCGCACGAACCGACAATTCATTATTTTACACAGCACGACACTTGCGATATCGGCTCACACCCTTCCCACAAGGGTGTGATCCAGCATGTCCTCCTTTCTGGCTACGTGCCGCTGCTGAGCCTCTTCTCTGTACTGTTTGGCACAGGTACTACCCTGCTTCTCAAGAGGCTCAACCAGCTGCACACCCCGTACCACGGAGGGTTGCAAAAGTGAGAAGTTGTGCAACGGCAACGAGACGATGCAGGAGAGTCTGCTGGCCAATGTGACGTCCAGACAAAACAATGCTTCCTTCACCGAGATAAGTCTGGAGCCTCGTGCACCGGTTATCAACGAACACTTCCCGCGGATCAGCCAGTCGCAAGAGACCACCCTTACGGAGGACGTGCCTGTGTAAATTTGCAGCCTCCTTGGCAGTCTCCACTTCCCTCGAGGTGAGTTACTATAATTGTTTTGACCTTGGAACGACCGGCCCTTCATTAGCGACCACGCAGCACGCATCACACCTTACGATAACATAATTAACACTATACGATAACACCTTATTGTACCATAAATGGCACCCCGGAGAATTCCTATTTATGTTAGTTTCTCGTTTGCCGAAACCCTTTTGTCAACATTCGGTCATACATGGACAAGTGTTTGAAAGGCTGAGGCTCTTCCACGGGTTTCGATTGAAAAGCAACAGGGGGCCAAAAGTCTCCTGGAATTGAACAACCCTTGGGGAGGGGGGGGGGGGTTAAAGTACGAATCACTTTGATGTACGACAGTCGAAAATGAGACAAACTTCAAGTCCCCGATTTGTCCTCATTAAGCTTGAGCCTCGGTGACGCAACCGACTGGTTATTCGGCGAAAATCAATGAATGTGCCTCCCAAAGTCGCGTGTCCTCCGTTCACCTTCGTTCGTCATGCACGTGTGTGGCTAAGCGGGCTTTGGCTCGCGAAACTCTCTAAGCTCCTGGCTTCGATACTTTGGGTACGGCTGAACGACGTTCGAAAAGAAGGGAAAAAATCGTACTAAGATAAACGATGTTGGAATAAATCGAGAATGATTGAAACCTTCAGGGAGACCGGGGCTCAGGTGAAAATGAAGGGAAAATAACAGCTTTGCCAAAAAATAATGTCGAATCGATGAGTTCGTAAAAAAATGATAAAAATGTTATCGATACTACTGTACCATGATAAGAATGTACTTCTTATAAGTCTACAACTCGGCTAATTCTATGAGTATCATAAAAGAGTAGAGTAATTAAATAAAAAAAAAACAACAACATTTTTTTACATATCTAGACAACGATACTGTCTTAAAGGGGATACCTTTAGGCGAGGAAAAATCGTTGAAAACCGAAATTCGGAGAAGCGGGGGAGGATTAGCAACAACTCAAAGCCTCGTGGCACGTGAACAGTTTGCCCAAGTCCAAAAGGGAGGCAAACGTCAGTATAGCGCTCACTACTCTATCCTCTTATCACGGTAATAGAACAAGATCGATCGTCCGGTGTTTGACAAACACGTCAAATCTGGTTTATCGTGCCGCTCTATGGAAAATATGCCGGTGAGGATACGATACACGAGCTAAATTCCGGGTCAGTCGTTTCCGCATTCCTACGAGTTCTAGGTCATCGCGTACCAATATTGTGCCGACAAACATTCCGAATTTCGGCGCCAATGGAAATGTCCGATAAAATGCTAATACATCTTGATGTATTTTTTACACAAACGTTGGAATTCAATTTAGCGACAATTTAAACGTTTGAATCTTATGGATTATTGCACTTTTCGGAACAATTCAGTGGAGGCTCTGACTTTTGCAAACTTTAAGTTGCGGGGCTGACACTTTTTACGCACCAAGACCACCGCTAATAATATTACATTTTATAATGTAATATTATAATTCCAAATACTTGTGAAAACTTTGAAAATACTTTTTATATTTTATAAAATAATTCTCATTACTTATGCAAATTACAATTATATTTTACTTATTTCAACAAAGTCTTTACATTATTTTATCAAAACTAATTTCTGTGCAATACAAATTATCATAATTTTATTCGTTCAATACTTTTGATGATTGTAATGTGACATTAGAAAAATATCGTTGGATTTTCGTGGGAAAACTAACTTTGCAATTTTCCATGTTTTTCCTCCGAGTTTACGAATTCACTTTTCTCCAGGGTGACGCCGTTGAACATAAAAAAACATTCTTATTTGTTCACGCGGTATGCTGCCTTCGGGACGTAAATAATAGCTTGGTTTTTTTCTTTTTCTTGCGCTTGATCGTTCTCTAGCCGACGAGCAAAAAACGCGAGGAATCCGGAAAATTTCATATCTACTGGGTAGTGAGCCAACTGGATTATTTCGTGACCTGCGGTTTTACTTGATCACCCCCGTGACATATATATATATATATAGATATTATATGTCTAGTACTATAAATAATAAATCTGTTCCATACCCAATTATTATTTGTCAGGGACAAAGGTAAACATGCCTTTTCTCTCGTACGACGACACTGAGACTCGACTTCCAAAAATAAATGGAATCCATTTTTAGTTCCCACGACCGCAAAATATAAAATTCGAAAAGGCGAAATTATGCATAAAAAAATACGCGTGTATGAAATATTCCGCGAGTTTTTTCCCCAACGTTATTGATTATTTGACAAGTGAGAAAATGCGATTTTATATACCCCGATTTGTACAAAAGATGACAAATTCAAGTTATAACTTGAATACAAGAATAATCGGGTTTTCCATTTTCTTTTTTGATTTATAATTGTCATTGTTATTCAGATTGACGGTAAAATAAAAGTTCCACTCGGTCCGGTACTTATCAATGAATAAACGAATGAGACATAAATAATTTGGCATTCTGTTTCTCGTTGCGTCCAGACGTAAAAAGTACCGCTTGCCCCACCTTAGCGAAGCCCTAAGAGTAGCGGAAAGAATGAACTAATCCGCCAGAGGGCGCAGCGCCTATGACTTGAAGTGCGCAACCTATGACATATTCAACTTATAACTTGAATACAAGAATGATCGAGTTTTTCATTTTCTTTTTGGTTTATCATTTTCATTGTTATTCACATTGACGGTGAAATAAAAGTTCCACTCGGTCCGGTACTTATCAATGAATAAACGAATGAGACATAAATAATTTGGCATTCTGTTTCTCGTTGCGTCCAGACGTAAAAAGTACCGCTTGCCCCACCTTAGCGAAGCCCTAAGAGTAGCGGAAAGAATGAACTAATCCGCCAGAGGGCGCAGCGCCTATGACTTGAAGTACGCAACCCTAGTAGCGAGTTTTTTTTTCCTCGCTAAAAATCGGCATTGCAACAGAAGACTAACCCCGCAATCGCTGCCCACCTCTTTTCGTATAAATCGGCCTTTTTGGGGATTAAAAAAGTTTCACGTGAAAGCCCCACCACTAAAACGACCCTAGGCTCCCAGAGCTGTACGTAACAGCGTGCATTGCGAACCATTATCGATCGGGGATTGTTACAGGTTTAGAATAATAAAAATAAATCGTATAATCACACACTCCTTCTATATTTACTCGGACGGCTTTACAAGTGTATATAAGCACCGTCGTGTCAGGCCAATAATAATACCGCATATAACTCACCACTCTAGCAACGCTGTCCTACTTCGTTCTCACAACCAATAATACACTTTGAGGACGTTGACGGCTACGAGTAAGCACAATAATCTCAACTGCTCGGTTCTGCGAGAACATTCCGTACACTACTCTAGCTGGATAGGGAGTAGAAAGAGGGGGGTGGGGGCAGTAGAGAGGGGTTGAACAGAGCGGAAACGGAGAACGAGAGGAAGGAATACATCGGGAAGAAAAAAATCATCCGATGCTTCGCTAGTCAAGGATAATTTTAAACCCACCGTAACAGTGCCGTTGACATCGAAGATTCCACGAAGTCTGCAGGACAGGAGTCCGGATTCTGATGGGTTAGTAAAATTGTGAGAAATATATATTTGTACAACGCTTCGGAAATCTACGGCGATAAATGTCACGTTTCTAGCTTCAATTGATCAAGTAATAGAAGTAATAGCATAGTTTTTAGCGAACCGCTCAGCACTTCGTAATGGTTTGACAAGATGGTTGAGGTCATTGATACCTCGTGGAATCTTGCTTCCAACTCGCTTCTAATGCTGCAGAAGAGGTGGTGCGACTGAAGCATTTTTTTAATGACGGAATGTCATTAAAATGGAATGGAAGCATTTTTTTAATGAAAGCATAGAAAATGAAATGGAAAGCACGGAAAATGAAATGAAATGGAATGGAAAATGAAATGAAATGGAATGGAAAATGAAATGGAAAGCATCGAAAATGAAATGAAAAAAATTTAATGAAAGCATGGAAAATGAAATGGAAGCATTTTTTTAATGACGGAATGTCATTAAAAATGGAACGGTTCCTGGAGGAAGAACTGGCAGTTCTTCCTCCAGGGAATTCCCTGGAGGAAGAACCAGGGAATTCCCTGGTTCTTCCCTGGAGGAAGAACTGCCTAGGTAGCAATTTTCATAAAGTTATCCAGAAGTCGTCTGATGGATACCAAAAGTCCGCTCGGAAGTTGCCTATAAGTTATCGGGGGTCCAAAAGTCATCTTTTCAGACGGTTGTCAACCCGAAGGTAACCTCCGGGCGGACATTTGGTACTTATTTAGATGACTTTTTGAAAATTGCTTCTCGGGGGTTTACTAGGTTGCTTGATCAGTTGGGGCGTTTATGCAAACAAGTGCGACTAAAAATTCACCGAAACTCGAGAGCTCGCGAAAATTCGACGTAGGGTAAAGTGTCCTTATTTTGGCACCCCGCCAACTATTGACACTTCTCTCCGACCTACACATTAGTTGCCAATAATTAAGCTTGAAGTGCGAATAGTTGGATACCTTAGCCTGCTTGGAAAATTTCAAGGCATAAGCAGGCAATTCCCATGCTCTTCAGTAGTAATTATAAAATGGCCTCTTCTTTCGGCCGGAGAAAAGTAACATCAGTTCACTGTTGTGCCATTTTTGTCGCTAGACAACCAAAAATGTTGCAGTGGCGACATCTTACGACTAGTTATTAGTGTAGAAAATCAAGAACAGATGTCGCTATGGGAAAACTCGAGGTTATCCGATATTACTATATTGGCAGGATTGCTTGGGACAGAGCGCCAGTGGCAAAATTTAGCATCAGGAAGTCCCACAATTTCACGCAGACTCTTATAGCATAACCTCACTAAAAAGTTCGGACTCCTGTACTGCAATCTACCTGGAAGAAGCCTCGAAACTCAATTATGAGAATACAACAAAACTGCTCTCTTTCCATCCAAACAATCGCGTTATTTACCAAGGAGGGGAGGAAACTTTAATTTAACTTCCGCCTCGTTGTAATTGGTGTTTTTTTTTCAGAAATACACTAGAACCCGATGAATTCCGCCATATTTTCATCTCGACGTTTTATACTATCCTACGTGACACGCCTGCTCTCTTTCATCCGCACGTCCGAATGAATTAGACTCAATTTCGCATCGAGAGCAGCTTCTGGTACTCGAGTTTTGCGCCCGTCCTGTCGGCGCGTGCGGCAAGGGTCTTTGCACCAAAAAGAGAGAGAGAAGAAAAGAAACACTCTCGAGGAGGATAAAAAAAATAATGTATCATCTTTTTCTCAATTTACTCGCTCATGACACGCGGGGAAAGGCTACTTCGATATTGATGTGGAAATATTGGACGAGGAAATGGAAGGTTATGGTATTCGGCAACGTGAGATTTCAAATTGGGGGTTATACCGTGGAGACCAGAGCACAAGGGTCTGAATGGGAGGTTCAGATACAGGGGGCTTATTATAGTTTGCGGCTGAATACTATCACGTTTCGCACTTACGGAAGCTTTAAGGGGGGAAAATATCTTTAGGCGAGGACAAAATTTCTGATTTTTATGATTTTTCAAATTAAGGGGGCCACTCCAGAGGTCGAAAAAATAGGCTGTTTGGGGATTTTTTCTTTCAGAAAAACTACAAAATATATCGAGATTACAAAAAGGGTGTTTATCATACATATCAGTGACTGTATACAATAATTTTTTTGAAGTGCAGTTTATCTCAAAACTGCATTTTTTAAGTTGGCCGGAAACATAAATCAGACAATTTTCAACAGATTTACTTGAAATGTTGAATATATCTTGAAAAACATATTGCGCATGGAAATACGTAGGATTTTTGTTATATTGCATAGTTCATTTGTTATTAACAAGCAGTTTTGCGATAAACGTTGCACAGCGGCCATTTTGAAATGATTCGCTTCAAAAAATTTATTGTATACAGTCACTGATATGTATGATAAACACCCTTTTTTGTAATTTCGATTTATTTTGTAGTTTTTCTGAACAAAAAATTCCCAAAAATAGTTTTCGGCCTCTAGAGTAGGCTAACCCCTTAAGGAAAGATATCGTGGCATTTTTTTTTACTTAGACTATGTTTCGTTACTACTTTTGGCTGTTACATTGTATTGTTTTTTAAATTAGTCTTCTGAACGGGTTGCGGCGGATGTTGTCAGATGGCGTGACACGTAACGTTGGTTCCAAACGCCGAAAAGCTGGCCAAAAATAGGGAAAATCGCGTTACTAAATATAGGACTTTTTTGTGTGCCATATGTTAGGTCTGTACCTGTACTTTAAGAACGCAGCATTACCAATGCCAATAATACACACTTGTTGGCAGCGTGGCGTCGTGAAGTTAAGGTTAAATTTCGTGAATGTCACGTGTTTTCTGCCTTAAACATTTAATTTAGACAAGTTAGTGTTAATTATTCATGGTGAAGTGAATTGTTTCGAAGAGAGGGATATCTGAGGTTAGTAAAATACGTTTTGTTTGAAATTTTAGGTGCTTGTACATTGTTTATATATTATTGTTTGTAAATCACAAAATTTCGTCATTTTTATGCCACTTTTACTTTCTCATTTTCTCGAAAGTCCCGCTAGATCCCGGGCTGAAATTAATTGCGTATGGTAAGGGCATCATAGCACTAAATTATGACGCCAATAACTTTTGCCCGAATTTGCCCGAAATTGAAAAAATGCAATTTGAAAATTTACTTAAAAAAATGGCTAAAAATATGATTTTTACGTTATATGAAGCCCAATATCGTAAAAAAAAAATTGTTTAAGTTATTTAATGTTGAGTATACATACTACCAATGATTTTGACATTATAAACATTGAATTTGTTATAAACAATAAATTATTTTTTTCAAAAAACTTAATTAAATTTTTTTTCCAAGTTGATTAAATGTTTCTGTATCAATAAAAACGATATTGTTTATATTATTTTTGATTACATATCAATTGTTAATATGATTTTTAACAAAAATTTTTTTTGTTTTTTTTTTCAGACAACCAAAAAAATGTCTTTTACAAAGAAAAACATTTTCGATCTCTTAAAAGGACATCTCAAAAAGGACAATAATGTTCTTATACATCTTTTAGAAGAACATTTGACTAGTCAAAACGAACGGACGTTTTTATTTTCTAACGAATGTAAAGCGTCGTTGAGAAAATTATTTTATAAAATGAGAACAAAATGGGAAGCATGCAACAGGACACTCGACAGATTCATGGAAGAGAATCAATCTTGGTTAGACGAAAACTTCCAATTCACCGAGGCATTACCTGCTGAGATTGACATGTCGTTTCATTTTTTATTACACACAACGGATCCGCCATCTTGTTTTTCACTTTCATTGCTATTTTTTTGAAAAACTGATGTCAAATTCTGATTCAGCGAAGTCGAAAACCCCTTAATCAACAGGTTTTATCATTTACAATTATAATCATTTTTTTTTGGTCCGCCATCTTGTTTTTGACTTGGTTTTGCATTTTTTTATGAAACTGATGTCAAATTTCGATTTAGCGACCTCAAAAACTCCTTATAACATCATTTTTTATTGTTTAAAGTTGATATAAAATTTTTTTTGGTCCGCCATCTTGTTTTTGACTTTTTGACTCATTTTTTTCGAAAAACTAACATCAGATTCCGATTCAATGACCCCCAAAACCTATATATACCCACCACCATCCGTTTTTTCGATGATTTCGATTTTTGGCCAGCTTTTCGGCGTTTGGAACCACTTTGCGTCGGCGGAATTCGTCTGAAAAAAATTCAACAAAAATTTTTCTCTCATTAACACTCATACGCAGAATATGAACCGAGAAAAAATTATAAACGTTGAAAATCGATGAAACGGTACGGTTTGAAACAAAAACTTTGAAACTTTTCGAAAGAATGCCTATATTTTGCA
This sequence comes from Ophion obscuratus, assembly GCA_964007375.1. Lineage (NCBI taxonomy): Eukaryota > Metazoa > Arthropoda > Insecta > Hymenoptera > Ichneumonidae > Ophion > Ophion obscuratus. The sequence continues at coordinate 27,507,429 of OZ023324.1, read as the reverse complement.
ATTAAAAAATACTTTTTATTTTTTTCATTTTCCCACAACATTCGGGGTCATGTTTTGGACAATAAGGTTTGGACGATTTATACAAAATTTCATCAGAATCGGACGGTTAGTTTTTTAGCTAAACGTCTCGCCAGTTTTAAAAAAGTCATTTTCAAAATTAACTTTTAAAAATACTATTTAACAGACAAAGGTAGTAATAAAACAAAAATGTTGGAGAAATGTTTCCTTTAAAAAAAATCAGCACAGTTCCTCGCTTTTCGTTCTCATTTTAGTCTGTAAAATATTCCCTAAAAAAACCTTTCCCTACGAGGAATGAAAAAAGAAAAAATCTCTCATTACTTTTCGCTTTTTCTCCCTCGTTTTTTTTCTGAACGATTCTTGGCGACGTTGCCGTACTTGTAATCCGGATAAGCATTTTCTCATTCGACTCTCGTCCTCGGCCTCTTCGAATTTGACCCCGCGGCCATTTAGTTTCGAAGGCGAGCGGTCAACTTTTTTCGGCAAATAATATCGCAAAAGTTTCCCAGCAGGGTTCGCGAAGCCACGGTGGCGAGTTCATGAGCTCTGGAATCCGTACAAACTTATATCGGACTGCTTAGGTGAACTTTGCTTGGGCGAACAATTTCGGAGGTCCGTAGAGGGCGAACCTGGGACGTGACGAAACTCCAAATAAGCAAAGAATTTCGATTAATTGCCCAAATGTTTCGAGTCATTGAGAGTCGCGCGGGAATTTTGTTTTTACGGGGTCAAGATATGTGATGGCTATTTTTTGGGGATTTTCAAAAATCAACCATTAAAACAGCCCATCTTTTTATTTTTATCACACATTTATTACCATTTTCACAATCCGTCAGAATTTTATCAAAAAAAAAAAAAAAAAATAACGAGTTGAGTCGACTTTAGGGGTCTAGACTTTAGACGCTAAAAAAGGCTATTTTCATGAATTATTTTGATAGGTTTATATTATAGATATTGATATGAAAGTTGTTACACTTAATAAATACACTTTCGAAATATATTTCGAAAAAAAAGTTTATGTATTTATGTAGCCCAAACAAACTTCGAACGCGTTTTTCTCAAAAAGATTTTCGTCTTTTGATAATTTGTTAAATTGTAGGTTTCAATTGTAGGTCAAGAAATGTTCCTAACGTGTTCGGTAGAAACATTTCTTAAGGGAGACTTTGTCCTTGGAGTGACGTATTTCAGGTTTTTACATATTATTTTTTTTAAAGGAAACGAGTAAAGCTTTTTCAGTGCGGTTTTTTCTTGCTTTTATTCATGATATACAGAACGTCGAAAAAAAATTTTTTTTGAAAAAAAAAACCAAAATGGCGGCCTTTCCAGCTCCGCGAAAACAGGTCCTCAAATCGCGGGAGGTAAACGGCTGACATCACTGTCCCCTCTTCGTTGATCTGAAACACACATTCAAAGCATATTATCAATCTGTGGCCCTTTGGTCATGTAATGGCGAATGGGTTTTTCGTTTAGTACAAATTTCGAAAAATGGCGGCAATTGAAAAAAAAATCGAATTTTCGCGTTTTTTTTTCGCATAAAAAGATAAATAATAAATGCAAAAATGTATCTATCGAAAAAACGATCCGTCATTCCGTGAAGACATATTTTCCGAGTATGCTCTCCAAATTTCAGGTCGATATGTTAATTACAGCGTTCAGGAGAATGTCAGCCATTTTTAAAAACGTGTTTTCGAGAAAAACGCGTTTAACGGCGGGGTAAAGTTAATTCGGCGAAAAAAAGGCATGTTTTTAAGATTTTTTTTTGGCGTAACGAATAGTGTTCGTTTATTGAAAAATTTACATATAATAAAGTAACATTTGAACAACATTCTCCCAAATTTGCATTGCAAAATATTCAAAATTGAGCGAGTGAAAATTAAACCCCGGAGGCGCCTCGAAAAAAAGTTGGCTTGCGGTGTGCACCATAACTCGCAACAGAATCATTTTAAACAAAAAAATCAAAATGCATTTGTTAAAGGAGATGTTTCTCGAGGTAATGACGGGAGGATTTTTTTTCTTCGATTTTTCGATTTTTCGTAGCACTTGGGAGCCAAAAACCCGATTTTCGCTAAAAAAAAATCGGCTAATTTGTTGTTGAAAAATTAGTAATCATTAAAAAAAAAAAAAAGCTCTCGACAATACCTGGTGAATTATGTGAAGAAGTACTGTGCAAAATTTCGAAGCGATTGGTCCAGTAGATTTTGAGTTATCGTGCACACGGACTTCAAATATGACAAGTCTCAGAAAAACGGTTTGAAAAACGCAGAAGAGAAGAGAACGGCATGGAGCAATAGACGCTCAAATACTCATAAGTTCGTCAATTTTACTCCGATCGACTTGAAATTTTAACACAATATTCTTGATATATTATGCATTCATTTAAAAAATTATAAAAAAGATGAAAAAAAAATTTAAATACTTTACCCCGCCCTTAAAGTTTTGTAATGTGTTTACACAAATGTGTTTATAATTACCGCTAATCGGCAATGCCTGGTCCATAGAGGCATCACTCCGTTTCTTCTAGCTGCTCATGTTGAGCCGCCAACATCTCCCGCTGCTCAATCCGGGACAATGTCTCCCTTAACCGAGAATTCTGCAATTCTATACCAAATCACACTGAATGTAAGACAAAAGATATCAAATTGATATTTGATATTTTTTATCTTACATTCAGTGTGATTTGGTACGTGACCTAGTTTAAGGGGTTTTCTCAATTTAGACGCTAAAAAAGATATTTTCATGAATTCTTTTGATAGGTTTATATTATAGATGTTGATATAAAAGTTGTTACACTTAATAAATACACTTTTAAAATATATTAGAAAAGTTTTTTTTAAATGTATTTATGCAACCCAAACAAACATTAAACGCGTTTTTCTCGAAACAACGTTTTTCGAGGTCTTGTTGATAAAATCTTCGAAACTACTGAACCGTTCCTTATGAAATTTTAACCATGTATTCTTTACAACTATAGCTATACCGCATATCAAGGATTCTTTTAAATTTTGATATTTACAATTTTTTTGCCAAAAACGTTGAAAAAACGGTTCTTTTTTGTTTTTTCGAAAAATGTCCGCCATTTTGTTATTTTTGCATGTATCAAAAATCCTATGATATGCGTTATAGCCATTAACATAATGAATCTGGAACCGTTTGATTTTTTTCGTTTCGGATGATCCATCTCCGAGATTTTATCAACAGCGCAGACCCAACATTTTTCGGACATTTTTTGGTAATTATGCAGCATGAGGACTTTTCCGAAAAACACCGGATGGAAAAAACAGGCCTTAAGGGGTAAACCACTCCAGCGGCCGAAAAGAAGGCCGAACTTTAACAATTTTTTTTCGGAGTATAATAAAAGGAATGGAAATTCTTTTCAGAGGGATAATTCAGCATATATTTAAATATAGAAAAAAAATGTATTATTATTTTTGTACAAAATAGCGGCGAGAGAGCCAATCTTCGAAATGATCTTTTTTAAAAAACACTTCCAGTAGCGGACAAATTTCTCGTGAAATATAAGACCTGAAACAAAAAACAAAAAAATATTAATTCTATAAACTGTTGCCTATAGAAGTACGTAGGGATTTTTTATTTAATCGAATTTAGTAAAAATGGTGCACTTTTGACAAAAAATCGACTTTCTGCTAAAAAATAAGCAGTAAATTGTTTATAAAATGAAAAATTTATCCAAATCCTTTTCCAAATCCAAAGTCTTTTTCCAAATTCTAGAGTGTCCCCTTAATAAAACGATGAAGAATTATTTGAAACCGACGAATTTTATGAAAAAAATTTATATTGATTTATAAATAGATTTAAAATATATTCAAAATGTATAAATAGATTAAAAATATATTCAAAATGTATAAATATATTTAAAATGTATAAATAAAGTAAAAATATCAATAGATTTAAAGAAAATAGTTTATACACGAAGATATATTTTTTTGGTCATTAAACATTTCATTTTCACATATTTATCGATTATTCGGTATCAGCAAAAAATCCATTTTTCCAAATATTCCCCATTTTTTTTTTCGATGCTTAATGGACAAAAGCTTTTTTCATTGCAATCGATATTTCGTCATAAGCGCAGTGAGCGGAAATGCCTCGTGCGCATAACAAAAGCTCGGCAATGAAAGCGTGCATTTTACAAAGTACCGTCATGGGAAAATTCTCGAAACAATTCGTTGCCACTCGTGTCGCCCCGGACGAACAAGGGTCGTCGTTATCCAGGCTTACCTGCGCTCGTATAAATCTTAATCGGGCACGGCTAATGGAATTTCAACCTGGAACTCGTCGGCTAAAGAAAAACACGTTTTCTATCGTCACGACGTTTCATTTTTCCTCAGACGCGAAACAATAATTGAAAATTAAAGTTTTTTTAATTCCGTAAGAAGAGAAATATGAGATCGTCCACGTCGTCAACTGCAAATTGCATGATATTCTACAACGCACCACCGTTATTTATCCTCGGTTGTTCTTCGATTATTATTTATTCTCGATATATTATATTTCTCGTTCGTTCGAACGTGAAATCCATTCGGCAAGGACCATCCATTTTCCATTTTCATTTTGAAATGAAAATCAATCTATCTCTTCAAATGAGATTGGAATTTTTTTTTTTTTATGGGAACATCAACTTTTATCAGTCATTTTTATTTTCCAAGTTACAATTTAAAATATTTGTAAAAAATAAGAAAAAAAATAATTAGTCGTGGGTTTGGGATTAGATTTGGGTTACATAAATACATTAAAAAAAAAAATGTATGTGTTTCGAAAGTGTATTTATTAAGTGTAACAACTTTTATATCAATATCTATAATATAAACCTATGTTACAAAATCATGAAAATAGCTTTTTTTAGCGTCTAAAGTGAGAAGACCCCTTAAACTAGGTCGCGTACCAAATCATACTAAATGTAAGACAAAAAATATCAAATATCAATTTGACATCTTTTGTCTTACAGTTTACGACTTACAACGAGAAAAAAAAATATCAAATAACAATTTGATACTTTTTGTCTTACAATTAGTGTGATTCGGCACAGAAGTGCAGAATTGTCGGTTGAAAAATGTCCCTACCAAACACATTAGGAACATTTCTTAACCTGCAATTGAACAAATTATCGAAAAACGAAAATCCCTGAGAATACTCCGAGACTACACTGTAAAAAATTTCTGTATACAAATTAACATACAAGTGTAGGAAGTTTTTATGCGGATACCGCTTATGAAATTTCAGATAAGATTTTGAAATTCCAAAACGGGCTATTTTAAAAATGAAAGTGTAGTTCCGTAACTTTCAGGCAGGATTCTACTTTGAAACCATGAAAAAAACGCTATTTTCGTGAATTTTTTCTGAGAATACTATTAAAGATATCGATATGGGGTTTAAACTGTTCAATAAATACACTCTTTAAGTACATAAAAAAAAAAATTTTAAATGTATTTTATTCATTTTTTTGTACACGTAAAATATGTTTAAAGCCAACGCCTCGAAAAGCAGGTACCGTTGCCGTGGTCGTGAAATCTTCCCGACGGATCGTCTGAAACAAAAAAATCAAATAGTTTCATGTTCAGTATGTCTTCAGGAACCGATCTAACTAGAATATTTTATATACGTGCAAAATTAACAAAATGGCGGCTAAAATACGAAAAAAAAAATGCGTTTCTTTAGGTCTTTTTTTGCAATAAAAAAATAGTTCTAATCAAAAGACTTCCGGTGAAGCGAGCAAAGCACGCGGATCGTATGGCCAGTTAGTCCTGCTAAAAGTGATAGAAAAGGTGGTAAAAAGTGAGAGCTGAGGGGAGATTCGGTGGTGTGGGGATAAAGTGGAGCGGTGAGAAAGGGTGATAGGAAAGACAAGGTGAAATATAAAGAGTTTGAGGAGATAATGGAGTGAAAACCTGCCGGTGAGAAAGGCGGAGGTTAGGCACAAGCATAGAAAAAGTGAGTGGAAGAAGCGGGACGGAGGGAAAAATGAGCCGGAAAGGCCCCAGCGCTGCCAGTGGGACGGAAAGCGAAGCACAGGTGGAGGCGCTGGAGCTCGACAAAGGAGACGCGGAGCCTGACGTACACAGAAAGGAGGCGGTAAGAAAGACGCGCGGGAGACCGAAGAAGGTGGCAGCGAAGGAAGATGCGGAGTTGGCCGGTAGCATAGAGCGCTACCTGACCAAAGGGGCTGAAGAGACGGTGGCGTTTGCGACGAGAAGCAAAGTCATGCACTCGCCGGGCGGGAGCATGGCACAACAGCGAGAAGGAAAGAGAGAACAGGAGGGGGGAAGCGAAGCCGAGCAGGCAGGGGAGAGGAACGAGATGCAAATGGCGGAGGAGAGCGAGGAAGAAAGACGGGTGGAACGGCAGTCCCAACAACAAAGCGCGGGCGTAGAGGTGGTGCGTGCAGAGATGGAGGAAGGGGAGTGGGGCGATGGCGATACGGAGGGGATAAGCGAGGCAGAAGCCAGGCTCAAGAGTGTTTTGGAGATCGGACTACGCCGTATAAAAGAGGAACTGAAGAAGGAGATATCGCCACTCCCATGCAGATGCGAGGATATGAATAGAATTATCAGAGAACTAGTAGGGGAGGCAGAGCAATGGAGAATGAAGGCCTACAGGGACGGCGTGCAGTGGAACGATGAGAAGGAGCAGATGGAGAGAGAAATGCACGAATGGAAGAGGAAAGCGCTTGCAGCCGAAGAGAGAGTGAAAGAAGTAGCTCAGGAGGGGAGGCGTTACGAGACTCGAAAAATTCAGGTCGGGGAACAGCAAACCATATGTGATGGGAACAATAATGAGACGGAGAGTGAAGGGGGGGAAAGCGCGCGTAACGCAAGGGGCTGTTCGTGCTCGGGAGTAGAGCGGACGAGAGAGGAGAAGGGTGGTCCGGAGCGTGGCAGTGGAGCAGCGCGGAGGGCCCCGAAAGAGAGGAGCCCGTCGGCGCAAAGGACCAGCGATATAAGAGAGAGGGGGAGCGGAAAGTGGAGAGAGAGAGGCGCCCGGCAGAGCAGAGGTGGGATGTTAATGGACGGAGGAGGCATCAGGGAAGTGGAGCCCCCAGTGGAGCCGAAGATCACCGCGGCGGAGGAAGCGTGGACGGAGGTTCGACGCCGGCAGAGGGGAAGAGTTGAACCACGGTGTCCTGACCCGATGAGTGAAGGGGAATGGAAGGCGGAATGGCAAGAAAGAAGAAGACGGAAGAAGAATGTGAAAGTATGGGGTATGAGTGCAATAGGAGGGGAGCGGAGGGTGGCAGAGAGTATCGTGAAAATGTTAAGAGAAAAGTTGGGCCTGGAAGTCGGTATAGGTCAGGTAATAAGGGAGGGGGGGGGCCAGTGGTGACGTTCGAGACCCTGGGAGAAAAAATAAAGGTAATGAAAGAATGTGGGGGACTGAGAGAGTCGGGAATTAGGATAACCGATGACCTAACGCAAAGAGAGAAGGAGGTGAAGAGGTGGTTAAGGAACCAAGCGGACAAGAAGCGGAAAGAGGGGCAAGTAGCGATAGCTGGCTACAATAAGATATTTCTGAATCAAGAGAGGTGGTATTGGGTAGAACGGGAGGGGCAGTTGGTGACCGAAAAAGAATTTTTTCGACACTAAAGGGGAAAACAAGGGATATAAAATTATGCTGTGGAATGTGGCGGGGATGAAAAATGCAGTAGAAGCGAGCACGTTCATTCAAAAATACGACGTCGTAATATTGCAGGAGACGTGGATGGAGAAGAGTTGGGAGGAAAAGGCATTGGATAAGGTGGGTAGAGGCTATAAGTGGTGGATGAAGGAAGCGGAAAGGAAGGAAAAGAGGGGGAGAGCGAGTGGAGGACACCTGATCGGTGTAAGAAAAGAAATTAGTGAAAGCTGTCAGGTGGAAAACTGGAAGCACGGATTGGTGATGAAAATAAAAAGGCGTAGGGAGGGGAAGGGAATATGGATAATAGGGGTATACAACAATGTGGGAATGAAAGAGCTTGAGCCGGAGTTAAGAAGGTATATGGAAAAGGGGATGGTTGAGGGGGTGGGAATAGTAATAGCGGGGGACCTGAACGCTAGAATTGGGTCAAGCGCAGGCGTAACAGAGTGCGAAAAAGAAGGGGGGGTGGCGTGGCAAAGAAAATCTGAGGACGAAGTAGTCAATGCGGAAGGGAGAAAGCTTCTAAAGTTTTGCGAGGAAATGGGACTTACGGTCATGAATGGAAGGGTAAACGGGGACGAAGAGGGAAAGGTTACGTATGTAGGGAGTGGGGTGGAAGGTAAAGGATCGGTGTTGGATCTGATCCTCTGGATGGAGGACGAGGAGGAAGGGCTAGTAAGCTCGGTTAAAGTCGAGACAAGAGTAGAATCGGATCACTTGCCGGTGACCTTCACATTAGCAGGATGGGGGGAAGCAGTGGAGAGGAGCGGGGAGAAAAGGAGGAGAGGAAAACAGAAAGGCGAGAGCAGGCTTAAATGGAAAGAGGAAGAGAGCGAAGCCTTTGAGAGGGAGTTAGAACACGCGAGGGAGCAAGAAGGGGAGGGGGGCTCAATAAACGAAAGGTGGAATAAGCTAAAGAGGGCAGTGTGGAGGGGGGCGGCAGCGACAGGTATGATAAAAACAATCAAGGCAAACAGAGTATATGGCGGTTGGCTAAGCAAGGAGAGTAGGCAACAAAAGAAGATAGTGTGGGGAGCGCTGAAGAAGTTTAGGAGGAACCCGAATAGGGCGACAAAAAGAAAATTAGGGGAGGAGAGGAAAAAATGGCGAGAGGCAAGAGAAAAAGAGAAGAAAAAGTGGCTGGAAGAGAGGTGGAGAGAAGTTAGAGAGAGTTCGAACATGGAGGAGTGGTGGAGAGCAGTAAATAAATTTAGGAAAAAGAGCAGGGGCGGAGGGGAAGCCATAGGGAAAGAGGAATGGGTAGCACACTTTAAAAAATTGATGGGTGAGGAGGAGGAGGGGAAGGAGCAGAGGGGAGAGGAGAGAGATCAAGGGGAAAGGGTAAAAGAGCCGTGGGAGTCTGAGGAATACGGGGTAGTACCGGAGTGGGATAGAGAAATTAGCAAGGAAGAAGTGCGGAAAGCACTGAGGGCACTAAAAAATAGAAAGGCGGCGGGGGAAGACGGGATCACTGCCGAATTCCTGAAGAATATGCCTCTAAAGGAGAATGAAGAGCTGTGGAACATATTGAACGGGATATGGCAGTCGGGGGAGATGCCGGAAGGATGGGAAATCGCCAGGATCTTCCCATTACATAAAGCAGGGGACGTGGATGAAGTAGGAAACTACAGGGGGGTGTCGCTATTGAACTTGGGCTACAAGATTTTGGCGAGTATAATGGCCAGAAGAATAAGTAGGTGGGTAGAAAGAGAAAAGATATTAAGGGAGAGCCAAGCAGGGTTCAGGCCGGGCAGAGGAACGAGAGACCACATATTCGTGCTGAACGCCCTAATAAATAATAGATTGAAGATCAAAAGGGGAAAACTTTATGTGGCTTTTGTCGACTTTAAAGCGGCATTTGACAAAGTAAGCAGAAAACGAATGTTAAGGGTAATTTGGGATAAGGGAATCAGGGGAAGGATGCACAAAATGATAAGGGGAATTTATGGGACAACAACGAATGAGGTAATCACAGGCCAGGGAATATCGAGGAATTTCAGCACGAGGAAAGGTGTCCGGCAGGGGTGTCCTTTAAGCCCAACATTGTTCGGCATAGCACTGGACGACATCGACAGGGAGTGGGAGGAAAGGGGGGTAGGAGGGACGGTGATGGGGGGGCAAAAGTTCTACGCGCTAAAATATGCCGATGACATCGCGCTAGTGGCAGACGAGGAAGAAGGGCTGAGGGGAATGCTGCGGGGCTTGGAAAGGTTTGAAAAAAAGTCAAGGATGGAAGTAAACGTGAAGAAAACAAAAATCGTGGTCTTCAGGAGGGGAGGAAAAAGCAAGAGGACGGAAGAGTGGGAATATAAAGGGGAAAAGTTAGAGGTGGTTAAGGAGTTCAAGTATCTAGGATTCTGGTTTTCATCGGGAAACTCCGTATCCAAGCACCTGAGCATGGTGGTAGCGAGAGCGAGAAAGGCGGCGAACGCGGTGTGGGGAGTGTTGAGGAGGGCGAGGATAGAGGGTCTGAAGTATAGACTGCAGCTTATGGAAGCGCTGGTGAAAGCAGGGGTTTTATACGGGGTGGAAATCTGGGGATGGAAGAGGCGAGAAGAAATCGAGAGGTTACAGGCGAGGTACATCAAAATGGCCATGGGGGTGGCGAGAAACACGCCAGGGTATATTTGGAAGATAGAGGCGGGGAAACGGAGTATGGAGGTGGAGACAAGAAGAAGAGCAGGCGAATACATGGTAAATGTACTGAGGATGGAGGAGGGACGATGGCCCAAAGTTTGCCTGAAGGAGGAAATAAGAAGCATCCTTAACAGAAATGAGGCAAAATGGGGAAGGGAGTTGCGGGAGGCGATGCAGGAGGTGGGGGAGGGTAGGATTCTCGACCTGGTGAGAGAGGGCGGAAATACAAGAGAGGTGGGGAAAATCCTGAAGGAAGGAGTAAGTATAAGAAGGGACCAGGACATCCAAAGTGACTGGGAAGGGATTGACAGGTCGACGTATAATGGATTGTACAAGATGTACAAGGAGAAGGAGGGAAGAGAGAGCTACTGGGAGCAGGAGGGGCTGTCAGGGATAGCCAAAGAACAATGGGCCAGGTTGAGATGTGGTAACGTTGGGAAGGCGGGAAAAAAAGGGTTCGGAAGCTGGTTATGCGGGGTGTGCAGAGAGGAGGAGGAGACGTTGGAACACATATGGAAGTGCGAAAGGGCGAGAGAGAAGATAAACAGGAAGTGGGTGGAGGGGGTGGACAAATGGAGAGAGGGGAGGGAAGGGGAAAATCTACAAGACTGGTGGATTGAAACGTTAAAGGGAGAGGCAATAAGAGACCTGTGTGGATATACGACAGAGTTCGCAAGGTTAGCAGGGGAGTTGTAGGTTAGGCGGTTGGTTACAAGGATAAAGTGGGTAGTAAATAAGTTACGAGTTAAGAGCTAGCAGGTATAAGTAATGCTGGAATACTGTGTTATTAGATTTAAGTAATGTAAACGAGAAGGGCACTGTAAAAAGCGCAACAGCGCGTACAAATGAGGAATAAACATCTATCTACATCTAGTTCTAATCAAAATTTTAAGTTGATTGCAGTTAGGTCGGTTGGTACACACATATAGAATATGTGTTCCAAATTTCATAAGGATCGGTTCAGTACTTTTTGAGTTATCACGACCACGGTACTTGAAAATGTCGTTTCGAGAAAATCGCGTTTAAAGTTTTGGTGAGTGATAAATCGTAGAAAAAATTATCTTACCCTCAATCAGCGATGCCTGGGCCATATACTATGCCTTCGACGTGTTCCAGGTGGGTGTTTTCATCCAATTTCAAAGTTTCAAAGTTTCAAAGTAGAATCCTGCCTTAAATTCTATATCCACGTTAGAATTTCATGTACCTGTTTTAAATGTACGGTACAAGTGTTTCAAATTTAATTTCATCTACTGAGTTCGTAATATTCAATTCCTTTGTATCTTAAATGTATTGTAAATTTCATATCATTTTTTACAGTGTAGCGATAAAGATAATGAGTCTTTATCACTCACTTCTCACTTAGTCCGACGAAGTGATCAAAGACACCCCAACGAAGCAATTGTCGCCCAGAAAATATATTTTTGAGGTTATGCCCCACAACAAAGCATAATGGTGTAGTTCAAGAAACATCTGACAAGGTCATTGTTACCAGAAACATGTCATTGCAACACTCAACTTGTTATTTTTTAAGCTATTCGAGCATAAAGAATTGTTTAAATACATTACTTACGCTTTTTTGTACTTTTATAATTACTTAAGTGGCTATACCCGTGTGAACGCTGAAAATTTTGGTGATTTTCGCGAATTTTTTTAAAGAAAAGTACGTAATTAAATGTTTCGGAAAATTAATAATATATTTGGCTATATTTGACCCATATTGCATAATTTTTTCATAGAAAAATATTGAGATTCAAGCGACTTATGCGCTGCGTTTGGACATGCGAAAAAAAAGTTCCTCCACCGCTGACATGATTCCGATTAAGTAGCTGAAACCAAAAAAGGAAAAAATGTCGTTCAACTGGAAGGTATTTCCTATACAATGACGTAGAATTTTCGAAAAATATCAGAATCTAACATAATGGCGTAGTTATGAAAAAAGTCTGTTTTCTTGCCTATAAAATGCAAGTCAATCAAAAATGTCTTACGTTATTGTAAAGTAAATATATTCAAGAGTACTCAGTTCAAATTTCAAGTCAATCGGATAATTGCTCTTTGAGTTAGAATGTCAGCAAATTTGAAAAATCTCATTTCGAGAAAAACGCGTTCAAAAATTCAACTAACGATTTTTGCAAGATAAAATTATATTGATATAAATTATATAAATGATAATAATATTCTTGAAAGTATAAACTATCGAAAAAGGCAAAAAAAATCAATTTTTTAAAAGTGTCACACTGGTATAGCCCCTTAAATCCGTTGGTTCGTGCTGAGCGATGATATTAAGCGACATTCAGGCCTGCCAACCATAAAAAAAAACTTTCGGTCGCGTTCAGGGACTGCCTAATTCGAATTTAAAAACAAAACCAAGTTATTATCAAAATAACCCCACGAATCAAAGTAATCCGCGGTCCTGATTTTGCACACGAATTGTGGTAAAAGGAGGAGCGCGACGAAAAAAATCGGCAATTTGAAAACACACGTTTTTATCGTTTTATTCTTATCACAATATCTCGTCTAGGCTCAGGATGATTTTTCGATTTTTTGCTTCCTCTTAAGGGAAGCTTGAAATTCGTAATGCTAGTTAAAAAAAAAATAAAAGTATTTCACTTCATTTATTTATCTATATTTATCTACAAATAAAACAAAATTTATTACGATAGTTTTCAATTATATTAACACTATGTTTCATAAATAATAAAACTCACTATGCCGATTATACAAATGATTTTTTTTAGTTCAAACGTCGATTTTTAACGATCAGAAATATTTTCATAGCTTTTGTGGGCTTTTGTGATTTAAATTTCTCTTTACAAGATATCTCGATGAACCAACAATTAGCTACAAATTTTTATTGACTCTTTATAGTGAGACAAAAATTATGCAATTGAGAAACTTGCATATTGCATTCTTGCCATTTTCTCCCGCGAACTCTCCCCGAGAGTTTTCCAATACTGGCTCCTGGACAGAGGAAGCTTTGTGAGCGAAATGAAAAGACAACAAAGCAACGTGTAAGTTTCTAGTTTGCACGATTTTTGCTTTGCGAGCCATCCCGACGTGATTCTCCATTTATTGAAACCAATCGTTCGACATGTCAAAATTTGTGAAGGCCACTATGTCTATGTGACATTTTCTAAGAATGCAATTTTTTTCAACCACAGCCTACGTGATTCTGCATTAAAAAACGAAAAGAATGAGCCCAAGTTGAACCCTTTTCGTGAGATTGTACCGGAAATATGAATTTTTCAAAATTGGGGTGGTTTATCACCCCAGGTTACCATGATAGGTGAAAAAAAATTTGGTTATCATTCTAAGGTTAATGATAGTCTGTGCGAAATATCCTCATATCTTAAAATTTGTGTAAACCAAACCGTGATTTTTTTTTCAGAGAAATTCAAAATTCTATCATGTTTGCATCGCTTTATCGATCCTCGCCGAATGCAATCTCAACCGTCCACATACCCTTCGCGTGCAAAAATATCATTTCGATAAATCAACATTTACATCTATCTAGAGGTCCGAAAAAATGGCCAAATTCCGATTTTTTTGTTTGGAAAATCTGATGAAAAAGAAACGCATTATTTTAAACACAAAGTTACATTTATTAAGAGCTCTTTAAAAAATCACCAAAAATACAGAACAACAAAAAAACATGGCCGCCGGCAGATGTTGAATTTTTCCATCGCGACGTTTGACGGTGGACACTCTCCAGCTTGAACGGTCCATCCGAGATATAAAAACCAAACGGGTTATTCAAGTTAACAATAAATACGAGTCGTTGACGATCGTCGATTATAGAAATCATTTTTTTTAACAACGTGGCGACGAATTGAAACTCGGGCGTACAAAATCTATGAAAAAAGTCGTCATTTTTACGTAATTTAAAAAAATCGGAGATCGATTTTCAAAAAATGAGATCGTCAACGATCTTCGAATGTTCCTTTTCGTATCTCCTGTGAATTTGGAAACAATACTTCAAGTGGTTCTCGAGATATCATGTCCACCGACTTTGAGAACATTGTTTCGAGAAAAATATTTTTTTACATGCAATTTTTTGACCCACCTGGGTAGATGTATCCCGTTAATAAAATTACAGCTATTACTGAATTTGTTTACCTCGAAATTTTACCATCTATAACGCTGCCCCCATTCTCGCGAAAATCGTTCCAGCCAACGCGTCGATAGTACGTTCAAGTGTAAAAAAATGTGTCTCAAAATATCAAAATTCCTCGACGTACCTACACCCGGATCAAAAATTTTATTGCACAACCGAAAAGTACTGCGTAAAAGTACAGAAAGGTAGAGCCCAGCTGAGGAGCTCAGCGACCGTAAATGATAGGTTCAGAGTGAAAAGATCGTGGTGGAAGAAGAAAAAGAATGAGGCAACGTACGTAAACGAATTGCCGAAAAAAGAAGCCCAGATACGTAGCAAAGCAATGGCGCAGGAGGGTCGCATGTTCGACGAGAGTTGTCAAAGCGATATGAAAGGGAGCGCAAGGATTCCCGTAGGGTACGAAGGGACAGCTATTAATCGCGCCAATCCACCAAAAGGAATAGTTCGACACCGTGGCAAATTACGGTGGGATCATCCGGTATCCCTTCTTATTAGGGTGTATAAGATCTAGGCTGCATAGTGTACAGCGGGACGTATTGAAGAACGTCACGACCATGGATGATGGAAGAAAGAGTCCGAGCTCACGAGGCAACTTTCTTCAAAAGTGGCCAACAAAAAAATCGAGGCAAACGGTAGCGCGCTACTGTTGCTAGGATACAGACTGATATGGAAAGATGCCGAATGACAGTTGACAGGTACATGACTAGCGAAGTCATAAACCCGTGCTTTTAGCGGTCCAATTAGTACTTCATAGCGTTTTGGAAACATGCATAACGTCGTTAACCCTCTGCGCTCACTTGGGGTCGAAATGACCCCAAGTGTATCTTTAAGCCAATATTACAATAAGTTGGCGGCCAAGGCGACTGGCCTGCCTTCTTTGCTTTGGGGTACCCTTTGTAAGTATACAGACTAGGTTCTTCAGATATAACAATAAATACATTTTTTGAAACGCCCACTATGGAGCTATTTTTTCCCTTAAACTATCATATCTCAAGAGTATCGTCTCAAAATTTTACGAAAAAAAAAATTGAAAATTGCCAGAGTTATAATTTTTTTTTCGTAAAAAAGGGTTTTTCTACGTATTGGCTCCTTGCTGATTTTTTCCGCCATTTTAAAATTACAATAAGTTGGCGGCCAATGCGACTGGCCTGCCTTATTTGCTTTGGGGTACCCTTTGTAAGTATACAGACTAGGTTCTTCAGATATAAGAATAAATACCTTTTTTGAAACGCCCACTATGGAGCTATTTTTTCCCTTAAACTATCATATCTCAAGAGCATCGTCTTAAAATTTTACGAAAAAAAATTGAAAATTGCCCCAGTTATGATTTTTTTTTTCGTAAAAAAGGGTTTTTCTACGTATTGGCTCCTTGCTGATTTTTTCCGCGATTTTAAAATTACAATAAGTTGGCGGCCAATGCGAATGGCCTGCCTTCTTTACTTTGGGGTACCCTTTGTAAGTATGCAGACTAGGCTCTTTAGATATAGAAATACCTTTTTTCAAACGCCCACTATGGAGCTATTTTTTCCCTTAAACTATCATATCTCAAGAGTATCGTCTTAAAATTTTACGAAAAAAAAATTGAAAATTGCCAAAGTTATGATTTTTTTTTTTTTTCGTAAAAAAGGGTTTTTCTTACGCATTGGCTGCTTGCTGATTTTTTTCCTCCATTTTAAAATTCGAGTAAAATATAATACCGAGAATGACACATTCTACAACGTTCAAACTAATATTCTGAATTTTTATGAGTCATTCGGAACGATACGTTGAATGCGGCAATCGTTTAAACATGTCTGGGGTCATTGCGACCCCCCTGTGACCAGCGCGTTATAGCTAGAACATTGTCTATCGAAGTACTTAGGATTTTTTTTATATTACACAGTTCATTTGTTATTAACAATTGTCTGACGATTTTTTAGGAAAATTTTTCACTGTCCAAAAAAATCGTCAGATAATTGTTAACAACAAATGAACTATGCAATATAAAAAATTCCTACGTACTTCCATACACAATGTATTTTACAAGATATATTCAACATTTCAAGTGAATCGGTTGAAAATTGTCTGAGTTATGTCATTATGAAAATTATTGTATACAGTCACAGTATGATAAACACCCTTTTTTGTAATCTACATTTATTTTGTAGTTTTTCTGAAAAAGAATCAGGAAAAGCCTATTTTTTCGGCCTCCAGAGTGGTCGAAAGCCTTAACTTCGGTTAGGGTTACGACGTTGGAGGCTAAACTCGCTTCGTTCTATTGGACTCTAACGGCTGGAGAGTCCATCAGTGGGTGGAAAACCCAACCTGACAGCCACCACTTTCATATTGATCACATTCGGTCATACGTTATTTTACCACCAAAAGCTTTGGATTTATATCTTCGGAGGTAGGACATGAACTTTCGACCTGCCTCTATAAAATTCAGCACACTCCCTAACCCGGAAACGCATGTCCGGTTGGAATGACTAGCAACAAATGGCCGTCAGCCCTGGAGGTAAAAGGACAGAGCCTCTTCCGATAGCAGATCCGTATGATAAGTCGGGCGAATGTAGACGTTGGGGTGACCGACGAGAAAGGGTGAAAAATATTTACGAGGGTGCAGTGAGGAGGGTTGGTTTTGCACGAGCTGCTGGAAAATGGAGCACGCGTGTACCATCGAAGCTTGGCTCACATCAGGGCTCACGGATATCAGATGCCGAGATGAGGGAGGCCTCAAAACTCCTGTGGGATGACAGCAGCACGGAATAAGTTTAGCCCCTCTGCTACGCGGACTTCGTCATAGAGCCCAACTTTACTCACAACGAGGGCGGATACAATGAGGAAGCTGTTGAAGAAAATGGGAAAAGTACCTGAGACGGAAGAAACTGAAGATAAACGGCCAGTGATCGGAAGTTATGAGGTTTAGCGAAGGGGAAGAAAAAGAAGCCTAGGGGAGGAATAAGAACGGCGGTCGGAAATAACATCGGATACCAGGCCGCAGGACCCCACCAAAAGTTTGGGAAACCGACCAGCAGATAAGAGAAAGATCACGAGGCATGTCCCAAGACCCCCACGTGCACAAACATTTCTGGATGAGGAGCATCAAGTACGATCGTGGCATCGAAACATACCCGAGTACCTGATAACGATGATGCATTCTGACTACACGCTACGAGTGCTCATCGCGGATGGAACGCAAACTCCGAAAGACATCAGGCGGACGAAAAGCAGGTGAACTTTGTTGGTAGTCGCGGCCAGATCCACAAAACATTAAGAGCAGCGAGCGGAGGGGGGAAAAAGTGATACCCAATTGGCATCAAGGTGTAGCCGTAACAAGCGAATGTACATCAAAGCTGTGGAATACTCCAGGCTGGGTGCTATCAGCCTGAAAGGATTACAGTGAAAGATGAATCAAAAGATAAGATGATAAGAATGGAAAAGGACAGATCTCCGAGATCAACGTGTCAAAGGACATACATTGGGAGCTGGCATTCAGCTCAAGGCATGAAAAGTCGGACAATCTTCGCCACAAAGGCAAGCGCGACAAATGTCAGAAGCAACATCATTTGTAGCATCTTGCAGCATCACTTCTTTATCTCATTTTTGCAAAATTCTCCAATAAGATCGCGCGAGAGACATCTCACTGGAGTTCGTATTTGAGCTGTTCGATTTTGACGAATCGTACAGGAAATGCGGTTCCAGAAACGGACAAAGACACCGCATCGACCACTAAAATACAACAAGTGGCAAAACATCAAAATGTTCGTTTTGCTTGTACTATTTTTGACCGTGCGAAATTATTGAATGAAGACGTTGATAAAAATACCCCGAAGCGATTGACAGCGGATCAACATGTCGACGATGTTACTTCTGATTATTTTTTTTTTTTGGCAAAGTTTAATTCAACGCCGCCTACCCCTTTTCATGAGCGGCAAAGGGCACTAATGAATTTCAATCCCGTCATCACTTTGCCGCTGTAGCCTGCTGCGAATGGAAAGGGGACCTCCGGGGTGCGCAAAGCACTGGGCGATCGGCGTTTATTGGCAAGGACCGAGGGTCCATTGATGAGAAAAGCACTGTGGATAATACAGTAAACGAGGAATGACGAGCCGAGGGAGCCAGGGGAGAAAAAAATCATATCACTCATACAAAGCCATTGAATCGAACCTGAAATTTAACCGGACATTGCCATATTATTGGTTCCCCTTAAATTTGCTTTTTTTTTCGTGTCTCGAGCTAAATATAGTACAGTCGTGCTGTATATTGGAATCGGCAAAAAATAGTAGAAGGCTAGTTTTTTGACAGGTGATTTTGTAGGTGCCACGGGTGCTGAAACCAAGTTTGCCTAAAAGTCGGGGGGTAGGGTTTTTTTAAGGGGTTGGGGGTGATTTAACGCCAAACTTTAACGACAAAATGTTCAGAAATATCCGGGTTTTATTTTCGTCCATAGCGCCGAAGTCGTGGAAGTTCATTTTGGGGGTGAAAAAGTGGGGTGAAATTTTGAAAAATCAGTTTTCATTCGATAACTCTTTAGGACAAATTCATACAATTTTTGTTCAAATGGAAACGTTGTAGCCCTTGAAAAGACGCGTCGATCAAGTATTCGATCAACCCTCTCCAATAATATCTTCACCCCCAAAAGAATTGTTGAAGAATTAGCAAAAAAATTGTTTATTGAATAGCTCAAAACCAATCGATTTTTCGGGGATGGTTCAAATGTACGAAATGTAGAGAATAATTTTCACTATATTTTCGTTCCTATGTACAACTTTTTAATTTTGCTTTTTCGAGCCCCTCTCAGGGGTTGAAAATTCAAAATGAAATTCTGGGAAAACTATTGACCGAAACTGAAGAGATACGAGTTTGGCGCTATGGACAAAAATGTAGTTGAGGGTTCAAGCTGCAAATTCTTCCACGACGGCGTATTCGTGCCGTCAATAGTTTTCCCAAAATTTCATTTTGAATGTTCAACCCCCGAGAGGGGTTGGAAAATCAAAATTCAAGGGTGGTCCATAGCAACGAAAATATGGAGAAAATTATTCTCTACATTTCGTACATTTGAACCATACTCGAAAAACCGATTGTTTTTGAGTTATTCAATAAACTATTTTTGTTGTTGTTTTTTAACCATTTTTTGGGGGTGAAGATATTATCGGAGAGTGATGATCGAATACTCGATCGACGCGTCTTTTCAAGGGCTACAACGTTCCCATTTGAACAAAAAACGTACGATTTTTTTCTAAAGAGTTATTGAATTAAAACCGATTTTTCAAAATTTCACCCCACTTTTTCACCCTCAAAATGAACTTCCACGACTTCGGCGCTGTGGACAAAACTGAAGCCCGGATTTTTCTGAACATTTTGTCTCACGGCGCCGACCTCGTAGGGGTTGTAGTTTGGTATTAATCCTCCCCCATCTCCTTTCATCCCCTAAAAAAGAACCCTAGAAATTTTTCACTTTCCAAAAATTTGCCTAAAAAATCGTCAGATAATTGTTAATAACAAATGGACTATACGATATACAAAAAAATCCTACGTACTTCCATAGACAATGGATTTTTCAAGATATATTCAACATTTCAAGTGAATCGGTTGAAAATGGTCGAGTTGTGTTTCCTGCCAACTTAAAAAATTTAGTTTTGAGATAAACGCTGCACAGCCACCATTTTGAAATTAATCGCTTTAAAAAAATTATTGTATACAGTCACTGATGTGTATGATAAACACCCTTTTTGTAATCTCGATTTATTTTGTAGTTTTTGTGAAAAAAAATCCCCAACAAGCCGATTTTTTCGGCCTCTAGAGTGGCCTTAGGCCTTAATATACTTTTCTTCTTGTATTTAAGAGATGCTTTTATATAAACGTGCGAACTAGAGGAATAAGCATTTCGATACGAAAATATGAGTCTTATGAGTAAGGGGTAGCTACCCCTCTCCGCGCCTGAAATTTAATAGAAATATGCATGTATATACAAACATAAAATTAATATCACCGATGGAATATTATAGGAGCCGTAGCAGTTTCCACGTAAAGGGTGGATTTTTTTTTGAAAAGTCGAATAAAAGGAAATTCACAGGGGGTAGTTTACCCTTGAGACGAACGTAACAATTTTGAAACATGAGAAAACATTGAATTGTAGGTTATATGCATATTTTGAATTCCGCGAATACATATTGAACGCAGAAAACACGACTGTGATAAATAAATTCTTGTAAGGGGTAGTTTACCCCCTTAAGTTTGCTGTCCGGTAAAAACGCGAAAATACGTAAACTTGAATTTTTATTTCTCTTCAAAATAATACCCGTTTTCATTTTTGTGCAACCCTCCTAAGTGTGGGGGTGAGAAAAAGGCAAATGGAGGGATGGTTCACCCCTTAATTGTATTTTTTCTCAATAATTCTACAGTGGATTTTTCATCGCTTGACATTTTTATTTCGTTCAGGTCGATGTACTAGTTGCGGGTAAAACTGCAAAATCACCCCTCGATACGCCTTTTTCGAGGGGTGGTTTCTCCCCTCGAAGCCGTTTTTCCAGAGGTAAAAAAAATACGTGTCCAATGGTTTACAATGATTTATGACATGTATGAGTTTCAACAAAATCGGAGATGGAAAGTAGTTTTGTATTTTTGGAAAGTATTTTTGGAAAGTATTTTTGGAAAGTATTTTTGGAAAGTATTTTTAGAAAGTATTTTTGGAAAGTATTTTTGGAAAGTATTTTTGGAAAGTATTTATAGTTTTGGAAAGTAGTTTTGGAAAGTATTTTCGGCCATTTTGTACATCGAAGAAAAATATATATATTTTCTAACAGTTTCATATTCATACTAAATGGATGTGTAATTAATTTCACGAGTGAATCACTTTTTCATACGAATAAAAAATTGTTAAATTTGCACATGATTTTATACCCGTTACTGTGGCCTAACGCCTTGAGTGATGTTCCTTGTCAGTGTGATAATAAAACTTTCGGCTGACCGCATACTTTTTTGGAATTTTGACAATAACGAAAAATGCAAAATTTGACAAAAAGGTTGCTTCCCGACAAAAAAAAAGAACTTCAAGCATTGTTTATTAACAAATGGGCAAATATATCAAAAAATCATTCGGTCGTACGAATAGATTTTGAGACACGACTTGAATCATTTCGCAAAACATAATTTCGAGAAAAACGCAAAAGAAAATGGGTAAATCGGAGTGGGCGATCCGACCGTTGACAAAAATCGTCATAAATCGGTCAATTTTTGGATTTTTCACAAAATCTTGATTGCGTATTCAAGTTAAGGGGTCTTCTCACTTTGAACGTGAAAAAGGCTATTTTCATGGATTTGTTTGATAGGTTCATAGATATTGATATAAAAGTTGTTACACTTAATAAATACACTTTCGAAATACATTACAAAAATATATATATATATTTTTTTAAGTCACTATTTACAGACGAAAATGGTAGTTAAAAAAAAATTAAATAAAATCAAATAAATATTAAACAAAAAAATTAAATAAACTAAATAAAAATAATAAAAAATTAAAATACTAAATAATTAAATTTAAAAAAAAACAATTTAAAAAAATCCCAAAACAAGTAAATCAAACGCTTTTAGATTCAGTACGTTAATGGCTATCGCGCATATCATACGATTTTTTATATATGCAAAAATAACAAAATGGCGGACATTTTTCGAAAAAAAAAACAAAAATAACCCTATAAAAAAAAATCATGAAAATAGCCTTTTTAGCGTCTAAAGTGAGAAGACCCCTTAATACCATAAACTACATAAAACCATATATAGTGAAAAACCCATTTTCAAAATTTCAAACTTATGCAGACGCCTTAATTATAAAAATTGTCCATCATCAAGCTGGTCAAAATAATCACGAGTTCACAATCACTTTTCACAACCGTGTGATTGTACTTGATTGGGACTTCACGTTCTAACTGACGGGGTCCCACTCTCTCAAATTATGCCGTATCATCCGGTGAATATTAAAATGAATATTAAAAAATAAGCTGAATTGAAAATTAGCTCAGGCCGATAATGCCGCTGGCGCGGAACTTTCCGTGCACATGTTTTTTCGTGCCGCGATTGATTGAAAGGGATGTGTAATGAACACGAGGAGAAATCTCAATTGAATGACCGCGCGCGCCTGCCGGGAATATTGATATCTCAACCACGATCGATCCGCTCGCCGCAAGGACAAGATTATTATTTTCCCGAAAACCCATATCGAGGGTCGGTTTTCACGTATCGAAGAACGCCAGAAGTGGAATTCCCGTTGTCTCGATATGACGATCGTAGATTAACGAGATATCCGGGTGCACGAGTCGATTGTGAAAAGACCACAAACAGAATACGAACGAACTTGTGACAATTGGAGCAAAAAAAAACAATTTCGCTCGTAGTACACTGCTGGAAAAATATTTCATTCAAATAGGATTTATTCATGTATCTTTTTATTTATATATCTTTTTATTTATATTTAAAAAAATATTTCATTCAAATAGGATTTATTTATATATCTTTTTATTTATATTTAAAAAAATATTTCATTCAAATAGGATTTATTTATATCAAATAGGTTTTTTCTCATGGCCTACTACGATGAAATTTGTTTCGAATATATTTTTTTATTCGCTTCAGCTATTGTTTAAAAAATATTCAATATGAAATCGGACCTACAACCTACCTACCTATAGCTAGGCATCAATTCCACTACGATTCAATTTGTGTGAAATATATTTTTTTTTGTTTCAGCATTTTTTTAAACATTACATATATTTAAATTAAATAAATGAAGATTCGTTTCGAATGAATCTTTACTTGCTTATAATATACACAGCAAATCCAAGTGTGCATAAAATATTTCATAAATCCAAAATAAAATGAAATACTCAATTTAGTGAAATTCCCTGGCCTTCGGAAATGATTTTAATCGAAGAAAATATTTCGCCTACACGTAAAATCGAACCTACAACCTACCTACCTATAGATACGCATCTATCCTACTACGATCTAATAAGATTCAAATATATAGTTTTATTTCAGCTATTTTTTTAAATATTACATACATTCAAATTAAATAAAGATTCGATTCGAATAAATTTTTATTTGCTTACAATATACACTGCAAATTCAAGTATACTATATGCACAGAATATTTCATAAATCCAAAATAAAATGAAATGCTCAATTTAGAGTTTTATCACAATGATTTTGTATCATAATTCATCATTCCCTAGCCTTGGGAAATGATTTCAATCGAAGAAAATATTTCGCCTGCACATGAAAGCGAACCTACAACCTACACGCTGATATGGCATAAGAGACCAAATGAATTCTTATTATTCGTTGTATCACATATAGTATATTAATGAGTTCATATCATTGTGATAACTAGAGACTTTTGTCGAATATCATGCTATAGATTTTTCAAACATAACTTACACACACACACACACACATATATATATATATATATATATATAATTCCTCCCCCCCTTGATGTGTGTGTTGCAATATAAACAGACCTTCAATTAAATCAAATAGAACAATTTTTGACTCACCGAAAATTCTATTTAATTTAAATTTAAAAAATGTATAGATCCATTTAGTGGTTTTAACTAAAATGTTTTTCGAACAAATTAAACCGAATCACTGATTTATTAGAAATAAATAAAATATTTTATCATCAGACGATATTGAGTAGATGTTCATTTGTGTAGTAAAATATATTTAAAATAAATCATTCCAATAATGGGATGCAATAGAAAAAATTTGATTTCACTAAAAATCTAGCCATTACAATTTTTAAAATCAATTAGACGCATCTAGTTAATATCAATAGATATTAAGGGCGGGGTAAAGTTAATTCGGCGAAAAAAAGGCATGTTTTTAAGATTTTTTTTTGGCGTAACGAATAGTGTTCGTTTATTGAAAAATTTACATATAATAAAGTAACATTTGAACAACATTCTCCTAAATTTGCATTGCAAAATGTTCAAAATTGAGCGAGTGAAAATTAAACCCAGGAGGCGCCTCGAAAAAAAGTTGGTTTGCGGTGTGCACCATAACTCGCAACAGAATCATTTGAAACAAAAAAATCAAAATGCATTTGTTAAAGGAGATGTTTCTCGAGGGAGGAAGGATTTTTTTTTTTCGATTTTTCGATTTTTCGTAGCACTTGGGAGCCAAAAACCCGATTTTCGCTAAAAAAAATCGGCTAATTTGTTGTTGAAAAATTAGTAATTATTAAAAAAACAAAAAAGCTCTCGACAATACCTGGTGAATTATGTGAAGAAGTACTGTGCAAAATTTCAAAGCGATTGGTCCAGTAGATTTTGAGTTATCGTGCACACGGACTTCAAATATGACAAGTCTCAGAAAAACGGTTTGAAAAACGCAGAAGAGAAGAGAACGGCATGGAGCAATAGACGCTCAAATACTCATAACTTCGTCAATTTTACTCCGATCGACTTGAAATTTTAACACAATATTCTTGACATATTATGCATTCATTTAAAAAATGAAAAAAAATGAAAAAAAAAATTAAATACTTTACCCCGCCCTTAAGGCATCTTTTAAGAAGAAAAAAATCGATTATTTGAAATTTCTTCAGTGGCCTTACCCCTTAATTCTCTCCAAGAACTAAAATAACCAAAGTTTGGCGTAATTCTATTTATAAATACGAATACGAATTTATTCACATCGTGACTTTCATGTGAATATATATACAAATTTATTCATACTTTACTTATTTGCATTCACATGCATGCATACAAATACAATTGTATTCGCAAATATTCAGAACATACAAAATAAAAATAAAATTGTGAATATTCACAAAAAATGTGAATATTTAAAAAAATCCTGTCAATTAAAAAAAAAATTCACAAAATAAGTTGTGATTTTTTTCGTATTAAAGACAAATTGAAATCAAATTCACAATGATTAGATTAAAATTTACGCCAAAAGTGAGTTCTTACGTATTTTGAGAGGAAATATTGCATCGAGGCAAATGAATTTTTGCAAAAAAAAAAGTTGTGAATTTTAAATATTACATTATAAATATGAAAAAAAATTCACAAAACGAGTTTTGAATTTCCTCGAGTTGAAGAAAATTAAAATCGTATTCACGACAATTGTATTAAAATTTACACCACAAGTGAGTCCTTGCGTATTTCGAGAGAAAACATTGTGTTGAACTCAACAAGTAAGAACTCACTTTTGATGTAAATTTTAATCCAATCATTGTGAATTTGATTTTAATTTGTCTTAAATACAACAGCAAAAAACACAACTTATTTTGTGATTTTTTTCGTATTTACAATTTTTCGCGAATACATTTGCATTCACAGATTTTTATGTAATTTTTTTTTTTAATTCACAGGATTTTTTCGTGAATATTCGCATTATTTGTGATTATTCACAATTTTTCTGTGAATTTATTTGTATGTTTAGAATATTTGTGAATACATATTTGTATTTGTAGAATATTTGTATTTATATTCACGTACAAATTCACGGTGTGAATAAATACATATTCGTATTAATAAATAGAATTACGCCCAACTCTGAAAATAACGAACAAAAATATAACAAAAAAGTAAACTGCTTCCATTGCCTCAGGGGTTCCGAAGGATGAAAGTGCACGACACATGACAAATGAAAAATGATTGATTTGGCACCCGTCCAATGTAAGGCCTGTTTTCAATTTTTCTTTTATTTTCCCACCACTGCATTATTCACAAATCATAATAACGCACTTGGGGGATGACGTTGCGCGAAAAGCTCGTTGCCGGGTGTTATCGGCTACTACTCCTGCGGGTCAATAGACCGCGCCGAGTCATTTTACGGCTTTAGCAGGCACACACGGGCACCGATAACCGTATCTGCCTTTTCGTACGGTTTTCCAATATTATACTGCACGCCGGCCGCAAAAGTATCGACATGCACGAGCGCCCACCGCTACGTCGAAACTTGATTTACGGGAAAGCCAATTCGAATCCTGGCTCATACACTGCACACGTGAATGCACATGTCTCACGCACCCCCGCCGGTAAATTTATTTAAATTTAGTCCATTGTTCCAAAAGGCAGGCTGCTTAAGCTGATTCTAAAAAACATTAATCCATTCGCTCTGTAATTGTGGTTACGATGTTGTGATAAGTTAAAAAAATTAAAATCGCGCCTCAATTTCACTTGAATTTATTTGTGTCAAAGCAATTTTTGCGGACGCAGGGGGCAAGAAGTTTTTTTTCAGTAAAGTGCAAAAAAGTAAGACTTCTTAAAATATGAATTTTTGCTTACTTGTAATTTCGTTATAAGAGGAGAATTTAAATGTTGAAAAAATATTTAAAAAAAAACAAGCTTTTATTTAATGTACTAAAAAGTAGAAAGTATTTTTTTACAAAGTCACCTATATACACTTATATACACCTATATACACCTATATAAAATTACAAAAATTAAGGAAACAGTGAAATTTCAAAAAAAATTCATTGATCTTTGAATAGCTGTAACTTCGTGAAAAATGGTCGTATAGTAAACAAAAAAAAATTGGGTTTTGAAGCTTGAAATCTCTAGTTCACGAATCTCACCGGTAATTTTTTATCACCGACACGCTCGGCGTGAATCTGAAAAAATAGCGCGAGGCAAAATTTTTCGATTTTTTTTTTAAATCGTTCACAGGCTTAATTTTTTTAATCTTTATCAATACTGGGGTCATTTTGATTCTTCAGCTTTAAAACGGTATTTTTTGGACCTCTGTACGGCCATTTGTCGCTGAGATATCGGCGTTTAAAGAAAAAAGGAGCTTTTTTCGTAGATCATCAATATCTCATGAACGAATGATCGTACAGCGAGCTAAAAGTAGGTTTCGTAAACGGGAATAAATTTTCTAAAAGCGCCTCTTGGTACTTTAGAGATTTTTTCTTCTTTTTACCGTAATATTGATTTGAAAAAGTACGAAAAAATGATTTTTTTCCCCCGTTTCGGAAAATCCACGTCAACTTTGCAAATATTGCGAAATTGACTCATGTTTCTCGGTTTTTTTTTAGTTCAATACATGCCCAAATACCAGCCACAATTTAAAATTGATCGGCTGAACCGTTATTTTTTACCGAAGCGTCAAAGTTTTATCAAAAACTAAAGGAACATACTTTTATTGTTCCTTAATTGTCAGTTGATGGTGATTAAAATGGAAAAAAAATCCAAAATTCAAAATTTTGCATTTTTTTTTCTTCAAAATATCAAAATTTTGAAAAAAAATTTTTTTTTCTAAATATCCAATTTTTTTCTTCAAAATTTCAAAAAAATTTCGTTTGTAATTTCCAAGAAAAAAAAGTTTGTATTTAATTTGGCACAATAGTAATTAAAGAAATTATTATCACACGTTTATACTCAGTTTTAGGATTTTTATTTAAGAAATCTAAGGTTGTTTTACAGTAAAGAAAATACATTTGATATGTTAACGGATTTATGTAAATTGAAGATCATATGTCTAAATTTTGAGCACCCCAAGCTTTTATTTATAGTCACATATAGGTGACTTGATGAAAAAAATGATTTTCTACTTTTTAGTACATTCAATAAAAACTTGTTTTTTAAATATTTTTTACGTATTGATTATTTGTTTACTTTTTAGTCGTTAATTGATTTTACTAATTAGTTTGCTTGTAAAAAATTACAAAGACTATAATTGGAATTAAACTTGCAACCAATTACTGCAAATAAACTTTGCACATACAAACACAGTCTGCTTCGAATTTGTTTGTACGTGCTAGTGAGATTTCATACCGATGATTACATATCGCTACCGTTTTCCAAGCTATGGAATTCATTTTTTAAATTCGGTTTAAAACCACCGATCTTTTGGAGCATCAAAATCGGTAGGATCCGGTGTAAAAGAACAAACCTATTCCTCTCTCGCGGAATTGAAGATAGATTGTACCTACTAATATTATAATCAAATCGTTTAGTCAGTAATTAAAAAGTATTTAGGTTTGATACTTACAGGATGTTCTTATATTGACTTGAGGATGCCAAAATGTAGAAAAAAAACCCGCTAAATATTTATTTGGGTAAACAAACCAAACTGAAATCACAAACTGATGTGCCACGTAATAAAAAATTTCGAACTTAGCTAGAAAATTAAGTTCGACTACTATAACATTGGCCATGGCTCCAACCGGGTCATTTGAAAACTAAGTCTATACGAGTTCGTGATTCCGTTCTAAAAATAGTACGAGGACTCTTAGGAGGTTATAGCACGAAGTGTCGTAAGCCTGGTGATACATTTTATATTTAAAAAAAAAACTTGAACATCGCCCTCAAAATGGCTAATTTTTGGTACAAAACATTTTTTGTGCGATTTCTTTTTTTATATTTCTTTACCATGTACTTTTTAAATGTCATACTGCGTATATAGATATTCCGTTTCCTCTCCACGTATCTGTCATTATATATATATATATATATATATATATATATATATATATATATATATATATATGCATACATATATGTATATATGTATATATATGTGCGCGAGCACACACATATATATCTGTAAACGTAGAAATTGACAGATACGTGGAAAGGAAACGTCAATTCGTACTTGGCTGCGGACGGTACACGATCCTCGAAAGACCGGAAATGGAAGCGCCATGATATGCTTAAAGCGCGTCCAAAACATGTACGTTCGTGGGAAAATGCGAATTAAATGTAGGTGCACGACAGTGAACGAGCATATATGCCTTTCCCGATATATATATATATATATATATATATATATATATGGATATCGGGAAAGGAAAATCGTCACGGACATTTTTTCTATCTGCATTGCTCTGATCTTCGTCGCATCGTCGTCATACGCCCAGCTAGGAATAAATAAAATGGACGCGATTGAGTTGTCCTTTGCGAGACGAGAGCGATAGTGAAACGTTTGGGACGCCTGTCAACGCTGTTCACGTTTATGCGGCCTTTCGGCTTTGCGCTGTCACTATTCGAGATACACTACAATCGCAATGTTATCACATTGGAGCGCTGATATTATTGACTTGAGACTGAATCTCAAGAAATTGTCTCATTTCATAGTATTATAATGCATGCTCCTGAAAGGGAAAAGTTTTATGTTTACTCGCGGCCTTGTTATAAAAATTTAGATGCAAGCAAATGATAACATTTTTTAACCATCATGGTCCCCTTAAACACAATTTTCCGGAAGGATCGCAATTGACACCTTAGTCTCGTGCGATTTTTATCATTAGCCGAAACCCTAACAGACGTGACAATGTCACCGGAAACTGTCAAGTCACGTGGCACTGTCACTAGAAGTGGCACTGTCACTAGAAATGGTGATGTCACCAGAAGTTATAACGTCACTAGAACTGGCAATCACCAGAAGTTGTCACGTGACGAGACGCGACCATGTCACCTGAAGCTGTCACGTCACTAAAAGTGACATTGTCACTAGAAGTTATCGCGTCACTAGAAGGCGCAATGTCACCAGAAGTTTTCATTTTACTAGTAATGGCAAATCATCAAAAGTTGTCACGTCACTAGATGTGTCACTGTCACCAGAAATTGCCACATCACTAGAAGTGGCACAGTCACTAGAAGGTATCACGTCACTAGAAGGCACAATGTCACCAGAAGTTGTCAGGTTACCAGAAATGGCAAATCATCAAAAGTTGTCACGTCACTAGAAGTGGCAATGTCACCAGAATCTGTCAAGTCACTAGAAGTGGCACTGTCACTGGAAGTTTTCGAGTCACTAGAAATGGCAAGTCGCCAGAAGTTATCACGTCACTAGGAGTGACATTGTCACCAGAAGTTGTCACGTCACTAGAAGTGGCAATGTCAACAGAAGTTATAAAGTCACTATAAGTGCCACGATCGCTAGAAGTTATCACGTCACTAGAAGTGGCAATGTCAACAAAAGTTGACGCGTCACAAGAAGTGATACTGCCACCAGAAGTTGGCACGTCACTCAAAGTGGCACTGTCACCAGAAGTTATAAAGTCACTATAAGTGCCACGATCACTAGAAGTTATCACGCCACTAGAAGTGGCAATGTCACCAAAAGTCGACGCGTCACAAGAAGTGTTACTGCCACCAGAAGTTGGCACTGTCACCAGAAGTTGTCACGCCACTAAAAGTGACAATGTTTCCAGAAATTGACACAGTGCCAGAGATGGTAGGCCACCAAATGTTCTCACGTCACCAGAAGTGACAAAAACTTTTCTGATAAATGCCTCTTTTTGCGTCTTCCGTCATCTTCGTGTTATCATCCCTCCACGTTGTTCAGATCGCTCAATGAGTAGAGTCAAGAATTCTTCGGGCTTGAAGACAGAAGAATAATTGAAAGAAAACAAAGCAACGAGACATCGTGTGACACTCGTCGCTCCATATCAATCTATATATCACGACTGCGCGTGTCTTTAGCACGTAGAGCATAGCACTTAAGAATAAAGCTAGTAGACATATATTCATGTACACTCGAACATTAATTACATGCGCCGGAGGCTGTATATCACGAGCGGGTTCCGCCATTGTGGCTCCGACGTGGCTTTTACCGAAGTGCAAACAGATGCGTCATTATCAATATCCCTCGTTGTTTACTTAATTATGCCCTGCTATGTTCAAGCGCCGGGCTATACACGAGAGTGTATATCTTTTCCGCGCCCGGCTTAACCCTCGACTCACACGTATCCGGTTCCGGTGAATGCACGTGTTTTGGTGTATGTGTGTGCACGTGTGCGCGCAACAGCCTGCCAGCCGACCTCAACCTCTTGAATCTGGTTCACGATTTCGTTTACCGTCCCTCCAATTAAAGATGTCACTTGCTTAATTACCGTATGCTTTTTTTCGCTACCGGTGATTAACTACGATTTTTAATGAATATTTCGAATCAAGCTGCACTTAATTGATATGGGACGTGACCTTTCAGTGTGACTGTTAGTTAAAGCTGCATGACGTCGCCTTTCTAAATGTTACTCACCAGTTTGCACTCCTTTTTCCATTCCCTAAGGGCAACGATGACATTTTTCTCAGTATAGTTGCTCATTGTAAAGACCCCTATTCGAAGATGCCTGACTTTTGCATAGCCAACAACCTTCTATCCACCCAATCGATGTGAAGCGGCGAGACAACAGGCGATCCTTTAGATGCTGCTGACTTGCTAGCGACGAAAGCAGTTTGTTCGGGTTCGTTTGGGTACATGAGTTCATTGAATCTGGCAAAGCTCTGCTACCGGCTTCCAGCAGGACACAGTCTAGATGATAAAGGACCTGGAACTGGCTAGAAAAAGCAGCTACCTAAAAAGTAACTCCTAAGGAGTCTTATTGTTTCCCTAGGTAGTTCAGTCAGCCTCTTTGTGATGAAGAACATGGGCATATTCTGCTACGTAACAGCCACATCTTTGGCGTATTATCTTCAGTACATCGGAGCGCCGCCAGGTGGCCACTGGCGAGCAGCTTCTCGCGGGAGAATCAAGCCGCCGTATACACGAAAGGCTTACCTTACCTCTTGCACATTCTTATTCGCAAAGCCGATTGTTGACTACATTGACTACATCATTGACCCATTACTACATTGTCATCCAGATTTATAAAGTCTCCGAAATTTCTCAATGATGGGGTGAACATTTTTTTGGCTCCTGGGGAAGAACATGATCATGATGATCATCATGATGAACAGTGCAGCTGCCTCGAATATCTAAACTTTCCAGATGCTACTGGCATCTCGTGAGTGACTGGAGTGCTACATTACTGCCCATAAATCGACACTCTTTGAAAATCAACTTCCCCTCAAATAAAAAAGAAAATGGAACATCGTAATTCCAGTATTCGACTGTCGGGTCTCGTCGTCTTTGCACTTCCGACCCCTATGTGTTTCGTTTAGTAGTGCCGGGAGTACAATAACGGTGGGGTTACGATCTTCACATTCGTTCTCAAGGCAGGCATCCCCGTTGCGGATGGAATCAGGTAAATCCTCATCGTATCGCATTCCCTTAAGGCGCGGGAAAAAAATCTGGATAAGCAAGATTTTCGGCAGTTTTCCACTCGTCCTCGAGTCTGACACCCCTGTTGCGGATTGAACCGGTAGTCCTTACCGTATCGGATCCCCTGAGGGTGCGGGGAAACTGCCGAAAACGTGCGATCGACACATCTTCCCTTCTCAGGCTCTTCGTACGAGACGGCACAGAAAGCAAGAATACCAAAGTCTTGGATTGAGCAACCCCTCCAGCTCACCGGTCGATACAAGTTCCATCTGCGGGCTAGGCGGTCACCCATCCAAGTAATGGATGGGAGTGATTCTACTCCAGAGACCACCGGAGCCACGAGCCAACCGCGGATTTATAGTCGTGGGGTGGGCGTTTAGATAAATTCCACTGGGGCAAGCATCGTGAAGTTTTAAGGCATTCCTTTCGCGGGAGGCAGTATTTTGTGGAGGCATAAGAAGGGCCCTCCTGTGTCATTGGTCAATTACAGTGGCGTTTAATAAAAACAAGTGACAATCAATTGTTATACCCAACCTTTGAACATTCGATGACTGCCTGCCTTTATTGTCGTTGCGGAATTTTCAGATTTTTTTACAAGCGTGAGCAGTTTACTTCAGGCATCTAAAGTAATAACTTGAAGGGGTTAGGCTACTCTAGAGGTCGAAAAAACCAGCTTTGTGGGGATGTTTTCCACAAAAACTACAAAATAAATCGAGATTACAAAATAGGGTGTTTATCATACATATCAGTGACTGTATACAATAATTTTTTTTTAACGATTCAATTCAAAATGACTGCTGCGCAGCGTTTATTTCGAAACTGCATTTTTTAAGTTGGCCGTAAACATAACTCACAAGGAACATCCCTCAGGTGACACCTTTCGATTTTGTTGAAATTTGGATATGTTATAAAGCACCGAAAAGTAAGCGATACGTATTTTTTTTTATCGGCGGAAAAACGGTTTTAAGGGCTGAAACGCACCCTCAAAAATGAGGATTTTTTTCGTTTTTCGTCGACAGCGTTTCAGCTCTTAAAACCGTTTTTCCGGCGATAAAAAAAAATACGTATCGCTTACTTTTCAGTGCTTTATAACATATCCAAATTTCAACAAAATCGAAGGGTGTCACCAGAGGGTTGTTCCTTGTCAGACAATTTTCAACCGATTCACTGGAAATGTTGAATATATCTTGAAAAATACATTGTCTATGGAAGTACGTACAATTTTTTTTATATTGCATAGTTCATTTGTTATTAACAATTATCTGACGAAATTTTTCACTTTCCAAAAATTTACCTAAAAAATCGTCAGATAATTGTTAATAACAAATTAACTGTGTAATTGAAAAAAAATCCTACGTACTTCCATAGACAATGTATTTTTCAAGATATATGCAACATTTTAAGTGAATCGGTTGAAAATTGTCTGAACTATGTTTCCGGCCAACTTAAAAAATGCAGTTTCGAGATAAACGCTGCACAGCCGCAATTTTGAAATTAATGGCTTCAAAAAAATTATTGTACACAGTTACTCATATGCATGATTAACACCCTTTTTTGTAATGTCGATTTATTTTGTAGTTTTGATGAAAAAAAAATCCCCAAAAAGCCTATTTTTCGGCCTCTAGAGTGGCCTAAGGCCTTAATCTAGAGTAGAAGAAATCATCTAGAGTAATTACGACGGTAAAAATCGTCTCATTTGTACGGCGCTTTATGCAGATGACATGCTGGCCACATGACTATCTGATGATTTACACATTGAATATAGTGTTTAAATTGAGAAGAGTATGTGGCTTCCGGATGGAGGCCGGGTTGAAGATCAGCGTTGTGCCGACGTTTCGCAAACGTTACAGTCTGCATCATCAGGGCTGAGAGCTCCGATACTGAAGCTCTCGTGTCTCAGGTATTCCTTATATAGTTGCAGTCATCGTTCCGGATAGCTGCACCAGCCAATCAGATGTTTTAATTGATCAGCTGGTCAATTAAAAAACCGGGAGGACGGTGTGCCAAATAGGATTGACGTGATATCCTCCATCTCTGTTTAGATTGTCCGGATGTTTTCGGATTTCCAAGCCTTCTCGGTGTTTCCTGGAAAAATAGCTATTTGATGGGGCCAGACTTTGGGCTTTGTCGAACTGGATGGCATGACCAGTCTCCATCCAATGTTCGGCCAGCGCTGATTGTGTAATATGGCCATATTTGATACACCGTTGGTGTTCTTTGATCCGTGTACTGATCTTCCTCCCGGTTTCTCCTATGTACACTTTACCGCATGAGCAGGGTATCTTGTATACTCCTGGTGCACTTAATGGTGGTCTTTGGTGTTTAAATTATTGGATAAAAATGTCGCCAGCATGTCATCTGCATAAAGCTCCGCACAAATGAGACGATTTTTAGCGTCGTACTTTTGGGTTCAAAGTTCGGTAACTTGGCTTGAAATTTTACCAGTGTACTGGGATGTATTTTTACTTGATTGTAGACGAAAATCAGTTGATTGTTAAATCTTTGGTTTCGTGAAAGGAATACCTTAAGGGGGTAAGGCCACTGTAGCGGGGAAAAAATAAGTTTACTTTAGGATTTTTTTTAGCGGGACAATGGAATAAATCAAAATTCTGAAAAAGGTCCTTTATTGTACATATCATAAACTGCATAAACTATTTTTTTCAAAGTAATATAAAACAAAATGGCGGCTGCACAGCTTTTCTTCGACGAAGCCTTTTTTTCATAGGCGCGCAGCCGGACCGACGGCACCTGCAATTTTTAATCTGCAGTGAATGAAATTTCTTTCGATTATACATGTGAATAGCTACAGAAGTACGTAGGATTTTTTTTGATATATCGATTTTTGCAAAAACCGCGTTTTTTAAATAAAAGTTCAAAATTCTCAAAAATAACATCGAATATACGTGTGAATGTAATTTGACTTGAAGAATGTAATTTCGAGAAAAACGCGTTTAAAGTTTTTGGTACGGATTGCATCTGACTGAGATGCTACGCCAAAATTGAAAATAGAAGTATTTAGACGTTTTTCCCACCTTAATCCTTTGAGTATGTAATTTTTAAGATATTAAGGCATCGTCTAAGAAAAAAAATCGATTTTTCGAAATTTCTACAGTGGCCTCACCCCTTAAGATGTTCTTTCCAGCTCTTATTCGTCCTGGTGCCATAATTAATATCCTCGGTTTTGATCCCCTGGCTATTCGTCTTGCCTCCTCTGCCGCTCGCGCCATTATTCAACTTTTTCCTCAAACTCCTCTACTAAAACAGAAAACACTCGGAACGTTCGTACTTCTTTCTTTCGCACTTTAAATTCTCAGCGATATTCAACGTAGTCCGCCTCGCTATCATTCTTCGAACCCCTCTTTACTCTACGTCCGCCACATACTTTACTAAGTTTTTTTCGAGACGTCCGAGAATATACCTGCTTTTTTTACCATTTGGGTAATACCGAACCGTCGCCAATAGTCTCCCACGTATCCACGTAGCGTGCTTGCAATATCTGAAGCTTATCGATTTTTCGTCCAACCCTCACGAATGTCGTTCGCATTATTTGAGGCAGCGCGCCTGAGATACGAGTACAGAACAGATGAAGTACGTGTGCACTAAAGATATGGAACAGGTACGGGATAGGTACAAAATAGTTACGGAACAGGTACGGATTTAATGCTGAATACATACGACCGGTGCGATGGTCTAGTGGTTAGCGTGCTCGCCACTAAACCAGCGGACCGAGAGGTCCCGGGTTCGAATCCCAGTCGCGTACATTTCGTCGTGAAATATTTTCTTCGGCATTTCGCGGCGAAATAGGACTAGTTGAATAGGCATGATGAATATAATACAGAGGGGGAAGTCGGCTGCGGCCGCAAGAGGGGGGAACAGGGAGAAAGATGAAGAAAAAAGGGAGTAAACAGTAGAGGAAAGAACGGTCATAATGATAGGAACGAACAGGTAACAAACGCGAAAAGCGTGTACCTAAGGAAAAAACCAAAAAAAAAATACTGTATACATACGGAACAGGTACGGGATAGGTACAAAATAGTTGCGGAACAAGTAGGGGATAGGTACCGGACTGGTACGGAACAGGTGAGGAATAGGTCCGGGACAGGTGCGGGACAAGTGCGGAATAGGTACGTGACAGAAACGGGTCATGTACGGAACAGGTACGGTATAGATACAAAATAGTTAGGGAACAAGTAGGGCAGAGGTACCGAACAGGTGTGGAATAGGTACGGTACAAGTACGAAATAAGTACACAGAGCAGGTAAGGGGAGGTACGGTACCGGTATATAGTAGACGTGGAATATACTGGTGAGGTGTTCACCCTCTGCATGTATCATGTACAGTATAAATCCAATATGGATTCACATACAATAGCTCCCGTAATAACCAATTAAAAGAAGCACTATATCCGTATCGCGTAGTTCCCGGAATGAAAATCAATTGCGGAATGTGCAAGGATACTGCAAATTGTTAAAGTTCGGTTTGAAATCTCGCTTACGCGACAGAAATAAAATTCGGAAAATCCACCGAACGTCGATTCAATTTATTCAAATGTATTACAGTGTCCTATCGTTTTTTTTTGCTTTCCAGGCCCATTTGGAATACGAACGAGGCATCGCTGGTATCAAAGGCTGATGAGGTCAGGAAGAAAGGACCGTAAGCGCGCGATTCTCGGCCATTTTACAGCATCGTGACGCTCGTCACGTTGCTCATTATCATCGCCCTGAAGTCGTCGCTGGGTCACGAGACGCAAGAACCAACACACGTTACACTTCCTTGCAGAATTACGGGTGATTACAATAAATTGGTGAAAATTCGCTGATTGCTGGTAAAGACAAATATGAAAACATTACCAATTGTCTGTATTAAATAATTATAGGAAAAAAATATTGCTCGAATCGCGAATGTATTTTTGTTCCTAAGATTTCGTCGGATCGCGATGATAATTGATTGAATGTTTCAAAAGCTTGTTATACAAATCTATAACAATCTGTACACTAAGAACGGAGTATTCGAATAATAAAAAATATATATGTATAATCAGCAACTGAGGAAATTTTGTTTAAGGGGCTATACCAGTGTGAACGCTGAAAATTTTGGTGATTTTCGGGATTTTTTTTGGAAGAAAAGCACTCAATTAAATGTTTCGGAAAATTAAGAATATATTTGGCTATATTTGACCTATATTAAATAATTTTTTCATAGAAAAATATTGAGATCCAAGCGACTTATGCGCTGCCTTCGGAGGTGCCAAAAAAAAAGTTCCTCCACTGCTCACATGATTCCGGCCGATTGAGTAGCTGAAACCTAAAAAGGAAAAAAATGTCGTTAAACTCGAAGGTATTTCCTGTACAATGACGTAGGATTTTCGAAAAATATCAAAATCTAACAAAATGGCGTAGTTACGAAAAAAAGTCTGTTTTCTTGCCTATAAAATGGTCGTTTTTTTCAACGCCAAATCGTCAATTTTCATCCAATCAAAAATATCCTACGTCATTGTCGAGTAAATATATTCAATATTACTCAGTTCAAATTTCAAGTCAATCGGATAATTGCTCTTTGAGTTACAATATCAGCAAATTTGAAAAATCTCAGTTCGAGAAAAACGCGTTCAAACATTTAACTATCGATTTTTGCGAGATAAAATGATTAGAGATACGGACTTTGATTTTTTAAAGTGTCACACTGGTATTGCCCCTTAATTAGCCGAAAAATGGACGTAATCGAACGATTAAAACTCCGCAGCACACGTGGTTGTCGCGCACAATGGCGAGAAAAAAACGTCGGCACTTTGTAATCCTCAATAAATACGAAGTGCTTTTTTTTACATTAGATAATTGTATTCTTGTCTATTGTCCATCGATGCTGCGTCCCAGATTTCGTCGGATATATATATATATAAATATATATATTTTAAAGGCCTGTGTAAAATTATATCTGAAATTTGTTTCGCGAAAACGAAAAGTGTGACATGTCAAATAAACTATTCTCCTCCAGTGTATTTTTCTATATTCCTATTTACCATTAGCGGATTTGCATTTCTGTTATTTATGCATTTTGTTACCATCAGGCTCTTCAGTAATTCACGTCTTACTTAGCTCTTCTTCTTCAGGCTCCTTTATTGCTGAAAAATGTATTAATCATTCGTCATTAATCATTATTCACGATAATTCATTACTATCAGTGATTAAGGATTTTACTATTAATTATGAATCAGAATAATTCATTACTATTTACTATTTAAGAATTCGTTTCCACTTACCATCGAAGAATTTCTTATTCATTATTAATCAACTACCATCAGCGAATGAAGAATTCACGATTTATTTTGATTCAAAATAATTCATCACTATTCACCTTTTAAGACTTTATAATTAATTATTCATTTATTAGTTTCAGCGATTGAAGAATTTGCTATGAATTACTATTTGATTAACTATTGTACTATTTACTATTAAAGAACTCGCACTTAATTACTATTCTAAAAAACGCATTCCTATTTAGTTTTCGTTTATGATGAATTATTCATTTATTAATTTCAACGATTGAAAAATTTGCAATGAATTAGTAATCGAATTACTATTCGCAGTTAATTACTGTTCTAAAGAATCCGATATTACTTACTATCGAAGAATTATTATTCAATTATTATCAGCGAATGAAGAATTTACGATTAATTACGAATCGAAATTGTAATTCATTGCTATTTACTATTAAAGAGTTAATGATGAATTATTCATTTATTAGTATCAGCGATTAAAAAATTTGCAGTCAATTACTATTCGATTTACTATTCTACTATTTACTATTTAAGAATTCGTTTCCACTTACCATCGAAGAATTTCTTATTCGTTATTAATCAACTACTATCAGCGAATGAAGAATTCACGATTTATTTTTATTCAAAATAATTCATCACTATTCACCTTTGTAGAGTTTATGATTAATTATTCATTAATGAGTTTCGGCGTTTATAAAATTTGCAATGAATTACTATTTGATTAACTCTTCTATTATTAACTATTTAAAAACTCGTAATTCATTACTATTGAGAATAATAATTCACTGTTTACTATTGAAAAATATATTTTATTTCTTTCTCTTCGCTATCGTTTCGGGCTCTTTATCGTTTTGCCATCAACTTTACTATTGCCCTATACGCTACTGTACACTGAGAACAAAAAATCATTGATCCAATATCATTGGTGTAGTTCAATGAAATTTCGTTGATTCAATTGTAAATTTGTTGGTGCAAATAATCGGATTTATTAGTCCAAACAAAACGCGATCGACTTTAATAACATGATAAAATTAAAAGTTTTTTTTTCATTCAAAAGATATATTGTTAGCCGAGAACGATATATTATTGATACTATCTGAAAAATGATCGCATACAAATTATATAGTTTTGAATGCATTTTCTGCATCGAACAAAAATAGCATTTCAATTCATAACATGAATATTGTTG
Source organism: Ophion obscuratus (assembly GCA_964007375.1). NCBI lineage: Eukaryota > Metazoa > Arthropoda > Insecta > Hymenoptera > Ichneumonidae > Ophion > Ophion obscuratus. Next base: position 27,467,592 of record OZ023324.1, on the reverse strand, counting down.
ATTCGAGTAAAGAAGAAAAATTGAATTTCGCTCGTTTGATTCATATAAAATTTCTATTGAGTAAATATGTTATTTTATTTTTTTCACCATATCCGATATTCATTCCCACGTACGTTATTCGTTAAAATATTAATATTTTATTTTTATTGAAAAATATTAAGCAAATGTCTGAATTGGTTAAAAAATTGTGCGAAAATAAAATTTGTTTCTTGCGCATTTGGTTGAAGAAAATTCAAGCAAATCATGGCCGAGCGCCACCGAAATTATAGGTGTGAGGAAACCCGTAGTTCTCGGAGTAACCGCTAGAAGCCGCACGCGCGCTCGTTTCTCGTAAGCGTAGCGCAAACCGAAAATCTACTTAAGGGGTAAGGCCACTGTAACCGCCCAAAAAAAAAGGTTTTTTCACTAATTTTTTGCTCCCGAAATTGAAGGTATTTGAAAAAAAAACTTTTAATGGTGTTATCGGGCATACATTAAACTTTATTATAAAATTTTTTTACAGTAAAAAAAAAACAAAATGGCGGTTCCACAGCTATCTTCCCGGGACATGTTTTGCTTCCAGGGCTCCGCGGCACGCAGCACCACTGGTGCACTTTTGAATCTAGAACAAAAAAAAACCATTAATCTAGAGGGCTATAGCTAGAGAATGTCGATCGGATTTTAAAAAGTATCAATTTTTGTGGATTTGGCGTGCGTTTGAAAAAAAAAATTGATTTTTGACGAAAAAAACGGCAAGTTTTTTGTTAATAAAAAATCAATAAATAAAGTTCTTGAAAATTCCGATCGACATTCTCAAGATAATGTAAATGTTCACATCTGGTTAAAATTTCAAGTAAAAAAAATGAAAATTGTTCGAGTTATGCTGCGTGCCATTTTGAAAAACCATGTTTCGAGAAAAACGCGTTTAAAGTTTTGCGAATAGTTTGTTTGGGTTTGTTTGGGTCGCACAGGACCTTTTTTTCTTATTCTAGAGGGTTTAAACTATTTTTTAAGCCAATAAAAAAAAAATCGATTTTTCAAAAAATTTACAATGGCCTTACCCCTTAAACGCCGGAGAAGCTCTAAAGAGTATCGCTTCTTGGCCTGTGGCTAAGATCAAAGTGTAGTATCTGTTCTTATCAGTTGAATATCAGTTGGTATTCTCTCTATGGATATTCCATTGGATATCTGATATTCTCTCCACTATTATCGTTGATGATCATTCTTATGCTCACTTTTCATTTATAGTACAGTCGTGCTGTATATTGGAATCGGAAAAAATTAGAAGAAGGCTAGTTTTTTGACAGGTGATTTAGTAGGTGCCACGGGTGCTAAAACCAAGTATACCTAAAAATGGGGGGGTAGGGTTTTTTAGGGGATAGGGGTGGATTAATGCCAAACTACAACCCCCACGAGGTCGGCGCCGGGAGACCAAATGTTCAAAAAACTTCGAGTTTTATTTTTGTCCATAGCGCCGAAGTCGTGGAAGTTCATTTTGGGGGTGAAAAAGAGGGATGAAATTTTGAAAAATCAGTTTCCATTCGATAACTCTTTAGGACAAATTCATACAATTTTTGTTCAAATGAAAAGGTTGTAGCCCTTGAAAAGACGCGTCGATCGAGTATTCGATCAACCCTCTCCAATAATATCTTCACCCCCAAAAGAATTGTTGAAGAATTAACAAAAAAATGGTTTATTGAATAACTCAAAAACAATCGATTTTTCGGGATTGGATCAAATGTACGAAATGTAGAGAATAATTTTCTCTATATTTTCGTTCCTATGCACAACTTTTGAATTTTGCTTTTTCGAACCCCACTCAGGGGTTGAAAATTAAAAATGAAATTCTGGGAAAACTATTGACCGAAACTAAAGAGATACGAGTTTGGCGCTGTGGACAAAAATGTAGCTGAGGGTTCAAGCTACAAATTCTTCCACGGCGGCAAATTCGTGCCGTCAATAGTTTTCCCAGAATTTCATTTTGAACGTTCAACCCCCGAGAGGGGTTGGAAAATCAAAATTCAAGGGTGGTCCATAGCAACGAAAATATGGAGAAAATTATTCTCTACATTTCGTACATTTGAACCATGCTCGAAAAACCGATTGTTTTTGAGTAATTCAATAAACTATTTTTTTGTTGTTTTTTAACCATTTTTTGGGGGTGAAGATATTATCGGAGAGTGATGATCGAATACTCGATCGACGCGTCTTTTCAAGGGCTACAACGTTCCCGTTTGAACAAAAAAAGTACGATTTTTTTCTAAAGAGTTATTGAATTAAAACCGATTTTTCAAAATTTCACCCCACTTTTTCACCCTTAAAATACACCTCCGCAGCAGCAAATTTATTTGGATCAACCAATATATCTTTTTGATTCAATTGGTTTTTTTTTCTCAGTGTAACATTTCCCATTCTCGACCACTCACCAATTCGACCCTAATTTACCACCTACGAATTTTCTAATTTACTATTCTACTATTTACCATGTTACCACTCAATTTTTTCGCTACACGATTTTTCTTCCTTTTTTCACTGCCTCGGGTCGTTTTATTTCCGTTTTATTCAACGACCAATATTTTCGGCCACTCATGGCAACGCTACGATCGTATGTAGTGTACGGGCGATCGTATCGAACGCTCGTCATCGGCGGTTATAAAGCGTGTGCGCACCTCCAGGACACCCCTGTGCGATACAACCAGAATGCGATCCTCTGAATAGAGTTTGTCGTATAATGGTCTCGCGCTCGATGTCCTGCTATTGCACGTGCGAATATACCCGCGATAAGCGAAAGATACGTCATTGGCGTAACCATTGTCAATCGTTATCAACGGAGAGAGAGAGAGAGAGAGGCTGAAGAAGCGGGTAGCGAAAATGCCGCCACTCGTATGACAAAAGGCAGCCAGCCTTCGATCAAAAACACAAGTACGTATTGAAAAAAAAAAAAAATAAACGTAAAAATATTTTTTCAAACAAGCTTTAATTTATAACCGATTGAGCTGAAAAGTAAAAAATCACATTTAGTGTGTGAAATTAAGGCCTTAGGCGACTCTAAGATTTTCCAAAAATCGATTTTTTTGTTTGTTAAAAAGGTGGGTTGGTACCTAGAAAATTATAGTCCAAAAGATTATGGGTGTGAAAAATCTCTAAGTACGCGATTTTCGAAGATTGTTGAAGTTTAAAGGTATTGAAACATTATTCATGTCGTGATGTGATAAATGAATAAAACCCCTATTTTGTAATTCCGATTTATTTGATGGTTTCGCTGAAAAAAATTACAAAATATGCCCTTTTTGCCTCTAGTGTCCTCAGGCCTTAAATAGTAAAGCTACAGAAGAACCTCATCCTTGGTCACTGATCAAAAGGCGGTAGATACTTAATAAAGCTCACGTAAACATTGAAATTTAAAAAATTTCAATATTTTCCTTACAAGCTTGAGCCTTTATTTCCAGTACCTTTCACGCCTCAAGCTTTTAAGAAAGTATTTTAATTTTTTTAAGTTCTATGTTTATGTAAGATTTATTATGTGCTGCCTGCGCCTTTGATCAGTGACCAAGTATGGGGTTCTTCCGTAGCTTTGCTATTTAACTTCATACACTGGATATTATTTTTTACTTTTTGGTTCAATCATTTATAAATAAAAGCTTGTTTTTAAAAAGATTTTTTACGTTAATTTTATTTTATACTTTTTAATATTAGAATTTGTTTATTTATTTGCCATGCCAAACCCCCATGGCATTCAGACATCGACGTAAGCAAAAACTTTCCCTTGGGTTATAAAGGTTTCGCGAGAAACTTTATAATTGCAATTATAAGCAGTGCTCAATTCAACACTACCCTGAAAACTATTTTTTCCCTAATTTTATTAGTTTTTTGTTCGATGCAATTATTATTTTAATAAAATTTCTTATAAACTAAAATTTAAAATAAACTAAATAAATTTAAAAACTAATAAAATTTTTATAATATTGTTTCGAAGATCGTATCAAAACTTCATTGTTTCATTTTTTCAAAGTATACACATTTTAATTGACCACACGAGCGGTTGATCTCGCGTCATTTCGAATATATCTTCTTTCCCGCCAAAACTTCGCGTCCAAAGACTTGCGTCTGTTGCGTGAACCAAATGTGGTTCACACTGTCGCCGCAAGCGTCGCTGCTGTCGACCAGAAAGGATGAAAATACAAAAACAAATGGATAACCCTAACCTCGAAGTTTACTGCAACGCTTTCGTGCGTAACATCGACAATTGTATAATTGAATCAACGTACAAAAACAACCGATGTAATTATGTTGCCGTCAAAATGTTTTTCACCCGAAAAGTCCATGCACACTCTCATACTTCCGATGATTTTCTTTTTCAATACGATTTCACGCGCACCCCTGTATATTTTCGATCCAGTTCGAATGAATTCTTAAAATTCCCGAAAAAAATCGAGCTCCCTCGAAGAGGGATGAAAAATAAGTATAAAATATTCATCGACGAGACCGCCGAGACTTCTTGACTGATCGAGGACGCCGCCTGTCGAATTTTCGACGATGACGCAGCGTTGCCTTCGTTCAGTCCATAGGACTTTTTGGCCCCAAATTGAGTCAACAGGAAGTCGTCGCGTGGCGTCTCGATGATAATGGCTTGTTCGATCGTGTGTTTAGTGATTCGGAGATTACCTGCCCCGGAAAATCACTTCTTCCTCTCTCTCCGTCTCGCTCACTTTATAAACACGAGCTGTACGATATCGAGCCGTTAGCATTGCTTTTTTTTAAAGAGGATATATCGTTATCCTAGCGCATAACCGGATATAGAACGTTGGAGAAAAAACATTTAAGTGGAATACGAGACGCACGGGAAAGTTCACTCCGTATGCTTTTTATCGTCCCCTATGAAAAGTTGGCGTCCCTGCTCGTCGTCGTCGCTTACCTTTTTTCCGCTTACGTCATCGACCTCAGCCGATAAAGAGGGTACGGCATGGAATTGACAGCGAAATCGGTTCGTTAACTTTTCATGCTCGCTCGCGCTCGTCTCAGTGAACGGGAGTCGAATTTTCTTTGCTGTGAGAAAAACGAGTCACGCCTTCGCACGATTGGGAGCTCAGGACGTACTTTTAGGTTAGAAACGGTTTTTTTTTCGAGGTTAAGCTACGCAACTTTATGTATTTAAAAAAAGGTGTTGCTCGGGCATACGTATGTTATTTTGCAAAACATAACCCCAATTTGTTTTCGATATTGATCGAAAGTATGCAATATTAATGCGGCTATTATGTAAAGAGTGTATAAAAATGAAAAGTTATCGACATATTTTTGCAAAAGTTCAAACCGGGTATGTATAATGTGAATTTGCAATACTTTTGAGCTGTCTTTCATTATCAGCGTATGTATAATACAAAATGTGAAATTTTTACAAGTGCTATTTCCACTGCTGTTCGCGGTTTTCACGTCCTAAAGGTGGCGCAGCGATATTTCAATATGGCCGGTCAAAGTATAGCCTCAAATGTAAACAATGACTTCGTTCTTGATTTCCTGCGAGTTGGCTATTGGGTTTACCTCAATGCTAGATTGTAAGAATGCTACTGCAGTGAATTATTTATTTTGCGCTCTTTTTTTAGCTCTGTCAGCTCTAGACTGAGATTTTGTAGGTTATGAGAGTCACTCGCAGGTTGCCAGAAGGAAGGATTCCATTTTTCAGAGCATACTTTTTACAAGGGACGTCTGAAATTATATTTATACATTTTATATAACAGAAGTGAATTTTAATATTGCTCGATTTATTATTTCTGAAGATACGAACTTGGAATGAAAATATCTTTTTTTTAAGACAAATACAAAGAAAAAATAGTTTTTTTAAAAGACTTTATTTTTAGGTGGCTTATGGAACGACAATTCACTTTTATTATCCGTCTTGCACGCGAAAACACATCCGGATGTTGAGTGATTTTTCGTGTTTTTTTAATTTTGTCCATTGTTATCAATGTATTTTGACAAAGTTTACTATACTAGTAGAGCTTCTGCTTTAGACCACGAGAGGCGCCAAGACTTTTGGAAATCGCGAATTGAGACGTTGCATAAGTTCTCGCTGTTTTTCAACAGATGGCGTTACCAGAACTGCGTGTGTGTAGTTTAAGATGGTAACGCATATATAAAGAAGTGCTTTAAGCAAGCTTGTAAGTCAGTGTATGTCATTTCGCCGAAGTGTAAACAACTTTTTTTTTCATAGTATTAAATATGTTAAATTTCGTGCCAAAAAGAGTACTTGCGGAGAATTTTAACTGCGCTACTTAATTTTTTTTAATCTGCTGCTGACGCACACCGAATTCTTGTTGAGACTTACGCCAACCATGCTCGATCGGTAACAACATGCAGAGATTGGTTTATCCGCTTCAAAAATAATCACTTTGATTGACTCGCCTGTATCATTAACGAAAATGCGTCTATTGTTTCGAAGATCTTACCAAAACTTCGTTAATTCATTTTACAAGCGTATATACATTTTAATTTTCATTTACGAAAGAAATTCTGAAAAATGCACCTTTATATCGGGCGTCTAGCGTTTCCCTAAATTGGGTATGTCGTCTCGAAATCCATTGACAAAAATGCGCAATGTTAATATTTTTTCTCTGTAATTAGGTCGATAATCGACCCTGAAATTTTACAAAGACGATTAATAATATATTTAGTGAAGCTCGAAAAAAATATATGAAAATCCGTCTGGACGACCGTGCCATACTGCGCCATTTTTAAAGATTAATAAAAATATACCATATAACAGCCAAAAGCAGTAATAAAAACACATCCTAAGTCTCAAAAATGATGACAAAATCTTTACATTAAAAAAATCATGAAAACCGGCCATTTTTCCTCGCCTAAAGGTATCCTTTATCGGACTGTCGCGGACACGAGCTTTTTTTATCTGGCTATTACTGCATTGGTCGGTCCCTTGTTATCGGAGCGACCCTGGTGGTGACAGTTTGTACCAGAACTTTGTATATTCTCGCGAACGATTTTTCTACCGCTTTCCCTATGCAGTTTGGACTCCTGTACTCCGAATTTCATACTAAAGTCGATTGTCCCTATTCTAAATTTCTCATTGTGGTTTAGGAATGAGGCTGTGGCTTACGGCTATACACGAGTTCTACGACCGCAGCGAACCTGGTTGTCATTAACAAAACTACGAAACTGTCTTCACAAAGCGAGACAATTCCCACACACAAAAAATCCTCATCCACACCGCTAAGTTGGATCGTGGGTCAGAATACAATATACCTACACATCTGGAAGTTCACTGGCGCGCTCGCTCGCTGTGCCAAAATTCAATGGCATGCCCCCAATGTTCAACGAGAGGCGAGGGATTATTATGTAACATATACATCGGATATACGATGAAAACTCATATAAAAGTCAATTATCCGTAAGGAGGAGGAGATTTGCATAGCTTTGACGAGGGAAACAGACGCACCGCGCGATGAGACATTTTCATTGGCCTTGAAGTGTATCAAGGAATGGGGCGTCTTGATTAACCTAACTTTGCCGCTTCCAGCATCCGAAATATTGCCGAGGTGGCAAGGGTTCTATATGGACCGCACGGGGCATGTGTGAGAGTACTCACCGCCATTAATTTCCCGGTTCTGCCGTGTCGATTTAGCGGATCAGCGAACGACGTTTCGCTGGCGTGGTTTCTACTAGCGCGAGGATTGCGAAGAGGCGTAGGGGGAGAAAGGGCGAGCTTGAATACCAGCGCGTAAAGCGAGCGAGGCGAATCGTGAGACAGACAATTGGCTTTCCGTTCTGCCTAAGTGTAGACGAATGATTTACCCCGAGGAATTAACTAAGGAACAAGTATGTAGGGGTTAGGTTTGATTCGAGGACAACACGGACCTTATATCTCTGCATCACAGATTGGTGGGGGCCGTTTCCAAGGTGAGAGACAAGGACAGCAACTGAAGGACAGGGTATCTATGAAAGCCCTATTAGGGACCCGAAAATTCGCGGCGTAAATGTCTCAACTGTCGGTACAGATGTTGCGTGTCCTTGTCTTAGAATCAATTTAAATGGCGAAAACGGTATGGGTGACTAAAAATTCGAATAATACGGGTTACGAGGCGAAATCAATATTCTGCGGGGGTCGAGGTCGCTGTTCCCGAATCCGGGCACCAAATCTCAAAATTCAAGATGGCGGAAGTAATATGGCCGACCAAAAAGTAGATACAAGCAGGATTTCCATGCAAATTGGCACCAAGACGCTTTTGAGGTTACCTTCTTCGTATTTGCGACATTCATCAAGAAGTTCAAAATGGCGGAAGTAATATGGCCCACCAAAAAGTCGATACAAGCAGGATCTCCATGCAAATTGGTACCAAGAGGCTTTTGAGGTTACCCTCTTCGTACTCGCGACATTCATCAGGAAATTCAAAATGGCGGAAGTGATATGGCCGACCAAAAAGTAGATACAAGCAGGATCTCCATGCAAATTGGTACCAAGACGCTTTTGAGGTTACCTTCTTCGTATTTGCGACATTCACCAAGAAATTCAAAATGGCGGAAGTAATATGGCCCACCAAAAAGTCGATACAAGCAGGATCTCCATGCAAATTGGTACCAAGAGGCTTTTGAGGTTACCTTCTTCGTACTCGCGACATTCATCAGGAAATTCAAAATGGCGGAAGTAATATGGCCCACCAAAAAGTCGAAACAAGCAGGATTTCCATGCAAATTGGTACCAAGACGCTTTTGAGGTTACCTTCTTCGTATTTGCGACATTCACCAAGAAATTCAAAATGGCGGAAGTGACATGGCCGACCAAAAAGTAGATACAAGCTCGATTTCCATGCAAATTGGTACCAAGACGCTTTTGAGGTTACCTTAATAATATGATAATACCTTAATACCTTTGAGGTAATATGGTTGACGGAAAAGTAGCTAGAAGCAGGATTTCTCTGCAAATTGGTACCAAGAGATTTTTGAGGTTACCTTCTTAGTATTTGCGACATCCATCGAAAAATTCAAAATGCCGGAAGTAATATGGCTGACCAAAAAGTAGCTGGAATCAGGATTTCTCTACAAATTGATACCAAGAGTTTTTGAGGTTATTTTCTTCGACTTTGCAACATCCATCGGGAAATTCAAAATGGTCGACAAAAAAGTAGTACCTGCCAACGAGATTTCTCTGCAAATTCGTAACGAGAGGTTTTTGAGGTTACTTTCTTCGAATTTGCAACATCCATCGGGAAATTCAAAATGGCCGACAAAAAAGTCGTAGCCTCAAGCAGGATTTCTCTGCAAATTGGTACCGAGAGGTTTTTGAGGTTACTTTCTTCGAATTTGCGACAACCATCGGGAAATAAAAAATGGCGGAAGTAATACAGCGGACCAAAAAGGGAAATTCAAAATGGCCGACCAAAAAGTAGTAGCTGCCAACCGGATTTCTTTGTAAATTGGTAACAAGAGATTGTTGAGGTTGCTTTCTTCGAATTTGCAACATCCATCGGGAAATTCGAAATGGCCTACAAAAAAGTAGTAGCTTCAAGCAGGATTTCTCTGCAAATTGGTACCAAGAGGTTTTTGAGGTTACTTTCTTCGCATTTGCAACATGCATCGCAAACTTCGAAATAGCAGAGCTTTATTTCCGCTATTCTAGTAGTCGCCCTTTGTCGACTCTGCGTATTTCATGCAGAAATTTGTAAAGATCTATTTAATTCTACAATACTCATTTTCTCAATTGCGAACGACTTTCAATTAAATCACGTGCAAGCAATTTTCGCTTCGCACATACACAAGCGTGCCAAGACATTGTCTACGTCCTTTCAAATAATTTACTCGACCATAACGACTGAGCAACGCTCTCAAAATCGAGGTAAATCCTTTGAAACTCGCGATTGTATGGGCTCATCTTGTTTCCTTCTTGTAATCGTTATTGTATCGTTAAACGAGAATTTACCGCGGTGAATAGGCTTAAGCCGCAAGCACAACCCCCTTCGCGAGCTTACATCGAATAATGAGACGTTCGAAGGAACAGAACGTACGGAAAGGTGACCTTGCGCACCTTCCACTTACTCACGTATACCAATTAATTACAGTCAGGAATTGTACGACTGATGGTTCGATTAATATCGAACGAGGCTCCTTAGGAATATATGGACGTTATTCGCTCTTCCCCTTAACGAAAATGGCGATATATTATTACAATTATTGCCATCGTCATTATTATTATTGATTGATACAAACATGATTTTTAAACGAAAACGAATATTAATAAAATATCCTTTCATTCACACTTATATAGCACAATAATATATATTGCAATAATAATCAATTGTTATTATTAACAATTATAAATAATAGTCTATATAATATATATTTCAATAATAATCAACTGGTATAGTTAAGGGGCTGTTCTACTGTGACGGGATGAAAAAATCGAATTTTTATTACTCGCATTTTTCAACTCTGTTCCATCGTAGAATTGATATCCAATTGCTGGTTTATGATAAATTATTATTATTACTATAAATAATAATTTAAAAAAACATGTACTATAACTATTATCGTTAATAATAATAAAAAATGTATCTATTATTATTGTTATTATTATTGCTATTGGCATAATAACTTTTACAACAATATTGCATCAACAACACACACGCATATATATATTAGGTGTACAAATAAGTTTTAGGACAGTTTTCAAAAAATTCAAGATTTATTAAAAAAGAAGTAAAACACAGTAATTCATCGAAGTAATCTCCATCGCACTGAATGACCTTCAGCCATCTCTCAGGTAACTCGCGGATGCCTTTCGCAAAGAAACTTTCGTCTTGCGAGGTGAGAAATTTAGCGACCCATTTTTCCACTTCTTCAAATGTTTTGAATCGCACGTCAGACAAATCGTTCTGCATTTTCCGGAATAAATGATAATCGGATGGGGCTAAGTCTGGTGAATACGCCAGGTGTGGTACAGCTTCCCATCCAAGCGCTAGTAACGTATCCTTGACCGGTTTACCCACATGAGGCCGCGCGTTGTCATGGAGCAGTTTTACTGGACGTTTTCCTTTACCAGAAAATGGACGTTTCTTCTCAATTTCTTGATTCACTTGCATCAATTGATGACAATAGCGATCGGTAGTAACTGTTTGACCAGGTTTGAGAAGTTCATAATACAGTACGCTTTTCATATCCCACCATATGCACAGCATGACTTTGTTACAATGAACATTGCGCTTTGGCGTGGATGTTGTCGGCTCGCCGGGGTCAACCCAATGATATTTGCGTTTCGGATTATCAAAATAAATCCACTTTTCATCGCCGGTCACAATTTTCCACAAGAAAGACTTTCTATGTTGCTTGTTGTAAAGACTCACACAAATGTTAAGACGGCTGTTTTTATTTTCTTGAGTCAGAAACTGTGGTACCCACTTTGTTCCTTTTCGAATCTTACCCATTGCTTTTAAACGATAAGAAACAGTTTGTTAAGTTACTCCAAGCTGTTCCGAAAGTTGTTTCTCCGTCTGACAAGAGTTTTCATCCAGCAACGCTTGCAGTTCCTGATCGTCCACCTTTACAGGAGGCCCCCTGCGTTCACGGTCACTAACGTCGAAATCACCTTCTTTGAATCGCTTATACCAATACTCACATGTACTTTTAGATACAATGTTGTCTCCAAGAACAGAACATATCGATTCACACGCTTTCCTAACACTTTTTCCTTGATGGAATTCATAGCGAATGCAGTGTCTAATAAATAGCTTATCGGTCTGCATGTTTAATTTACAGAATTTATAGGTTATGTTTATGACTCCTTTACGTTTCGATACTGTGGCGGTCCTGCTAGTTCCACCATCTCACCGCTACGCGGCTACATCGTTCCAGCGTTTCTCACAAGCGGTCGCAGGGGCATGCATTCCTATATATAAACCGTCTTTCCCTAGATCCTAACATCCAGCGCGTCTAGGGCAGGGTACAGTGACACAGCCCTACTGATGAGTCTGTCACTGTACCCGAGACGAAACGAAAAACATTATTTTCCTGCCTCCTCCTATCTTACCGACCTTACAGAACCTGGACAAGCCGCGGACAACTACAGGAGTAGAGAGCCACCGACCGAATCTCTACATTACTACATATCAAGCGCCATCTATGATAAGTGAGCGGGACCTTTGAATTAATTTAGAATAGCTGTTATGATACAAAATCGAAGTGTCCTAAAACTTATTTGTACACCTAATACTACATAAATGATAATGACGACAAACTATGAGATTTTCGTCACAGACCAGAGGAATTCTCATTCGTATCATCAATCACACTTGATAGGTGTCAATCCTTATGGGCAATGATTAGTAAGTCAATACGGATTGAACCGCAAAGAGGGCGCGCGAGAAAGAGAGAGAGCGAGAGAGAGGGGGGTGGAGAGAGAGGGAGAGAGAGAGGGAGAGAGAGAGAGAGAGAGAGAGAGAGAGAGAGAGAGAGAGAGAGAGAGAGAGAGAAGAGAGAGAGAGAGAGAGAGAGAGAGAGAGAGAGAGAGAGAGAGAGAGAGAGAGAGACAGAGCGAGAGAGAGCGAGAGGGGGGGGGGAGCAAAAACGCAAGGGTGAGACAAACAGACGACAGGCACCGAATCGATTTCCCGCGGGTATTAAAGTCTCCCTATATCAATTCGATGCAATGGGAAAACCGATAGGATTTTCTTTCTGCGACCTCGCGCTCTTGACATTTATATGGAGATGTATGCGAATCTCGTCCCTTAACTCGCGCCTCATCTTTGCGTGCCTGGCCAAAAGATATATATGAGGTGAAACCACGTGAATCCGGTGGACTTTTTCCCTGACCCCCGCCAAATTGATTTACTTTTTTTTTATCTGATCCCATTGACTCTAAAAGACAACCTGAATTTTTTTACGTTCGAAACAACTCTCAGTCCAGAAAAAAAAATTCTTAAAAAAAACGCCCCCATTTAAAATCTGAAAAAATTTCCAAAAATGCGTGATTATATGTGAAATTTTTCAAGCTATCACCCGCAGTGAAAGTATGATTTTTTCTGTGCTTTCTGAGCGATTAACGTTGAAAGAAATCCGAAAAATTCAAGAACAGCTTACCTCGGGCGGATACTTAAATATTTTGAAACCCATAATGAATTTTTTGACCATTTTTGAATAACCGGATTACAAAAATGGACCTTGAACAGTTAGCAGTCAATGTTTCGGATTTTTTTAAACGTTGATCGCACAGAAAGTACAGAAAAAATCATACTCCCACTGCGGGTGATAGCCTGAAATTTTTTACATATAATCACGCATTTTTGGGAATTTTTTCAAATTTTTAAATCGTGTTTTTCTCTTGAGAATTTCTTTTTTTTACTAAGGGTTGATTCGAAAAATATAAAAAAATTCCGTGTCTTTTAGAGTCAATGGAATCAGATAAAAATAAATAAATCGAGTTGGAATACCTCATATATATATATATATAATACATTCGGGGACATATTCAATCTTACACCTTACACAGGATATCATAATTTTCTTTTTCTTGTTTGCCCTCATATTCTCTCTTTTTTTATACTTTTCGAGGACCGAATCGCTTCCAAGCCAGTCAAAGTGAAGTATCGTGTGGGAGGCATTTGAATATAAATAATAGAATGACAAAAAAAGTCAAGGTGTACATAATGAAATATCAATAATAATAATAATAATAATGATAATGGTTTCCCTGTGCAAACTGAGAAATTAAGGCCGGAATAATAAATTTACTAATCACGATAATAATTACGAGAGTGATAATAATAGTAAAAGTAAAATAAACAACCAAAACTCCGAACAACAACAATCATAAATTACAATCCAAACAAACGCAAGCAAACTCAAACAAACTCATACCCACACTAACTAGAGGGATGGTGAATAATTTACATCCTCGTGGTGCATTCTGGATGGCGCTAAAATAGTAAAATATTTTATTCTAACCTAAAAACTATGAACGTTATAAAAAAAAAAACACTTCTTACACAAGCTGTTGGTTTTGGCCTGACCAATTTTGTGGTGAACAAAATTCTTGATCCCATGTGAAAAAAAAACATGTCGGACATCTTAACGTCGCCATTTTGAATTTCGGACAAAGAAAGATTTTTTTAACGTCCCCCTTTGAACCCTAACCATTTTATTGTACTTGGTACTTGATCGGAGCAGTATTTTTCGAAATAAATCAGGTGTAAGATTAAAATGGGACACCCGATATATATTATTATTTTTACTGCTATTATTAATTTACATTTTATGTATACTTTTATCCCTGTTTGGTATTTTCATTATTTTTGTTCTCGTTATAATTTATCATTGTTGTTTTTCGCAGTTTTCGTTGTTAATTTTATTTCTACCATTATTATCACTCTCACAATTATCGTCATGATTGGTAAATTTATTGCACTTTAACGTCGCCATTTTGAATTTTGGACCAAAAGAGATTTTTTTTTGAACGTCCACCTTTGTACCCTAAAATTTTTATTATACTCAATACTTGATAAGAGCAGTATATTTCGAGATGAGTCAGGCGTAAGATTAAAATGGGACACCCGGTATATATACATATACATGTAACAAAAGTTTTTCATATTCACGTGATAAAAAATAAAAAGATGTTCAATTTTGCCCTTTAATTACATATTCAATGAAAAATTACCATCTACAGAATAAATCGATACTTCGTTTGCATGTTTTTGAGGTTCATTGAAAAAGAAATTCATAAACCGTCCATTGACTCGTGAACCGCTCCGACCTCCTCAATTGTTAAACATACGGCTTCGTAAGAGGATAATTTGTAATATTTGCATAACATATCATATTTATTATATTTACAAGAGTATTTATAATGGTAGCTTAATAGCGCCCGCTTGCGAGGTTGAGCGCCATCTATCATCAAAACAGCGCGCCGAGCGCGATAAAAATTTCGTCGACAAGAGCCGTGTAGCGACGAGAGCGCCAGCCGAACCCCCAAAAAACAAGAAATTCGACTTCGCCTCCGTCGATAACAGAAGAATCTCCCGTTGTTATTTACTCGGTCGGTAAAATCCGTCGGTAACGCAGATATCCTTCACGCGAGATGTCGCCAGCTGGCTCGTTTAAAAACAAAAGAAATAATTAACACGCTACAGCTTATCCTTGCCCCTCAACTTTTTCGACGACCTTGGCCAAAACTTCAAAAAGCTGACGACAGATGCTCCATTCGATCGCACGCATACCTGCAAAAAGCTTAGAATCGCGTTATTAAAAATACTCGACTCGCGAATCGCGTTTGATGGTCAAGGACGTCGCGGTCCCACGAATCGGGACATTGAAAAGAGATAGCGTCGCATCATTGGCAGTATACTGTAAACTCGTTGGAACGCACGGAATTCGAAACGTCGAGTGGACTGTCGTAGGGGGAGAGAGGGGGGGGAGAGAGAGAGAGAGAACACTGAAAACTTGACAACCATGCATATAATTGATAACACGAATTATCAATTCCCGCAAACGTGATCTATCACGACTAAGATTTCTAAGCATCGATATTTCGCGAGAACCGAACGGTTCGCAGGCTCTTTAAAAGCGGAAAACCAGTTTAGGAATACGTTTTTTTGAGTGATTTTCATGCATTTTTTACAAGGAATAAATTAATAGAATTTATTACAACTTTCGGAATATTTTATATATATTTTCACACAAATATGTCAATTTTTTCTCTGAAAATATGGAACATATAACCTGCACTCATCGAAGGTCGCCATCAGAGTTTGCTGTTTGTGTACTCTCTGGAGGCAACAGTTTTGACCGGAAATCAATACGGTTTAAAGATTACTTTAAGAACATGTTTTACTTCCATATAAACCTAACTCTGACGAAAAGCATTGAAAATTGCACTTTTTAGAGGTGTTTAAAAACAAGGGTGTAATTATTGCCATTATTTTATAACCTTTTTCACTATAAAAATATACTTTAATAAATGACATTACCCCACATTTAGGTTCATACGGAGCGTAATTATATAGAGAAATCAATTATCAGTTTATAAAATTACAGGTTGGATACTTTTTGAGCTAGAGTGTACACAAGTTGAAAAAAAAGTTTAATTTCGTTAAGTTTAAGTTGAATATTCTTCAATACTCTTACTAATAATTTACGGAATTAAAAAAAAATCAATTTTTTGAGTCATCCAAACTGGTATCCCGTCTTAAGGGGCTACGTCTACCTGGAGGCCCGAAAAAAAGACCAAATTCCGATATTTTTTTGGGAACGTTTTGTAAAAAAAAAGCATTTTTTTAACACAAAGATACATATATTGAGAGACTTAACAGAGAAAACATACAAAAAAACACGAAAAAAACATGGCCGCCGGCAGACGATGACATTTTTTCGCGACGTTTCGCCGTGGACACTTTGCAGCTCGAACGGTTCATCCGAAATCTAAAAACCAAACGGGTTATTCAAGTTAACTATAACTACGAGTCGTTGACGATCGTCGATTTTCAAAATATTGTTTTTTAACATCGTGGCGACGAATTTAAACTCGAGCATACGAAATCTATGAAAACAGTCGTGATTTTTACGTAACTGTTAAAAAATGAAGATCGATTTTGAAAAAGTGAGATCGTCAACGACCTTCGAATGTTTCTCATCGCGTCTCCTGTAAATTTGAAAGCAATCCATGGAGTGGTTCTCGAGATATCGCGTCCACCGCATTTGAAAACGGTGTTTCGGAAAAAACGCGTCTGAAGTTTGAAGTATGGCGCTGCTAACGCTCGTCCGGTCGACTGTTGGAAGCTGTAGCTCGTTCTTTTTTAGGAATATTTCAATGAAGTTTTCAGGGAATAAAGCTGAAAGGGGATACCATCGAATGAGAATATTTTTGGAAAACGCAATTTTTTGACCCACCTAGGTAAACTTAGCCCGTTAAGTGATCGTATCGCGGTCTTGCGACCGCCTATACGCATAAAGTTAAATATTTAGAGTGAAGAAAAAGAGGTGGAACACGAGCGTGCGGTGCGGACGTGTGCACACACACACACACGCGCGCGCGCGCGCGAGTGAAACGTGACGTTATCGATAATTCTGACGTTTCGTCTATAATTGCGCGGGGGCACGTCACAAACGCATTTCGTTCCGCACTTCCGGTTACGCGAGACCACAAAAACGAGGGAGCCAGTAGCGACCGAAAAAAAAAAATAAGAACAGTTTACACATTGAGAGTACGTTGGTCGATTCCGTGCAGACGATTAGCCAGCTGTTAGAAAATTCTGATTTTCGCTTTATCTCTCCCCTCTCTCTTTCTCACGTGCGCGCGCGCGCGCTCTCTATCGCGCAAGTGTAGCACGCAACTTCTCCGGGAAAACGTGAAATCGCTTCGGACATAACAACTTCGAGACGAGTATTATCACGCGGCTAGGATAAGCGTCGGGAAATAAAGAATAGCACGAAACACGGAGGGAGAGAGAAGAAAGAACGAGAAAAAAAAGAAGGGAAGAGCAGAAAAGAAATCTGAGTCATTGAGCGCTTCGGCTTTTATTATGCGCCGCTCAAGTGAATTGTGAAGTGAAATACAGAAATGGCTGCCAGCGAGCAACAGTGGAAGGTTCGTACTTGCCAAATATTCATTACAAGCGTTTTAATCGTCGTTTCGCGATCGTTTCGACGCGAATGCGGATAAGCCGCGAAAGCTCGCGATTCGCGTCGATTCGATCGATCAACTTGGCAATGTTTCGCGTTATTGGTCATTTATGAATCGTCGCGAAAATCGGCGATTGTCAAACGTCACGTCAAACGTTCGAGAAGCGCCGACAATAGCCAACGAGAAAAAGATGAAAGAAAAAAAAGAAAAGAAAAACAACGCGAGTGATGACATCGCGCGACCTTGAAATTCCGTCGATTTTTTTCAATCTTCGAATCCGTCGGTGTTATTGAAATTCGACAGCTTCGTTAAAAAGTTTTCAAATAACGATGCTTTAGCCTCCGACTTTATTTACTTTCGGGACACACCTGTCACTGACACTCGCCAACTTTTCGCCGAGAAAATTCTCTCGTACTTAACCTTCAATTTTTGGGATTCCCCTGTTACGAGAATCGTCGCAATAGCGAGCTTTTCTTTCGCCGTAAACTCAGTCGGACAAAAAACACATTTTGGATATCGCAAAACGGCCGGGAATGGAACAATTGTAGTTTGGATTTTCGTAAATATTTTATATTGATCTTGGAATTGAATAACGAATTTTGAAAAAATCAAGAAATTTCGAAAAAAGACATTTTGAAAAAATCAAGAAATTTCGAAAAAATCAAGAAATTTTGAAAAAATCAAGACATTTTGAAAAAATCAAGAAATTTCGAAAAAATCAAGAAATTTCGAAAAAATCAAGAAATTTTGAAAAAATCAAGAAGTTTTGAAAAAATCAAGAAATTTTGAAAAATCAAGACATTTTTTTAAAGTCAAGAAATTTTGAAATATCAAGAAATTTTTAAAACTAACTTAGTTTTGGTTTGAAAAATTGAACGTGCACGGCCCTGCCGAGCTGGGAGATTTCTCGTCCTTCGTTGTTTGATTTTTCGAATTGCTGTGTATCGCCAGGGCTCCGAAGATTCGCAGGAGCCCGCTCATCACGCCAGGAGGCCTATGAACGCGTTCCTGATATTCTGCAAAAAGCACAGGAGTTCCGTGAGAAAGTCCTTTCCCAATTTGGAAAATCGCGCGGTCACGAGAGTCCTCGGGGAATGGTGGGCGGCCCTTGGACCCGATCAGAAGTGCGATTACATCGATTTGGCCCACAACGTAAGTGAAATCGTACACACGTATATATTAAATCCATAAGTAAAGTTGCGATAAATACAACATCGTACACTCGCGTGCAAAAAGTTTGGGCGATATTATTTTTCAGGCATATTGCATTGAAAAACGACGGTGGAGAAAAAATAAACGAGTTACAGCGACATGTACATATTTATATTTAATAACAATTAATTATATACATAAATATTGTTCTTGAATATTTTATCGTTCGTCACTTTTTATTCAACGAGCGTACAAAAGAATCGGACCGCCTATTAATGCGCGTGAAAAAAGATTGTTGAACACCGAACAATTGAAATTTCGATTCATCGCAAAAAAGCACTTTCCGCCAATCTGATGCTGTCCAATACTGACATTTTTTTGCAAATTTCAATCTGGCCTTTTGATTTTTCTACTGATATGTGAACCAAAACAATGAGAATTTCAAGAATAAAAAATTCGCCGTTTCGGTTTTCTCAAGGAATTGTGAGCGCTTTTAGCGGTAATTGGAAATACGCCAAAATTCAACGATTGTAGTAATAGATCGTTGATACACACTAAACGTAGTATAATTACGATTTTCAACCTAAATTCCGAAATCACGATGCTTTGTTTATATTCTTTGTTTATTCACAACAATAAAAATTGTTCCATATAATTACTGCGCCAAAATACTAAACGATATATTTTGCATAAACTTGGAGCATTGCAAGTCCGAAGAGAGATGAACCGTACACTTCTAATACCTCTTCGGACTTCAAGCGATTAAAAGTGTTTACTCACTGTCTAGTCGCGCCAATAAGCGATGAAAACATAGTAGTGGCATTTGAAATACATTTTTGGATTCCGAGACACTGTTGAAACTATGTATTTTCAAGTTCCTTGAAATTTTCAAATACGAAAAAATCGTCATTTTCGATAAATAACGAAAGATTCGAATGCCAACGCGAAATAAGCGAAATATTAACTTTCGAGACTCTTCGTATTTTGTTTATTTTTAATCGATAATCATAAATTCACCGTCAAATCTTGGCGCCCCGTATATCGTACTCTCGCCCTTTCTCTAATGGATAAACTAATTGCAATATCGCGATAACTGTTTCCCTCTGAGGAAAGTTTTAACGCGATTTTACGGACCTCAATGTTCGTGTATTTGGCCATCGCGGCAGAAATGATACATTTTTCATCGTCATGCATTTTTTAGGTTAATGTTTGGAATGCGAAAAAATTCGTCAGATAATTGTTGATAACAAATGAACTATGCAATATGAAAAAAAAATCCTACGTACTTCCATAGACAATGTATTTTCCAAGATATATTCAACATTTCAAGTGAATCGGTTGAAAATTGTCCGAGTTATGTTTCCGGCCAACTTAAAAAATGCAGTTTTGAGATAAACGCTGCACGGCCGCCATTTTGAAATTAATCGCTTCAAAAAAATTATTGTATATAGTCACTGATATGTATGATAAACACCCTTTTTTCTAGTGTCGAATTATTTTTTAGTTTTTTCTGAAAAAGAATCCCCAAAAAGCGTATTTTTCGGCCTCTAGAGTGGCCTAAACACTTAAATTAATATTTAAAATGTAATAACAGCAATTTATATTTGACAACCGTAATAGTCAGAACAGGACCAACATAAATCACACAATTACAGAATTAGTCAGAACAGTACCAACATTAATCACACAAAACAAACAAAAAACATTATTATTATTGATATTTATTATTTTGGTCGATTATTGAATTGCTACTCATTTATTATTGAATTGAACATTGTTATTATTATTTCTATTTAAGTTTATTATGAAATTAACTTTGTGCATTTATTATTAAATTCAACATTATTATTGTTATTATTGTAATATATATATATACAGGGTGTCCCATTTTAATCTTACACCTGAATTTTCTCGAAAAATATTGCTCGGACGAAATATTGTGTGGAACAAAACTTCTAGGGATTGAAGGGGGACGTTTGAAAAAAATTTATTTGAGGAGCCAAAATTCCCAATGGCGGCGTTACAAAGGCTGACATGTTTTTTTCAAACGGAAACATAACTTTTTTTTATTGCCAAAAAATTTGTCAGCTGAAAACTAAAAACTTTTGTTGAAAAAATGTTTTGATAAAGTTCATAGTTTTCAAGTGAGAACGTTTGATAAAGTTCATAGTTTTCAAGTTCTGGGTAACGCGAATGGTCTGCAACAGACTCAGCCGTGCAACCTCCTACGCTTTGGCTAACGCAAATGCCGGTGGTAGGGACAATTAGACTAAATGTCTCACGGCAAGCCGCTCAATGTTGTATTTTCGAATGTATGACCACTTGAACAAAAAAAGAATCAAATTTTTTTGTTGAAATTTTTGTTTTTTTTTTTGTTTTTTTTTTTGTTTTCAAATTTGGACGATATTTCATGAGAAAATTTTGGAGGAAAATCGATGAAAAATAGTTTTCTTCCATTTTAATAGCGTTTGTGCCATTTTCAGGCCCAAAAACGTGTTTCTTTAAATCCTTGACGAACTTTGATCACGATGGGTAGAAACACACACACACACGCACACGCACACGCACACGCACACACACAAATCCTGGATACATCTGAAATAATTGAAAATGATGTTCTCACTTGAAAACTATGAACTTTATCAAAAAAAATTTTCAACAAAAGTTTTTAGTTTTCAGCTGACAAATTTTTTGGCAATAAAAATAAGTTATGTTTCCGTTTGAAGAAAACATGTCAGCCTTTGTAACGCCGCCATTTTGAATTTTGGCTCCTCAAATAAATTTTTTTCAAACGTCCCCCTTCAATCCCTAGAAGTTTTGTTCCACACAATATTTCGTCCGAGCAATATTTTTCGAGAAAATTCAGGTGTAAGATTAAAATGGGACACCCTGTATGTATGTATGTGTGTATATATATATATATATATATATATTACAATAATAACAATAATAATGTTGAATTTAATAATAAATCCACAAAGTTAATTTCATAATAAACCTAAATAGAAATAATAATAACAATGTTCAATTCAATAATAAATGAGTTATTCATGAGTTCATTATTTTTATAGATGAGTTCATTATTTTTTTATAGTGTGTCCATTATTATTATCATTATTTAACATTATTATTTTTATTTATTATTTTGGTCGATTATTGAATTGCTACTCATTTATTATTGAATTGAACATTGTTATTATTATTTCTATTTAAGTTTATTATGAAATTAACTTTGTGGATTTATTATTAAATTCAACAGTACTATTATTATTGTTATATATATATATATATATAACAATAATAATAATACTGAATTGAACTGAATTGAATTGAATTTGAACTGAATTGAATAATAATACTGAATATATATATATAACAATAATAATAATACTGTTGAATTTAATAATAAATCCACAAAGTTAATTTCATAATAAACTTAAATAGAAATAATAATAACAATGTTCAATTCAATAATAAATGAATAGACTTAATTTAATAATCGACAAAAATAAAAAACATCAATAATAATAACGTTAAATAATAATAATGGACACACTATAAAAAATAATGAAAAAAAAGGCAGTTTCGTTTCATTTATTGACGCGATGAACTCGCTCTCTCCCGTTCACAGTACAAGGACGCGTTTCTGAGCGCAAATCCAAACTTCAAATGGTACAAGTTGCCGGCTCCGCCGCTTCGCACGCTGACGACGCGGCCGCGAAACAAAAAATCGGAACTCGAGGACAACGAGCACAGTACGGCGAACGAGACGAGTCCCGGAAACGATTCCTCGAGCATTAAGATCGAATTGGGGGCGAAGGATGATTCGATACATCCGGGAAAATTGGCCGACGAGTCGCAAATCGGCGGCCTCAGTTCTCTATTCACGCCGCAAAAGAATACGAAAATATCAGTCGAGCCCGCACAGGACGTGAAATCGCCTCCGAAGACGGAGCCCGAACCGCCGAAAAGTCCGAAAAAAAAGTACACCGAGCTTCCCGTGGACGACGAGCAGAGAAGAAAGTGCGCGATCGATCTCTTCTGCGACGGAAAAACTATCAACGAGTCCAACAACAATGAACAACATCAGTTGGTAAAACAGACGCGTAAAAATTGAATTTCGAAAATATACTCGCGCAAACAATGCGAATACTTTCGATCGTGAATTTTTGTTTGGTAAAATTGGAATTTCTTCGTCGAGGTTAATACACGCTTTTTTTTAAGGGGCTACATCTACCTGGAGGACCGAAAAAAATGCCCAAATTTCGATTCTTTTTTCTTGGTTGGTGAAAAAGAAACCACAAAGTAAAAAAAAATCCACAAATAATTTTGAAAAATCGCGTTACTTTATTGAAAAATATTCACCGAGGGTCGAAATAAAAGAAAAAAAATTCTGACGTTTTTTCTCGTTGATTACCATTTTTTAACATTTTTCCATTCAAATAGCTGTATCTTCGGCAGGATTTGACGTATTTACATTCGTAAAAAACGAAAATGTGCGTCTTTTTATAACCTTGCAGAAAAAAATTAATGCAGATTTTATTGAGCAAGTCGAACGTCCATTTCAGGGCAAAATATGCAAAAATATTTTTTTTCTCAAGGAAAAACACTTGTTATTTTGTTTGAAAAATTTCCCCGAATTGTGAATACGAAAAACGGATTTTTGGTATTTTTTATATTATGGGATTCCTAAAGAGATTCCTAAATAAAAAATAAGAATAAAAAAATAGCTGTTACTTCGCGGTGTTTAGGAATTCCATAATATAAAAAATACCAAAAATCCGTTTTTCGTATTCACAATTCGGGGAAATTAAAAAAAATAAAACAACGAGTGACTTTCCTTGAGAAAATAAATATTTTTGCATATTTTGCCCTGAAACGGACGTTTGACTTGCTCAATAAAATCTAAATTAATTTTTTTCCGGAAGGTTATAAAAAGACGCACATTTTCGTTTTTTACGAATGTAAATACGTCAAATCCTGCCAAAGATACAGCCATTTGAATGGAAAAATGTTAAAAAATGGTAATCAACGAGAAAAAACGTCAGAATTTTTTTTTAAATTTCGACACTAAATATCTTTCAATAAAGTAACTCGATTTATCAAAATTATTTGTGGATTTTTTTTTCACTGGATGAAGTGACATGGATCGCCTCATATATTAAGAGCATTTTTAAAAAATCACGAAAAAATACAGAAACATGGCCGCCAGGAAATGAGGAATCTTTTTCGCGACGTTTGGCGGTGGGCGCCGTTCAGCTTAACCCCTTAAGCGGAAAGAAAAATGTCACTGTTCGTGCCCCAAACGCGGAAAAATAAAGTATCTCGATTTTAATTAAGGCCTTAGGCCACATTAACGGGTATAACATCATGTGCGAATTTAACAATTTTTTTCGTATGAAAAAGTCATTCACTCATAAAATTAATTACACATCTATTTAGTATAAATATCAAGCTGTTAAAAAAAAAATTTCGATGTACAAAATGGCCGACTACTAATATTTCCTTTTTTTAGGCGCTCCGCGGCGTGACATTTAGCATCCACAATTTTTTACCTGGAACAAAAAACAAAAATTCTCGTCAATCTACATTAGAATACCTAGAGAATTACGTACGGAATTTAAAAAAATATTGTTTTATTCAAAAGTTGTAAGTATATGAACTTAAGGGGTAAGGCCACTGTAACGGCCCAAAAAAAAAGGTTTTTTCACTAATTTTTTGCTCCCGAAATTGAAGGTATTTGAAAAAAAACTTTTAATGGTGTTATCGGGCATACATTAAACTTTATTATAAAATTTTTTTACAGTAAAAAAAAAACAAAATGGCGGTTCCACAGCTATCTTCCCGGGACATGTTTTGCTTCCAGGGCTCCGCGGCACGCAGCACCACTGGTGCACTTTTGAATCTAGAACAAAAAAAAAACCATTAATCTAGAGGGCTATAGCTAGAGAATATCGATCGGATTTTAAAAAGTATCAATTTTTGTGGATTTGGCGTGCGTTTGAAAAAAAAAAATTGATTTTTGACGAAAAAAACGGCAAGTTTTTTGTTAATAAAAAATCAATAAATAAAGTTCTTGAAAATTCCGATCGACATTCTCAAGATAATGTAAATGTTCACATCTGGTTAAAATTTCAAGTAAAAAAAATGAAAATTGTTCGAGTTATGCTGCGTGCCATTTTGAAAAACCATGTTTCGAGAAAAACGCGTTTAAAGTTTTGCGAATAGTTTTTTATTGGAAAAAATTTAAAAAAGAAGTTAAAAGGATTTAAACTATTTTTAAACTAGAGGGTTTAAACTATTTTTTAAGCCAATAAAAAAAAATCGATTTTTCAAAAAATTTACAGTGGCCTTACCCCTTAAGAAATGAATTTTCAGTGGCAAATTTCCAGTGGACTTTTAAATTTGAAGTAAATCGAGTGAAAATTGTTGAAGTTATGTGTCACGTCAATTGGAAAAAAGCTGTTTCGAGAAGTTTCGAGCAGTCGGCCATTTTGTATTAGGAGTACAACTTTGCAGTGACCGTTTTTTTTTTTCAAAAGTTTAAGGCTTTATTATAAAAAAAGTGGCTACATATTTTTTAATCAAAGTACTGCCCGTCGCTAGCTACGACCTCGGCCCATCTTTCAGGTAGCATTCGAATCCCGCGTCGATAAAAGTCTTGGTCCTTGGAGGCAATCCAGGAATCGACCCAATTTTTGACTTCTTCGTAAGTACCGAAGTGCTGGTCAGCCAAATCGTGTGCCATTGACCGGCAACAAGTGATATTCGGAAGGGGCAATGTCTGGAGAGTACGGCGGGTGGGATAAAACCTCCCATTTCAGCGTTTCCAAGTACTTTTTCACGACATTTGCAACATGGGGTCGGGCATTGTCATGCTGCGGTATCACCTTGTCATGTCTTTCGTTGAATTGTGGCCGTTTCTCTTTGAGTGGCTTACTCAAGCGCATCAACTGACGTCGGTAGAGTTCCCCTGTGATGGTTTCGGATGGTTTGAGCAGCTCGTAGTTCACAACGCCCAGCTGGTCCCACCAGATACACAGCATCACTTTGGATCCGTGAATATTCGGTTTGGGCGTCGATGAACCACCGCCGACACGTTTTCTCACTAATAGAATCCTCCCCGTAAGCATCTACAAGCAAACGGTGGGCCTCAGCCGCAGATTTCTTGATGTTGAAGAAGTAAATCATAACCTCCCGCAAATGCTGAGAATTCGGCTCGTAGGTTGCCATGTTTGAGTGCCTATAACTTTATAATGCATACACGTATCCGTTAGCTTTTTTAAATTGTTTACATTGGCAGAGCCTCTAGTTTAAAGTGCCACTTTTTTTATTGAGCTAGGGCCACTACTTCGGCCGCAGTGGCTCTCTAAGTAAAACGGTCACTGCGAAGTTGTACTCCTAATACATAAAAAAAAATTCTAACAGCTTGATATACTAAAAAGATGTGTAATTGATTTTATGAGTGAATCACTTATTTATACGAAAAAAAATGGTTAAATTCGCAAATGATTATATACCCGTTACTGTGGCCTAACGCCTTAAACGTGGCTGATTACGAATTTGAGGTCAAAATTCAAAAATAAAAATGGCGGTTTAAACTTTAAAATTGATTTGATTCGAATGAAAATCGGCATTCGGTCGTTTTCGAGGTCACTGATTACGAATCTGTCCCCAAAATTCATAAATTCAATATGGCGGACCAAAATGCAAAAATTGAATTTGCGTCCGCCATATTGGATCCGTCATTTTGAATTTATATATTGTGAGTTCGGATTCGTAATCAGCGGCCTCAAAAGCCCCCCCCGAGTACCGAGTTTCATTCGATTCAAATCAATTATGGCATTTTGGTCCGCCATATTGGATCCGCCATTACGAAATTCTGAATTTTGGAGGCAGATTCGTAATCGGCGACCTTGAAAACCCCATAAAACCAATTTTCATGCGAATCGGATAAATTGTTGTATTTTGGTCCGGCATTTTTGAATTTCAGAATTTTTAGGGCAGATGCGTAATCAGCGACCTCGAAAACGTAATACCAACCATCACGTAAATCGAGTTAATTGTATT
This sequence comes from Ophion obscuratus, assembly GCA_964007375.1. Lineage (NCBI taxonomy): Eukaryota > Metazoa > Arthropoda > Insecta > Hymenoptera > Ichneumonidae > Ophion > Ophion obscuratus. Next base: position 27,440,777 of record OZ023324.1, on the reverse strand, counting down.
TTGGTCCGCCATATTGGATTCGCCATTTTGAATTTTTGAATTTTGGAGGCAGATTCGTAATCGGCGGCTTCGAAAACCCCATAATATTGATTTTCATGCGAATAAAGTAAATTGTAGTATTTTGGTCCGCCATATTGGATCCGCCATTTTGAATTCCTGAATTTTGAGGTCGGAATCGTAATCGGCGACCTCGAAAACCCCATGATAAGAATTTTCACGCGAATAAAGTAAATTGTAGTATTTTGGTCCGCCATATTGGATCCGCCATTTTGAATTCCTGAATTTTGAGGTCGGAATCGTAATCGGCGACCTCGAAAACCCCATGATAAGAATTTTCACGCGAATAAAGTAAATTGTAGTATTTTGGTCCGCCATATTGGATCCGCCATTTTGAATTTCTGAATTTTGAGATCAGTTTCGTAATCAGCGACCTCGAAATCCCCATAACACCAATTTTCATGCGTATAAAGTAAATTCTATTATTTTGGTCCGCCATATTGGATCCGCCATTTTGACATTTTGAATTTCTGAATTTTGGAGGCAGATTCGTAATCAGCGACCTCGAAATCCCCATAACTCCAATTTTTACGCGAATAAAGTAAATTGTAGTATTTTGATCCGCCATTATTAATTTCCGAAATTTTGAGGTCAGATTCGTACTCACCGACCTCAAAAACCCCCGAGTACCAAATTTCGCGAAAATCATTCGAGCCAATCACAAAATAATCGATGTAGATGTGGCCCGTAAAACGTTTTTTAAACGCAATTTCACTCGAAAGGAATTCAATCACTAGGGAATTTTCTCGGAAAAATCGCGTTGACCGGAAGTAATTTTTCAATGCTTTCGACAATTAATTTTGTTTCGGTGCATCCTTTGGCAGAACGAGGAGGAGGGAAAGAACAAGAACATTTACACGGAGGGCAGCGAAACGCCGGAGGTGAATAATGCGCGGGGCGAAAGAAGCTGCAAAGGTTTGAGATATCAGCAATTAATGGCGCAGCAGCAACGAATCATTGGCACAACGGCTCATCAGACGAAACGACGGCGCCTCGGTGCTCTCAATACGTAAGGATTATTCAATTGCAAAAAAATACCAAAAACAAATCGCCTCTAAGTTTAAAGGGCCCACTTCGAAATTCGGTCAATATTTAAATCACGGACTAAAATCAATTTCCAATATTCGACTCATTCGGCAAGCTGTAGGAAAAAAAAAAAGTTACATAAAACAATTTTAATTGAAAAAATGATCACAATTCGACAAAATAATTCTGACGAATGAAAATAAATGAACGTTATTAACATACTTGCAAAAAATAATACTGACACGTATAATCGGAATGGTTTTAATAGATAAAGTAAAATTACTTTTGAAAACAACTTAAATTAATTTAATTTAATGAATCGATAAATCTTTTTTTTTACTGGATTGGAAATCTGGCAATTTTGGCGCCTCGTGCAAAATTATCAACAATAGTCTGGAATTTTTTAGACTATGCCCGAACTTCCGGGTTAAAAAAAATTATTTTTGACCAATACCAGGTGTACCGGAAAGTTTTTACCGAATTTTTAAATGAAAAGACACATAATTAAAAATAAAAATAAAAAATGGTATTTATTCAAAGTATTGGCCATTCAATTCTACACACTTTGTCCATCTTTCTGGCAAATGATGAATGCCATCCCAAAAGAACTGCTTCTCCTTTGAGCGGAACCATTCAACGACCCATTTTTCGACTTCTTCGAAATTTGCAAAGTGCTGCTCAGCCAGTGCGTGCCCCATTGATGCGAAAAGGTGATAATCGGACGGAGACAGGTCCGGAGAGTACGGCGGGTGTGATAATACGTCCCATCCAAGCGATTTTAATACGTCTTTCACCGGTTTTGCTGTGTGTGATGGTGCATTATCATGCAACAAAATCACTTTACCGTGTCTTCGGGCCCATTCTGGACGTTTTTTAATCAATGCATAATTCAAATTGATTATTTGTTGTTTGTAGCGATCAGTATTTACTGTTTCACCAGGTTTTAAAAGTTCGTAATACACCACACCACCCTGGTCCCACCAAACACAGAGTATTGTCTTCTTTCCGAAGCGATCCGGCCTTGGAGTTGATGGACCAGGTTGGCCAAGCGATAACCACGATTTTTTACGTTTTGGATTTTCGAAAAAAAATCCATTTTTCATCACCCGTCACAATCCGATGCAAAAATGACTTTCTTTCGTACCGTTGAAGCAGCATTTCACAAATGGTTTTTCGATTTTCCATTTGCCTATCATTCAGTTCATGTCGCACCCATCTTCCTAGTTTTAAAATCTTTCCCATTGCTCGTAAGCGGTCGCTAATCGTTTCTTGTGCCACGTTTAACCGTTCTGCCAATTGTTTTTGAGTTTGGGTTGGATCTTCGTCCAATAACTCCTGCAATTACGCGTCCACAAATTTTTTTGGTCCACCCGAACGTCTACTGTCTGTTAAATTAAAATCCCCACTTTTAAATTTTCGAAACTACGTCTCACACGTTTTTACGCTTGGAGCATGCTCTCCGTAAGTTTCTACCAGCAAACGATGAGTTTCAATGGCCTTTTTCTTTTGATGAAATAAGAAAAGCAATGCATGCCGCAAATGCTCTTTGTCAGGTACGAAATTCGACGTATTCACAGAGCTACAACTCTATGACACTATTATTTAGTCAGAATGAAAATGAGTAGTTTTTGAAGGTTCATGACAGTAGAACAAAATGACATATATGCCAAATTATTGTATTCCATACTGACGGCTAACGGCATCTGTCAGAAAAACCGGTAAAAACTTTCCGGTACACCTTGTAAGATTGAAAATTCGTTTGAATATTTATTTGTATGTACGTCAACAGTGTTGTGTACCAAATTTCATTTACAAATATTAATGATTAAGGCGTTAGGCCACAGTAACGGGCATAAAATCACGTGTGAATTTAACAACATTTTTTCCTATAAAAAAGCGATTCACTCAAAATTAATTACACATCTATTTAGTACGAATATCAAGCTGTTGGAAAATTTATATATTTTTTTTCATGTACAAAATGGCCGACGACCAATATTTTCTTTTATCTTTTTTTCGGCGCTCCGCGGCGTGACATTTAGCATCCACAATTTTTTACCTAGAACAAAAAACAAAAATTCTCGTCAATCTACATTAGAATACCTAGAGAAGTACGTACGGAATTTGAAAAATATTGTTTTATTCAAAAGTTGTAGGTATTTGAACTTAAGAAATGAATTTTCAGTGAAAAATTTCGTTACAACTGCTGGTAAAATGAAAATTTTTCGATTAAGGGGTAAGGCCACTGTAACGGCCCAAAAAAAAAGGTTATTTCACTAATTTTTTGCTCCCGAAATTGAAGGTATTTGAAAAAAAACTTTTAATGGTGTTATCGGGCATACATTAAACTTTATTATAAAATTTTTTTACAGTAAAAAAAAACAAAATGGCGGTTCCACAGCTATCTTCCCGGGACATGTTTTGCTTCCAGGGCTCCGCGGCACGCAGCACCACTGGTGCACTTTTGAATCTAGAACAAAAAAAAACCATTAATCTAGAGGGCTATAGCTAGAGAATGTCGATCGGATTTTAAAAAGTATCAATTTTTGTGGATTTGGCGTGCGTTTGAAAAAAAAAAAATTGATTTTTGACGAAAAAAACGGCAAGTTTTTTGTTAATAAAAAATCAATAAATAAAGTTCTTGAAAATTCCGATCGACATTCTCAAGATAATGTAAATGTTCACATCTGGTTAAAATTTCAAGTAAAAAAAAATGAAAATTGTTCGAGTTATGCTGCGTGCCATTTTGAAAAACCATGTTTCGAGAAAAACGCGTTTAAAGTTTTGCGAATAGTTTTTTATTGGAAAAAATTTAAAAAAGAAGTTAAAAGGATTTAAACTATTTTTAAACTAGAGGGTTTAAACTATTTTTTAAGCCAATAAAAAAAAATCGATTTTTCAAAAAATTTACCGTGGCCTTACCCCTTAATCAGAAATTCCGTACGTACTTCCCTGCGAAATGCAATTAGGAACATAAATTTTAAGTTTGAAGTAAATCGAGTGGATTTTGAAAAACGTTTTCCCCACATTCTCTCCAGCTTCGATTTATATTCTAAAAAAATATTTCCGAATCACAAAAAACGTGAAACCAAATTCCTTTTATATTCCGCGATTTCGTTTCTTGCTGTTTCAAATATTTCTCAACAAAATGATACCAATGTCCGCAATGTTGAAAAAAAAAAAAAAAAAATACAATTGTTACTTTTCCAGGCACGAGGAACGTCCGAACGGGAGAAGAAACTCGATCTCGTCGAACGTGAGCGAAAAAACGGATTCTCTGAGCAGCGAAGGAGGCAACAGTTCGCGCAGCGATCTGGAGCATCTCGTCGAGAGGTAAACAAATCCTCGTTCGCAGCAACAGAGTTCTCAGTGACGTGTGTCGTTTTCAGTCGATATCTTACCGATCGTGTTTTGCAAAAGATCGTTATGCGCTTTTGGAATTTCAACGGGGCCTGGAGCTGAAGGTCTTCGGGGTCAATGAATTTCGAATTTAACACGGGAATGAGACATTTTCCAATATGGCGTCACGCGTAAACCCAAACAAGCCGAAACTTTTTTCGAAATGGCCTCCTCCGCAAGCCCAAACCTTTTTCAAGATGGCCTCTACCGCAAGCCCAAACCTTTTTCAAAATGGCCTCTACCGCAAGCCCAAACATTTTTCAAAATGGCGTCTTTCGTAAGTCCAAACTTTTTTTAAGATGGCGTCCTCCGCAATCACAACATTTTTCTAAAATGGCGCCACCCGTGAACCCAAACGTTTTCAAGATGGCGACCTCCGCAATCCCAACATTTTTTTAAAATGGCGCCCGCGTGAACCCAAACATTTTCAAGATGGCGACCTGCGTGAATCCAAAAAATTTCAAATAACGTCAGCACGACATATTCGAAATTTCGGCGTGCCGAAAAAATACCCCCAAAATCGAAATATCTTTTCAAACGTCCGAAACAAGTGAGAACCATTTCTCGCAAACTGAATTTTCTACCAAAAAAAAAGTGCAACGAGAAAAATAATGATACCCAAGACGTGTGGCATATTGAGAGCAAAAAGTATCGCTTCATTCGGTAACAAAAAAAATTGCAGTGCCGAAGGCAAACTCGAGGCGTCCAAACCCGAAGACACCGAAACCGAAGGCGCGGAGTCTCGTCACGATTATTGCAAATGGCCCCCGTACAAAAGATTCAAGGCTGAGTAAGTTCGACCGGCAAAAGTAATTCATAACTATAGTAAATTTCAATAAAACTAATGATATTATTTATATTATTTATTAGATTAAAAATAATTACGTTAATAATTCTGAACGCACCAAAATAATAATACAATACATATACAATACAATAATACAATAGTACAAATACAATAATTAACAATATAATTATTTATATTCAAAATTGCATAATACATAATTATATATGACATAAAATAAGTATAAAAATGAATTGCATATTATTTTTGATAATATTCAATGGTAGTAGTATTTATTATTTCAGGTATACCCCTTCAGGGTGTTTACACATAGAAGAAATTTTACTTAGAAAGAACTGCATACACGTTTCCCCCTACAGAATTTTTTTATTTCTAACTTAAATTCTATTGTCATTTTGCCGTTCGTTTCGTCTCGCATTCGCTTCCTCGTTTACTATTTTCCCAATACATCCGACTTCCATCCGCCATATACAGGGTGTCCCATTTTAATCTTACACCTGAATTTTCTCGAAAAATATTGCTCGGACGAAATATTGTGTGGAACAAAACTTCTAGGGATTGAAGGGGGACGTTTGAAAAAAATTTATTTGCGAAGCCAAAATTCAAAATGGCGGCGTTACAAAGGCTGACATGTTTTTTTCAAACGGAAACATAACTTTTTTTTATCGCCAAAAAATTTGTCAGCTGAAAACTAAAAACTTTTGTTGAACAAATTTTTTGATAAAGTTCATAGTTTTCAAGTGAGAACATCATTTTCAATTATTTCAGATGTATCCAGGATTTGTGTGTGTGTGTGTGTGTGTGTGTGTGTGTGTGTGTGTGTGTGTGTGTGTGTGTGTGTGTGTGTGTGTGTGTGTGTGTGTGTGTGTGTGTGTGTGTGTGTGTGTGTTTTTCTACCCATCGTGATCGAAGTTCGTAAAGGATTTAAAGAAACACATTTTTGGGCCTGAAAATGGCACAAACGCTATTAAAATGGAAAAAAACTAATTTTCATCGATTTTCCTCCAAAATTTTCTCACGAAATATCGTCCAAATTTGGAAACAAAAAAAAACAAAAAAAACCAAAATTTTCAACAAAAAAATTTGATTCTTTTTTTGTTCAAGTGGTCATACATTCGAAAATACAACATTGAGCGGCTTGCCGTGAGACATTTAGTCTAATTGTCCCTACCACCGGCATTTGCGTTAGCCAAAGCGTAGGAGGTTGCATGGCTGAGTCTGTTGCAGACCATTCGCGTTACCCAGAACTTGAAAACTATGAACTTTATCAACCGTTCTCACTTGAAAACTATGAACTTTATCAAAAAATTTTTTCAACAAAAGTTTTTAGTTTTCAGCTGACAAATTTTTTGGCAATAAAAAAAAGTTATGTTTCCGTTTGAAAAAAACATGTCAGCCTTTGTAACGCCGCCATTTTGAATTTTGGCTCCTCAAATAAATTTTTTTCAAACGTCCCCCTTCAATCCCTAGAAGTTTTGTTCCACACAATATTTCGTCCGAGCAATATTTTTCGAGAAAATTCAGGTGTAAGATTAAAATGGGACACCCTGTATAGCTCGGCGTGTTTCTATTGAGGCCCATGGCCATTTTTACATAACCTCCTTGAAGTCTCCACTAGCTCTAGTCTCTTCCACCCCTGTACTTCATTCCCGTCCAGCATCCCACTTTTAACAATCACATCCATCAGACATAGCCCTTCTTCAAACTGTTTATCCCACATGGAAATAAAATATATAAAAAATATATCGAAAGATACATAAAACGTATATTAAATACATTTTGTACGAAAAGTTGGATATGTCAAGTATAATTTTGTATATGATTAAAAACCTATAGGATATATAAATATAAATCCATTTAAGATATATCTTAAATATATCAAACATACCAACTGCATGTATGTTTTGTATATTTTAAATATGATTGGTTGAGCAACTTGAGTAACAGATGACGTTGCAAATGAAAAACATCCTCAAGTCGGTATCTCGCGAAGACCCAGCCGCACTAGCCGGAATAAATGATCGGACGAAAAAATTGAAGGTTATGTAATCTCGTAATTCTATTCGATTATCGCTCTCTGTGCGAACGCAATTGAGTAATTGATCCGATAATGTTAGTTGCTCTTGTAAATCGACACATTTCTCAATAAACTAACTCTGTGTATTGTACGATATGCAGACGATACGAAAGTTAATTTAACAAGTAGAACTAGCTCAGTGGGGAACGTCCCAGCTCATCACTCAGAGGTCCCGGGTTCGAAACCATCTTACGGCGTGTAAGCGTCCGATATAATTTAAATTTGAACCATTGATATATTAGAACCGCAAACACCGTAATTGTAATTAAGGACAAGAAAAAAATATCGTAAAAGGGTGCAACGATGTAAATAACGTCATGACAAAATTTTTAAGAATATTTCACGTATAGTTTAAATATATTTCAAGTATATCTTAAATACACGTTGAATATATTTCAATAATATTTGAAATGTAGTATGAACATATTTCAAGTATATTTTAAACGGAGTATGAACATATATCGTGTATATTTTAGATGTAGTTTAAATACATTTAAAGTATATTTCAATTACAAGTCGAATACAGTTAAAATACATGTGTAGTATATTTTGAGGGTAATTTGAGTACATTGTAAGTATATTTTCAATATAGTTCGAATATACGTAACCGCCTATCCAACATATATATTTTTATATACATTCCGAAGATCTATTTTCGGCGATAACTTTGATATCGCGAATATATTTTTAATGCATTTCCCGTATATATTGCATGTATCTAATCTATATCTAAGATGGATAATACATATCTGAAATATATTTTACATCCTTTTTTAATATATCGAAAAATATATTTTCACATATATTTTATTTCCGTGTGGGTGTCCACCATGGAAATTTATATACGCAAAAATATACTGCAAATTTATTTTATTAATAATTGTAATGTATGTGAAATGTACGCCATTGAAAATATATGCTGCATATATGTGTCAAATTCGAATTTTCGTAACGGTTTTTACATATGAGATGTATATGCGTGGTATTACTGTATATCTGTATCATATATCAATGATACATGTAGCATATACCCTGCATATATACCACATATATACTGCATAAATGATACATATATGCCACATATATACAGATATGCGTAGCATATCTGTATATAGTGTTTATATGTAATAGCGTACTTTAACTGTAAGTTTTTTGAAGTTTAAGTTTTAAGTTTTATTAAGTTTAACTGTAATAGTATTTATACACAGCATATATTTCTCGTCAGGAATATGTATCAAAACTGTATGCGTCATATATGACGCATACATTTTTGATATATTTTTCTGACAAAAAAATAGATTGATAATATATCGAAAATATATGCGTCGTATATGCCTCATATACGCATCGTATATAGTGTTTATACGTAGCATATATTTTTTTGGTCAGAGAAATATATCGAAAATATATGGGTCATATACGCGTCATATATTTGGTGCATATACAGGGTGTCCCAGAACTCAACGTTGAGCCGACACGGGGTGACAGGATTGATTGTAACCATCATGAGAAAAATGAGAAAAAAAAAAAATCAGAAAAAAAATAAAGCAAAAAAAAAATAAAGCAGGGCCTTTCAAAGTAGACAAATTTTGAAAATTTTAAATTCATAGTTTAACAAATAGTCTTAATTCTAGGAAACTTGGGATTGTTTGGGTTTGTTTGTGTTTGTTTCACAATAACCGAAAAATGGTTACAGTTTGACCAAATTTCTAGGTTTTTCTTAAATGCCCATAATTTTCAAACTGCATGGGATAGATTTTTTTTCTGATTTTTCTCATGATGGTTACAATCAATCCTGTCACCCCGTGTCGGCTTAACGTTGAGTTCTGGGACACCCTGTATACTGAATATATACGTATTATACTATTTTTCGTCACTATATATGCGACCGATATATATATATATATATATATATATGTAGCATATATTTTCTGCATATATTTTACATACATAAATTTCCATGGGGGATTCCTGGCCTTTTAAATATTCCCCATGTGCTGCTAATTTTTTCCGTCACATTTTTGAGGTAATCCTATCGCTTCACACTCGTCACTTCATCATACTTAAGTACTTGTACAATTTATATTTTTAACATATGCAGAACAAATAATTTGTAACAACGAAAATTTTCCGTGTACAAACTGTTCAATGAATGTTCACATTTAAGGCCTTAGGCCACAGTAACGGGTATAAAATCATGTGCGAATATAACCATTTTTTTCGTATGAAAAAGCGATTCACTCATAAAATTAATTACACATCCATTTAGTATGAATATCAAGCTGTTGGAAAATATATATATTTTTTTTCGATGTACAAACGACCGACTACTATTTTCTTTTGTCATCTTTTTTTTAGGCGCTCCGCGGCGGCATTCACAATTTTTCACCTAGAACAAAAAACAAAAATTCTCGTTGATCTAATAAAATATAAATATTAAATAAAAATATAATATATTGAGGGAGGCTTTGTCCTTGGAGTGCCATATTTCAGGTGTTTACATTTTATTTTTTTTAAAGGAAACGAGTGAAGCTTTTTGAGTGCGGTTTTTTTCTTGCTTTCATTCATGATATACAGAACGTTAAAAAAAATTTTTGTTGAACAAAAAAACCAATATGGCGGCCGTTGCAGCCCCGCGAAAACAGGTCCTCAAATCGCGGGAGGTAAACGGCTGACATCACTACCCCCTCTTTGTTGATTTGAAACACAAATTCAAAGCATATTATCAATCTGTGACCCTTTGGTCATGGAATGACGGATGGGTTTTTCGTTTAGTACAAATTTCGGAAAATGGCGGCAATTTAAAAAAAAATCGAATTTTCACGTTTTTTTCGCATAAAAAGATGAATAATAAATGCAAAAATGTATCTATCGAAAAAACGATCCGTCATTCCGTGAAGACATATTTTCCGAGTATGCTCTCCAAATTTCAGGTCGATATGTTAATTACAGCGGTCAAGAGAATGTCAGCCATTTCAAAAAACGTGTTTTCGAGAAAAACGCGTTTAAAGTTTTGTAATGTGTTTACACAAATGTGTTTATAATTACCGCTAATCGGCAATGCCCGGTCCGTAGAGGCATCCCTCCTCTTCTTCCAGCTGCTCACGTTGAGCCGCTAACATCTCCCGCTGGGCACAAAGGACAAAGTCTCCCTTAAATATAATACATTAAAATAAAAATATTCGTACTTTTCAAACGAATAATACGTTTTATTGATAAATAAAAACGTCAGGTCATTTTCAGACACCGCATATTGTGAATACTGAGAAAAAAAAAACGAGTTTATTTCTATTGCAAAAAGTACCAAAAACGTCCATAACGTCATCTAGATCGGATGAATAATTTATAATATAATAATAATAAATTATATTTATAATTTAATAAATAATTAATTTATAATATAATATATTTTTTTTATATAAAAAAATAAATTATATTAAATAAAAAATTATATTTATAAAATAATAAATAATTTATTTATAATATAATAAAAATAATACAATATAAAACAATTCGTTAAAAAAATGGAATTTTCGCGAATAACACGTGACAAATTCATTTATAAATGTAAAAAAAAAAAATAATTGTCTTATTGCTATTAATTTCGTTGTTCTCTCAAAGGGACTTCAATCTGGAGAAGAAGATCGACGCTCTGCCCGAGTTGAGTCTCGACGACTTTCTGAGCAAGAAGAAGCAGCAGCGTACCAAGAAGAAAAAAACATCGGAAAAAGCGACGAGCGTGCGGACGGCCGGGAGACGCGTGGCCTCGTCGACGTCGTCGTCCCACGAGGAAAAAACGAGCGCCGGTATTCACGGCGATTCGTCGCAGGAGTTTTGCAATTCCCACGAGGATCCGGAAAAGTTGCTTCTCGTCGGTAGCCAAAAGCGCAAAGCGCGAAAACAGAGCATAACGCGAAACACCGCGGCGACGAGCGCCGGTGGCGCTGCCACGCGGCCCGACAAAGAACCGCACGAAAATAAAAGTAAGCTATGGCGACATTTTTTGTTTTCTTTTTTTTTTTTTAATTCATTTTTCGAACATTTTTATCGTTGATTAATGTTTTTTTAAAAAGAATTATCAATTTATCAAATTTTCCCGGAAAAACTCATTTTTATTGTTTAAGGAGGCTGCTCAGACATCGCGGAATAGTAAGAATTTGTTGCAATTTATTGAGGATATTTGCGAACAGGTGTTACGACTCGGTGTAAAATTTCGAGTGCTTCGTTTGCGTGATTGTTGAGCAATTAGTTATTGAAGTCAGGCTCTCATACACGGGCGACATAGGAAAAGCTTCACGAGAACTCTGATGCGACCGTCGCGACATAATAAAAATCGTAAGAATTGGAAATAGGCGGAAAAAAGTCTTGAGATTTTTATGAATAATCTCAACGAAGAGTGCATCGTTTCGTCTGTCTCGTAATCGAGATATTCGTGAAATAAAACAGGAAATTTCAGCTGATTCGCGTAAAACGCTAAAGCGGCCTACGGCACGTAGCAACGCTGCTGGCAAGTCGGCCATTTTGAATAGGCGCGAAAATTTGAAACACACAAACTATTCCATCCTTGCTATTAGGTGTACAAATAAGTTTTAGGACAGTTTTCAAAAAATTCAAGATTTATTAAAAAAGAAGTAAAACACGGTTATTCATCGAAGTAATCTCCATCGCACTGAATGACCTTCAGCCATCTCTCAGGTAACTCGCGGATGCCTTTCGCAAAGAAACTTTCGTCTTGCGAGGTGAGAAATTTAGCGACCCATTTTTCCACTTCTTCAAATGTTTTGAATCGCACGTCAGACAAATCGTTCTGCATTTTCCGGAATAAATGATAATCGGATGGGGCTAAGTCTGGTGAATACGCCGGGTGTGGTACAGCTTCCCATCCAAGCGCTAGTAACGTATCCTTGACCGGTTTACCCACACGAGGCCGCGCGCGTTGTCATGGAGCAGTTTTACCGGACGTTTTCCTTTACCAGAAAATGGACGTTTCTTCTCAATTTCTTGATTCACTTGCATCAATTGATGACAAGAGCGATCGGTAGTAACTGTTTGACCAGGTTTGAGAAGTTCATAATACAGTACGCTTTTCATATCCCACCATATGCACAGCATGACTTTGTTACAATGAACATTGCGCTTTGGCGTGGATGTTGTCGGCTCGCCGGGGTCAACCCAATGATATTTGCGTTTCGGATTATCAAAATAAATCCACTTTTCATCGCCGGTCACAATTTTCCACAAGAAAGACTTTCTATGTTGCTTGTTGTAAAGACTCACACAAATGTTAAGACGGCTGTTTTTATTTTCTTGAGTCAGAAAGTGTGGTGCCCACTTTGTTCCTTTTCGAATCTTACCCATTGCTTTTAAACGATAAGAAACAGTTTGTTGAGTTACTCCAAGCTGTTCCGAAAGTTGTTTCTCCGTCTGACAAGAGTTTTCATCCAGCAACGCTTGCAGTTCCTGATCGTCCACCTTTACAGGAGGCCCCGTGCGTTCACGGTCACTAACGTCGAAATCACCTTCTTTGAATCGCTTATACCAATACTCACATGTACTTTTAGATACAATGTTGTCTCCAAGAACAGAACATATCGATTCACACGCTTTCCTAACACTTTTTCCTTGATGGAATTCATAGCGAATGCAGTGTCTAATAAATAGGTTATCGGTCTGCATGTTTAATTTACAGAATTTATAGGTTATGTTTATGACTTCTTTACATTTCGATACTACATATCAAGCGCCATCTATGATAAGTGAGCGGGACCTTTGAATTAATTTAGAATAGCTGTTATGATACAAAATCGAAGTGTCCTAAAACTTATTTGTACACCTAATAAATTGCGCGTTTGCCACATTTCAACTTGGTTAATAACTTATTCGCGATGTAAATGAACAAAAAAGATTGATAACATTTCCAAACAGTCAGTTACACGCATTCCCCATATTTATTACCTAAAATTTATTTAATTCACGTAACCGAAAATTTGATTATTCGGGGTTTGCAGCCGTCACAGGCGTCCGTGTTTAAGCATATGCGTTCCCCTCTTGCCGGCTGCCCCGCAAAGACCCTGAGCAGCCTCCTTAATGTTATTTTGTACCCACTCAACGTCAGATGAGTGTCTTGTCGAGAGAATTCAACTTTGGCAAATCTTGTTTGACGTTGGACAAAAAAATATTGCGCAACGTTAAATATTGTTATTCGGCATTCGAAGTAATGTTTTATTTTGAAAAATGCCAGTTGGCTGTAATCAGTAGTTGAAGTTAACTTAGCGGGATAATACGCAGCGCCCGAAACTGTCATAAAGCGTTGAAAAATAATATTTGACGTTAAAAAGAATTTTTATACTCGGCAATAAAATGTTACGTTGAAAAATGTTATTTAGTGTTTGAATACGATGTTCAGTGTTGACTGGGTTTTCGCCGTAAAGGCAAATATGATATATTTAACGTTGAAAAGTCTTACTTAACGTCAAAAAATGTTATTTGATATTTACAAATGTTATTTAACGTTATAGTGTTATGCAACCTTAAAAAATGTCACTCAACAACGAAGTTTCTTACTGAATGTTAAAAAAAATGTTATTCGACGTTACAAAACGGTTTTCAACGTTAGCAAATGTTTTTACCGTTCAAAAATGTTCATTAGCGTCAAAAAGTGTTAATTGACGGTATTTAAAACCGAAATTTGTTATTCTAATTTAAGAAATGTTATTCTATGCAAGTAAAAAAATATGATTAGCCAACGAATCAGCCAAAACGTTATACGCAAATGCTAAACGGGAGAGTTCGCGTGATTCTACTGATGATTTTTTTTCTCTTCGAATCAATTGAGTTTTTTCGTTGGCCATTATCTTCATATCCTTGGCGCAGTATAACGTTCGGTCCCGTAGCTTGAAGTACCTCTTGCGCCATCTTTGAAACGGCCACGTTTAGTCGAGTCGAAATATAGGATTTCACCTGGAATTAATTCGAGGCTTCGATTTTCTTTTTTTATACTTAGGGGGGGGGGGGGATGGTTGGTAGTGTAAATCTCGATTTTCGGGAAAATCCCCGGGTGCGTTTGCCGCCATCTTGATTTAAACAAGGATTTTTTTTGTTTTTCGAATAACTCACTTATTTTCAACCTTAGAGTGAAAATGATGGTATTCAAAGTTGTGGGAAATGTAATTGCCCACAAGTTTGGTGATTATAATTTTTACCCTAGGATCGATATTTATAGAGTTAGACTGCTTAAAAGGAGTAAAAAACGTTTTTTTTAAACTTATCTCATTTATTATCAAGTTTATTGTAAAAATGGTAATAAATAATCACATAGGAAATTTTATTTCCTTCAACTTTGGTTATTAGCATTTTTACCCTCGGATCAATATTTTCGGACTTATACTTAATTTAGGGGTGAACTTTTTATTTATGTTCATTTCTTTCGTTTATTATCAAGTTTATCGTAAAAATGGTAAGAAGTAATCGGGTAGGAAATTTTATTTTCTGCAACTTTGGTTAGTAGCATTTTTACCCTAGGATAAATATTTTCGGACTTATACTTAATTTAGGGGTGAACTTTTTATTTATGTTCAGTTATTTCGTTCATTATCAAGTTCATCGTAAAAATGGTAATGAATGGTCAGGTAGGGAATTTTATTTCCTTCATTTTTGGTTATTAGCATTTTTACCCTAGGATCAATATTTTCGGACTTATACTTAATTTAGGGATGAACTTTTTTTTTATGTTCAGTTATTTCGTTTATTATCAAGTTTATCGTAAAAATGGAAGGAAATAATCGGGTAGGAAATTTTATTTTCTGCAACTTTGGTTAGTACCATTTTTACCCTAGGATAAATATTTTCGGACTTATACTTAATTTAGGGGTGAACTTTTTATTTGTGTTCAGTTATTTCGTTTATTATCAAGTTTATCGTAAAAATAGTAATGAATAATCACATAGGAAATTTTATTTCCTTCAACTTTCGTTATTAGCATTTTTACCCTCGGATCAATATTTTCGGACTTATACTTAATTTAGGGGTGAATTTTTTTTTATGTTCAGTTATTTCGTTTATTATCAAGTTTATCGTAAAAATGGTAAGGAATAATCGGGTAGGAAATTTTATTTTCTGCAACTTTGGTTAGTACCATTTTTACCCTAGGATAAATATTTTCGGACTTATACTTAATTTAGGGGTGAAGTTTTTATTTATGTTCAGTTATTTCGTTTATTATCAAGTTTATCGTAAAAATGGTAAGGAATAATCGGGTAGGAAATTTTATTTTCTGCCACTTTGGTTAGTACCATTTTTACCCTAGGATAAATATTTTCGGACTTATACTTAATTTAGTGGTGAACTTTTTATTTATGTTCAGTTATTTCCTTTATTATCAAGTTTATCGTAAAAATGGTAATGAATGGTCAGGTAGGGAATTTTATTTCCTTCACTTTTGGTTATTAGCATTTTTACCCTAGGATCAATATTTTCGGACTTATACTTAATTTAGGGATGAACTTTTTATTTATGTTCAGTTATTTCGTTTATTATCAAGTTTAGGGTAAACATGATAATGGATAATCAAGTAGGGAATTTTATTCGCTTCAACTTTGTTTATTACCATTTTTACCCTACGACCCTACGATTAAAAGAACTAATCAGGTGTTAAAATCCACAAGTTTCCACATTCTGAAATGGCTCTTTGCGACGAGAGAACACAGCCAAAGTCGAAGAAATTTGAATCACGTACGGTTGTCCATCACTATTTTTATAACAAATTCAATAATAAATTGAAGAAAAAAAATGAAAAAAATTACACCCCCTATTTTAATTATAACTCCTAAAATATTGATCCTAGGGTAAAAATGGTACTAACCAAAGTTGCAGAAAATAAAATTTCCTACCCGATTATTTCTTACCATTTTTACGATAAACTTGATAATAAACTAAATAACTAAACATAAAAAAAAAGTTCACCCCTAAATTAAGTATAAGTCTGAAAATATTGATCCGAGAGTAAAAATGCTAATAACCAAAGTTGAAGGAAACAAAATTGCCTGCGTGATTATTCATTACCGTTTTTACAATAAACTTGATAATAAACGAGATAATTAACAAAAAAACGTGTTTTACCCCTATTCGCAGTGTAACTCTATAAATATCGACCCTAGGGTAAAAACTACAATTACCAAACTTGTGGGGAATTACATTTCCTACAACTTTTAATATGATCATTTTCACTCTAAGGTTGAAAATAAGCGAGTTATTCGAAAAACAAAAAATCCCTCTTTAAATTAAGATGGCGGCGAACGCAGCGGGAGGATTTTCCCGAAAATCGAGATTTACACTACCACCCCCTCCCCCCCCCCCCCTAAGTATAAAAAAAGAAAATTGAAGCCTCGAATTAATTCCAGGTGAACCGAATTTTAGACCTATCTCGACTGGACTTGTTTGCTTCGCGAGAAATCCTTATATAATCCAATATAAATTTAATATTTATTAATTTATATGTGATAATTTCAGTACAGTACGAAGAATCGATTTTTTGAAAATTTCCCGATGATCTGAGGGATCATCGGGAAAAGAGTTCCCAACTTTCACGGAATAAATTTCTCGTTCATATTCCGAATTTTTCCCGCCTTATTTCATCATTTCCCATTATTGCCGTAACCTGTGTTGTTCAAAGTATTAAGGGGTAAGGCCACTGTAACGGCCCAAAAAAAAAGGTTTTTTCACTAATTTTTTGCTCCCGAAATTGAAGGTATTTGAAAAAAAAAATTTAATGGTGTTATCGGGCATACATTAAACTTTATTATAAAATTTTTTTACAGTAAAAAAAAAACAAAATGGCGGTTCCACAGCTATCTTCCCGGGACATGTTTTGCTTCCAGGGCTCCGCGGCACGCAGCACCACTGGTGCACTTTTGAATCTAGAACAAAAAAAAACCATTAATCTAGAGGGCTATAGCTAGAGAATGTCGATCGGATTTTAAAAAGTATCAATTTTTGTGGATTTGGCGTGCGTTTGAAAAAAAAAATTGATTTTTGACGAAAAAAACGGCAAGTTTTTTGTTAATAAAAAATCAATAAATAAAGTTCTTGAAAATTTCGATCGACATTCTCAAGATAATGTAAATGTTCACATCTGGTTAAAATTTCAAGTAAAAAAAATGAAAATTGTTCGAGTTATGCTGCGTGCCATTTTGAAAAATCATGTTTCGAGAAAA